>VZTG01008043.1:1892-74542 GCA_013397845.1 Melanocharis versteri | reverse complement strand
GGTGGGAGGGCTCGGAGGGGCCGGGGCCGGGCGGGGCTCGGGGGTTCGGCTGCTCCGGTGACCGGCAGCGAGCGCCGGCTGCGGCCCCCGAGCTGCCCGGGGCTCCCGGCGGCTCCGGACGGTGACCGGGGCGGGGAGGGGGCTGTAGCACCTCCCGCGCCTCGTGCAGGGTTTGAGCCTTTGAGCACTTTGCAGATGGTTTTTTCACAGCGCTGGCATACCCGGCTGTGTGAAAATTACAATGGGCTGAGAATGTACAGCAGCAGCTGAAAATGTCGCTGAAAAAGGGACCTCGTCGCACTGAGCTCTCCGTGAAAGCCAAAGGAGTCCTTGGCGGTTTATTCTGTAATAGATTTGTTAGGGAGCACAAGCTGGGGTTTGAAATTCAGGGCTCCTGAAATATTTATAATACTCCAGCAGCACAAATGGGTGCTGTTTAAGTGTTCTCTGGGAGTGCAGCGTTTTGAAGGCGCTTTGTGCTCGTGCTGCAGGGAGGGCCCTGTGCTTTCAGCCCGCACAGTTGTGGTCTGGGTGGTTTTTGTTGAGAGTGGCACCTTTTAGGAAGGGCCCCTTGGGAAAGTTCTGTTTCCTCGTGATGCTCTAGCTCGAGCGATGCAAGCACTGATCTTCTGATGCAGTGCTGTCCTGAAGCCTTTCTGGTTACTGAACCCAAAATGCACATCCTGAGAGGCAGGAATGTGGTACCTGGAGTGATGTTGATGCTCTTGGCTCACACATCCTCTGGAGCTTGCTCAGCCAAAGCAGCAGCACTGAAAATGTCACTCTTTGGGGTGGTTAGTGCAGAAGTTGTGGGAGAAATGAGTCTAAAATTCTGTTCTTATTAGCAGATCTGAAGACTCTGGAAGCCACTGAGGGCTTTGCAAGTGCCCTAAGCCTTTTTGGGGTGTTTATATACAGATGTTGAGCTGCAGAATAAAGCTTTGATAGTGGTTATAAACTCTTCAAAAAGAGCTGCTGCTGCTTCGCTGAGGTTCCGTCCTGGTGTGGGATCACAGGGACAAGGTCGGCTTGGGTGGGAACTTTCTCAGGGAGAAAGCCATGAAAGGTCTGATTATCTGAGAAGTGTAATTGAGGATCTGTGTTCCTTTGATTAAAGGATCTTTGGTCAGAGAGGCAAATCAGCACTAAACGCCCGAGAGAGACGCTGTGAAGGAGAGGAGAAAAGCAACCTTTCATCTGGGCTGTGCATAAAACACTGCTTGGTGTGATCTCCGCTTTTAGATTTGGCTTTTAGAGAAGATTTAAACTGAAGCTGTGAGGAAAGCAGCACGTTAAGGCTTAGGATAAAACTCTGGCCACGTGCAGTCCAAAATCCTACAAACACCAGTGTTCCTGCGGTGAGCTGTCGTTGTTTAAGAGGATATAGCAGTGGGTAAAAATTAAAACTAATTTTAAATCAAACCATAGCAAGGATCATAAAGCAACTGACCTGTAGAGAAATCAAAACTGAGAGTGAAGTGTTTTTATGGCTTGGGCCTTAAAATAAAGGTCTGGCAGACTGAGGGTGGATGATGGGTTGAGAAATCAAAGTGTAACAGGTGAGCTGGGCGCTTGAGGGCAGGTTATGAAATTGCTGCCAGTGGAACAGCTCATCCCTGGAGATATCTCGGGAATAACGTGCAGTCCCACAGCCTGGCTGACCTCAGCAGGTTCTCCTTGTTTTTTGTGTGCTGTTGACACTCTGTGAATACTTTTTGGGTTTGTTCAGAGCATTCCAAGATGTGAATTAAAACTCTGGAATGTCGCGTGCTGGTTTGGCACCCTTTGGAGTGGGATTGGCCGCTGGAAATCTCACCCTCAGTCCCTGTCCTGTGGCTCCTTCTGGTTTCACACAGCATCCGCTTTTTGGGGGAAGTGAAAGTGAATTCATGTAGTGAAACTTCACTCTCTAAAACTGGGGCTTGTCCTGGATCCGAGCTGATTTTGTCCCCTGCTGTTGCTCATGTCGCTTGGTCGTGCTCAGAGCTGCTGGGGACAGAAGCAGCCTGTGTGGGAAGGGTTGGGACACGACCCTGGAGTTTGTATTTCCAGTAGTAAGTAGGTATTTAGGGAGGAACTGAGGTATTTAAACTGAAAATAGGCTTATGGAGGGCTCTTGTGTGAAACCTGGGAATTACTGCTGATAGCTAGGAACTGGTTTGATGGAATATTGGAGTGATTTGGGAAAGACGAGGGTTTGTAGAGGTTGCTTGGTTCCCTTTGTGCCTCAGTGCTCCTCGGTGATTTCTCTCCTGCCCATCAGCTGCGGTTATGTAAAGGCTGGTTACTCTCCCTGCTCACAGCTGCAGCAGGTCAGTGTGGAGCGAATCCGCCTCTTTTAATGGACACTTAAACCCCTCTGTCACAGAATGTGCTCCCTGGCAGCTGGAATTTTCGACTCTGAGTTGCCAGTTTGCAGCCCTGCAGTGTTGGTGCTCGCAGGGGAGGCTGGCAGGCAGCGCTGCAGCCGCCGGGCCGGGGCAATTATGTAACCGGAGACTGGAGTTCCCCTTTCAAATATTTAACATCCTTAGGTCGGAAGAGGAATGCTTTGGGTGGGATTTTTTTGATGTGTTTTGTGATGTAAATGTGGGGCTGTGCTGGGCTGTGACTTGTGGTTGCCTTAGGAAGGGCTCCACAGTCGGTGTTCAGGGATGACCTATTTGTAGTAATAATCCTTGCCTGGAGCAGCCTCCCTGGTGGATCACATTCTCCAATATCACCCAGCATTTGTTGCTCTGCCATCCTGTTTATGTGCTGCTTGGGCTTCTTTATTTTTGTTTTAAACAGATCTCCTCCTTCACTTCCTTTAGGAACTTCCTTTAAAATATAGTAATATTAAAAAAAAAAAATCCTCAAAGTGCTTTCGCATCACAACTTTTTACACTGTTATCTCCCCATCAGCTGCTCACCCGGGGTTTGGTGATGATTAAGCAAGACTATTTGTGAGGGAATTAACTGTTTGCTGGGAGTTTCCAGGGCATTTCTGTGCTAAGCATCATGTGCATGGGAGCAGCTCCATGGAGCCAGAGCCAGCCCACATCTCCTCAGTGTTGGGTGTTGTGCTGCTCTTCCTGTGAGCCAAGGGAGATGTTGTTTTTAGGTGATTTTTGGTTCACAGAGAACACCTGCACTTGAAACACACCTTTCCCACTCTTCCCAATTTATGCTGCTTATTAAAGCCACCCTGAATGTAGCTTTAATCCATAGACAGCAAACGTCTTCCTCCACGGAAATTTAACAGACTGTATTTCATTAAACTTAATTAATGGATGATAAGGTTTTGCTTTTGAAAGTAACTCAACAGAAAAGCTCTGAAAGCCTATGTCAGTTCCTGGATGTGCAATTTAAAAGCGAAATCGGTTTTAACAAAATCATAGTTTCCATCTGCCTCTGGTACTTGCTGATGTTGGGAATTCTATGTCCATTCTCAGGTAAATGCCATTAGTGACCCAAAAGAGCATTAACATTTTCCCTTGTATTTTACAGTGAAAGGCAAAGAACAAGAAAAGACCACAGATGTGAAAGCAATTAAAAGTAAGATCAAGCTTTTGTCTGTAAATTCAGATCTCTGCCATTTTTATCTTACCCAGCAGGATCGTTTCCTTACTCCTGAGCGCAGAGCTGACCTGTGCATCAAACCCACACCAAACCCAAAAGTTAATTCTGTTTCTGGCTATTTATAGTAACTAATCTTTCCTCATCTTGCTGAATCTGTAGGTGGAGAAGGTTATTGAGTTATGTCAGGCATGAGCTTTAATTCAAAGCGATCAGGCAGTCCGGTCACCTTGCACGTGGTGGTTTTCCTTATCCACAACAAATTGCTCCTGAAGTTTCTTGCTCAGGTGCAGTGTCCTTTGGAGTTTGGAAAGAGCAGCTTCACTGTGTCTGATTTGCAGAAGAAGCTGCAGATTTAACTTTGATGGGGCTTGTGAGGCTGAAGATCCAAATCCTGATTGAGCCATTCTGCTGCTGCTCTGTGTGGTGGACAGATCTTGCTGCTGAATCTCTTAGGAAAGGAGAAAAGATCTTGGTGGAAAAGAGATTTATAAACTGTGGGAAAACAAGTTTGCTTATCCTGTCAGATCTTTTTGTAGTACTGAAAGGAGATGAGGTAAATGCCTGAATCTGATCTGTTACCTTTATACCCTCAGACAAAATCCTGTTTCCGTACTTGGTAATGTGTTATCTGCACATCAGGAGAAAATCAGAGGCTTTTTTCACCTTGGTGGTCTGTCTTTCAAATCAAATGCAGGAAACAGTGAGTTGCACCCATTCCATAGCACACCTCACCTTTCAGTGCAACTACCAGGATGGTGACCCTGAAAATAAAAATAAACTTGAAAATTTATAGTATTGCACGTTGTGAGCTGCTGCAGCAGAGAGCACCTTTGTTTGACCCTTAGAGAGAGTAGAACATTTTTTTCCCAAATGTCCATAATTTAGAATTAAATTTAAATCTAATAGAAAAAAGCCTGTAGCATTATGAGGAGTGTGGCTCTGGCTCTACACAAGTAACCTCCATCAAATTTTCCCGTTGCTGCCATCCCTTGGCCTTGGAAAAAAGGTATTTTCTCTATTATTGCTGGTATGAAATACCTAGAGGCTTTGTAAGAAGTAGCAAGTGGTGTCTTGGTGTCCAGCCCTGCAACTGCACAAACACTTGGTAATAATTTAAATGTTTCCACTCTCCTGTCCCATCGCTCCTGAGGTATCTGTGCTGTGACATCCAAGTGTGATATTGTCAACTGCTGTCATGAAATTGGGAATAAAAATAAAGTGATGCAGCATGGAAGCCATGAAGCCCGAGTTGGCTGACACCTTGATGGAGCACATCCCTGGGAGGTGCTGAGATAATCAGCTCATCTGATGTGCTTTATTTTTGAGTCAGAGGTGTAAAATGTCCCTGCACGACATCCTCATTTAACACAGCTTCCTGAGAGCTTTGGAATCTGCTGTGAGCATGTTTGGGGTTTTTTTTCAGCTTTATTAACAGTTAGCAGAGTTTTGTGTGAGGAAGTTCTTATCTGTTCTTTTTGAGCTCCAGTAGCCACTCGTGTCCTAAAGCAGCCAGAGGGGGTTAAGTTTATAACCTGGGTTTCATCAGAGGTATTTCCTTATTGATTTTTTTTTCCTCTTGCAGCCAAGCAGAAGCAAAAAAAAATATTTTTGAGAAATACTCTTGTTAAACCTCACAGATAGCTCTGTAGTTCAGGATTTTTAGACTCGTTTTAGCCTTCAAAAAGGCATGGAAGTGGATTGGTGGGAGCATTGGAACTGAACTAAATTGTTCACAGAGTATAAAGTTGTTACAATAGTTGTTATCAAGGAAGCAGGAAGACTCAGGAATATTTAATGTGTAAACTTAAGACGTGGCATCTCTTGATTTGCTGCTGAATAAGGAAAATAGAGGTGGGTGGGAGTGATTTTATTGTTGCAATAATAAAACCTGTGGTCTTTAATCAGACCCTTGATCAAACATGACACACAGTGGTGCAGTGAGGTTTTAATCTGACTGACTCTTACAAACTCCCTGAAATATTTTGGGGTGCTCAGCATCGGGCAATGTTTAGAAGAGGTCGTGAGGTCCTTGTGCTTTAACAATGCCTGTCTCGATTCCAGCTCCAATCCCAGTACATTCCCCTCAGAGAAGCACTAGGAATCATGCCTTGCTGGAGGCTGCAGGACCAAGCCATGTGGCCATCAATGCCATCTCTGCCAACATGGACTCCTTCTCCAGCAGCCGCACAGCTGCCCTCAAGAAGCAGCCGAGTCACATGGAAGCTGCTCACTTTGGAGACTTAGGTAAGGCTGTAATAACAGCAACTTTTCTTTTTATTCTGTGTGTTCCTGGTGCACTCACCATCCCTTGGTTTTCAGGTAAACAAATGGATTATGAAAGTCTGGCTGCTGTTACAGTAGCATCTGTGTAACCCTGGGAGGGTTTTGAGGGGAACTGGCAATTCCTTTATTTTGTAATTATGTTGGAATTGCCTCTTTACAGTTGCATTGCAGGACACTTTTGTATCCAACCCCGCTGTCTGTGGTACATTTTGGATTCATTCCCTTTCACGTTTTCCTTTAGGCAGATCGTGTCTGAACTACCAGGCTCAAGAGACCAAATCAAGCCTTTCCAAGACCCTTGAACAAGTCCTGCAGGACAGTGTAGCCCTCCCTTACTTCATCCAGTTCATGGAGCTGCGCAGGATGGAGCACTTGGTGAAATTTTGGTTAGAGGCCGAGAGCTTCCACTCCACCACCTGGTCCCGCATCCGCGCGCACAGCCTGAACACGGTGAAGCAGAGCTCCCTGGCAGAGCCCGTGTCCCCCTCCAAGCAGCAGGAATTGGCCTCCTCTCCTCCTGCTGGGTGGCTGGAGGAGAGGCTGGAGGGCTCTGGCACAGCCCGGCTGCTCCGGCCCCAGCCTGACAGAACTGCCAGCAGCCAGAACCACGTGGGGCTGCCGGGGCGGCAGAGCCGCAGCGCCGCTGCTCTGGGGCCCAGGAAACCAGACACGGGGACTCACTCTCTTCCAGCTGATCAGCAAGAATCTTCCAAGCTTTCAGTATCAAATAGAAACAGCCCCTCCTCTGCACTAAAGGACTTGTCAGGAAAACTCATGAAAAGTAAGTGCTGTCTGTTCCCTTCGGTTGAAAAGGTGGAAATGGGGAATGGTTTTGTGTAGGGAGCTGCCTCAGTTCTCAGGTTCTTAGCAAGCGTGATGTGATGTTGCAAGGAAGAAAGTTTTATGTATCACTGATGTTAACTTGCTGCTGGTCAGTTTGAGCTGTGTATTGTCTGACTTGTTTAAAAATAAAAAAGCTGCTGAAGAGACTTCAAAATCATTGTGTACTCAATGAGCTTAGGTTGCTTCTGTTTTCCTTGTGTAATCCTAAGAAATGAAGATGAACATTGCAATGTCCAGTTCTTCCCTCACCCATCCCATCCCACCTTAAAAGAATTGCAGAAAGTTTGGATGGTGGGGGTGAGAATTGATAATTAACTTGCCATGGAAGGTAAATATCCTGTATTACATGAAATGACATAAGTAGTGGTTGCAAGAGACTTGTGGAGATTTATGTGTGGAATGTACTGTTTTTGTTCTTGGATTTATTTGATAGAGTTCTTCCCCTTGTAACTGATTTGTTGTCATTTGGATTCCACCTCTTCAGAGGCTGCTGGAAGTAAGGATGAAATTAAAATATTTCCTTTTGTTAGTAAACTACATGCACAGTAACTGTTCCTCTACTTTGCATCTACTCAGTCCTCCCTCCTTTGTGCAAGTCTGCAGGCAGAAAGGAAACACTTCTTTCTTCATATTGGTTCCTTTTGTTTGCCCAACTGTTTCCTCGTGTTGCATCCCTTTCTCTTGCTGTTTATCTTTCTCATGTAGTTATTTATCATGTGCCTCCACAATACATAACCTCAGCCCCAAAGTCACTAAACAAGGAAAAAGGAAAAGTCATGAAAGCACCTCTGCTTTCTGATGTCTAAAAAGAATTTGAAAACACAGGGTCCTTCTTGAGAAATCTGAAAGGAATTTGAGTGTAATTTTTTTCTCTCTTCCAGAGCAGAGTCCCAAGTCTCAAAAGATGATGTGTAAAGCACACAACTTGTTTGAGGCATCTCATTTTAAGATTTTTTTTTTCTTGTAATTCCTATAAAATGCAAGTGATTTCTCTGTGATGAGAGCTAAAAATTGGGAACTTCACTTGCCTGAAAGGTGTTGCTTCTGGGACTACAGTGTGCAGCTGAGGAAGTGGGTTCTGCCTTGTGTGGTGGTAGGGAAAATTTGGAGCTATGTTGTTTTATTCCATCTTAGCCCATGCTGGGTTTGTTGTGACCTGGCTGGAGCTCACACAGTCCCTGCAGCTGGTCAGGAGCAGAATATGAATATCCTGCAGTGGAAACATCACTGAGAATTAGACACCTGCTTTTCAGTGGAGAGCAGACTTTTGTTTTTCACTCATGCCAAGGAATTCCCTGTTTGATTCTGTGTTTCTCCCCTGCAGGTATAGAACGGGATGCAGTTAGTACTTTTACCAAATATATTTCTCCAGATGCTGCTAAACCAATCCCTATTACAGAAGCAATGAGAAATGACATAGTTGGTAAGAATGAACAACTGCTTCCTCCTTTCAGAGCTGCTCTGTCCCCATAAAAATGTGTCACTAATACGTCACACACTTGTATTTATCTTTATTTTCATGGATTTTAAAGGCAGCTGTAAAAAGATAGGAGATTACAAGTGTCAGTGGATCTGACCTTCAGCAGTGTTGTAAATATCCTGAGAAAAACTTTCAGAGATTGTGTTTAAATTAGGGAAAGAATTCTTGGTGGTTATGGAGGGGATTCAAATATGAGCCTCAATCAAATCCTTTAGCCATGTTATTATCATTTGGCCACCTGCAGCACTTGGAAAGCTCTTTGCTCAGTCAGAACCAGCTGATTCTGGTGGATTTGAACTGCAATTTTTCATTAACTAGTCCTTGCTCGTGCCTTTCAGCTCCATCAGCCAAACCCATGTTAAAATTAACCTGGTCTTTCTTTGCAGCAAAGATCTGTGGGGAGGATGGCCAGGTGGATCCCAACTGCTTCGTTACAGCACAGTCCATAGTGTTTAATGCCATGGAACAAGAGTAAGTTGGTGCAAAGGTTTGGGTTCTTGTGTCTCTTGTCCTAAAGGTTCTGTTAAAAATGTTTATGGAGACATAACCATATCAGCACTTTTCTGTGCTGTCTTCTACATTTGAAACTGCTCAGATCCCCTCCTTCAAATCCATTCTTGCTGAACTTGGCTGTTCACACTGTTGTGTTCTTTCTCTCTTCCTTGTGCCATTTGCAAACCTGCCCTGTTTCCTGCTAGTTTTGCTTTTCTCCAACCAGAAGTATCAGAGTTCTGGGCAGGAGCTAATTGGTTCTGAGGGTGCCTTGGCTGCTGCTGACCCTGATAAATGATTGTCCCTGTCTCTGTGCAGGCACTTTAGTGAGTTTCTGCGGAGTCACCATTTCTGTAAATACCAGATCGAGGTGCTAACCAGTGGGACTGTGTATCTGTCTGACATTCTGTTCTGTGAGTCAGCCCTGTTCTACTTCTCTGAGGTGAGTGGCAACATTTTGGTTTGCTTTTAAATCCCTTTCTAGCAGATAAAAAAATCTGTTCATTTCTTAATGGCTCTAGGTTGGATATTAGGAAGAAATTCTTCCCTGTGAGGGTGCTGAGGCCTGGCACAGGGTGCCCAGAGAAGCTGTGGCTGCCCCTGGGTCCCTGGAAGTGTCTAAGGCCAGGTTGGATGGAGCTTGGAGCATCCTGGGATGGTGGAAGGTGTCCCTGCCCCTGGCAGGGTGTTGGAACTGGATCGTTTTTGAGGTCCCATCCCACCCAAACAATTCTGTGATTCTATGATTCCAAATATAATAAAAAACCCAAGGCGTGTCTTTTTCTGAGAGAAAATGCACTGAACTTTTTCCTGCCCCCCATGTAGAACTAATTCAAATGTTCAGATCTGTCCATTGTGTTGTGGAATGAGTATTTGTGATTTCCTCTCCAGTTTGTGAGTGCTTCTCAGAGTCTCTTTGCTTTGTAGAAGCTTTGACATTGTCATCTTGATCTTCACATTGTAGTGACTGTGAAAGCCTGAAGTGTTATTACAGATAACAAATCATTCACCAGGGTTATGTGGAGAGGGCACCTTTGGGGATGTGATAGGTTAAATGTAAGATTTCACAGTTTCAGGCTCCTGCACCTTTAAGGAATCAGCTCTTGACATGCTTGTCCTGACAGTCCGACAAGCTGATGTAGTTTGAAACTGCAGCTTGGGGAGCTGAGACAATGTGCTGAGCTCAGTGTAAGCTAAATGTAACATGAAAATGGTGGTTCCTGTCCTAGGATGAGACAAATAGATTTTTGGAAGCTAAGTGTGAAAATGAGTACAGAAGAGAAATGTCAGAAGTTCTCTTTTTTTTTTCCTCCAAGCAAGCTAAATCTGTCTGAAACAGAAATTCAAAATACTGTGTCTTGCTGGCAATTTTGCATCACTAATATATGGACTATGTTTCTTGTTCAAATTGGGAAGAAGGAGGTTAAAAAATTATTAAAAGTTTCTTGCTAAAACTTCTTTAACCTCTCCTCTTTTTCTGATTTCCCTTCCAGTACATGGAGAAGGAAGATGCAGTTAATGTATTGCAGTTCTGGTTGGCAGCAGATAACTTCCAGTCTCAGCTTGCTGCCAAAAAAGGCCAGTATGACGGGCAAGAAGCACAGAATGATGCCATGATTTTGTATGACAAGTGAGGGAGTTCAACAATCCTTTCTTTCTCTGCTTGTGGTTTTGTGTTGTGCTGTGCAAAAGGAACTTCTCTGCAGTCTTGTGCTGTTCTGCTCAGGTGCATTTTATCAAGGTGTTTACACACGTGAACTTTTCAAATTTTTTGATAAACGTGAGGAGAAATCCTTACAAGGATTCCGTTCTTAAACATAATTCAGAATTTTCAGGACTCGATTGCTTGAGTTTTTTTTGTTGGGAAATATCAAAGCTGATTGGTTGGCATTTGAAAATGGAAGGGGTTTAAGCCTAATGGCAGATACAGCACTGCAGAAAAACCTTGATGTTCAGATACTGTTATCCATATCAAGTAGGCTGTAGGAACTGTGCTCACACATAATAAAAGCCAAGTAGTGCTTGTTCTTAGTATTGTGAAGTATTTCCTTTTTTTAAGGAAGTCTGATATTAAAAAGGATCTGATTGCTTTCAGGAGAGGAACTTTCTTCCTGTATTTTGTGCTTCACTTTAGCAATAAGACAGCTGGGAGACAGGCAGCACAGCTGCTTCCAGGAAATGTTTGTTCTTAAGCTAAAGGCTGTACCACAACTTGAGTTATTACCCAAGGAGGAAATAATAATTGGAGAGGAAGCAAACGCTTCACTCTGAGGTTCATCAGTCATTCCCTTATCCTTAAACTCAGTTTGCAAGGATGTGAGCAGTAGAGCCAATGCTGCTTTGGAGTTCTGGGTGTTTCCTGCTCCATTCCTGTTCCCATTCTCTGTTTTTTGTCTGTGTTTCAGGGCAGGGCTCTCAGAACCATTTCTGGGAGGGGGGTGTCTCACCTGTAGTAAGGGGACCAGCTGTGTGCAGGTTTTTGCAGTGTCTGGGGCACGGGTGGGCACTGAGCACCTGCAGAGGTTTGCAAATCCTGTTTGTGCTGTTTCCTTGCCCTGCCCCAGGTACTTCTCCCTGCAGGCCACGCATCCTCTGGGCTTTGATGACTCTGTGAGGCTGGAGATTGAATCCAACATCTGCAGGGAGGGGGGGCCTCTCCCCAACTGCTTCACCACTCCCTTGAGGCAGGCGTGGACAACCATGGAGACGGTGAGATCCTTCTTCAGAGTGGGGTTCACACTTAGTGAAGGTGATGTGGGGGTTCCATAGTGTGCCCCTGATTTGTCCTGTTCCTTTACTGACTTCCTGTTTACCTGGATAATAGAACAGCTTCAGGAAAATCTGCCAGACTCTTTTCCCCAGCCTGATTTGAAGATACCACCCACTGGCTGCTGTTAATGCTCTGTGAAATGTTTGTCTCGGGTGATTATTGCAACTTAATGGAAGTAACAGAATTTCCTCCCATGTGAATTGCTATCAACAGCTTATTTTATATCTTTAGAAAATTTTCCTTCCTCTTAGTAGGAGTTGTTTGCAAGTCTAATACAAGTTCTGTGGTTAATAATGTAACTCTGGGATACCCAGATACCAGAAATGAATGATTTGATTCTGGAGCTGCAGAGAATTGTGAACAGTGAAACAGAATAACTGTAAAGCCTGTTGGGCTGTCAGTCTTAGTTTCTAGAAGGGAAAAAAAATTCTGAACTTTAGTTCCAGTTCCTGGAGGATTTGATTAATAGGCAGTTGGGTTTGTTCATTTTGCAGTAGGATTAAAATTTAAAGCAATGCAGTTCCTAATCCACAATAATTCCATGCGTGGATGCTTTTACTTGTGTTCCATCTACACAGGGACTGAGATGTTTGTGTGTTCTCTAACTGTGCAGGCCAGCCTTGATTAAAGAGGACTCTTTCTGTCTCTCCAGGTTTTCCTACCTGGTTTCTTGTCCAGCAACCTTTACTACAAATACTTGAATGACCTCATCCATTCAGTACGAGGAGATGAATTCCCAGGAGGGAACATTGCACTGAGTATTCATGGCCCTGGTAGCTCTCCTGACAGTGACTCCATAGGGAGCACGGATGGCTCTGCCTCCCAGGTACCAATTTGGGTTTTCTGTGTCAAGATCCAAGTTTTTACCCCATAAGGAAACACCATTCCATTTCCATTTAAAGCCTGTGTTGTGTTGGGATGTGTTTAATCTACCTGCTGCTCAGTTCTGTCAGAAGGGTGTCTCTGCTATTTGTTGTACCCAAAGCCTTGTGCTGCTGTTACTTCTTTGCATCAGTGATATTTTTATTAAGCTGTTACTATTAATGAAGGCTTTTTCATGATGCCATAGTATCTAAGAATGTTTGTTACTAGGAATAATGCTAATTTGTCAATACCAGAGTTACGACTTCAGGTGAAAATTTACACTTGTGAATATGCTATCAAATTTAAATATAATCATGCAAGTTTTGTGTGCTCAGTTCTTTTAAAGTGCCAGGTCTTCTGTCCTGAAGAGTAAACTCATTTCCAGGACTGAAGGCATCAATCTGCTCAAACACAGAGCAGATTCTGGCTATCTTGTAACCAGGGCAGCTTGGAAACTGCAGGCCCAGCTGAGAGCAGAGGAGCCAAGTGAGAGCTGCTTTTATTGAACTCTGCAGGGCTACCCTGAGGTTCAAATCCAGTATCCACACCAATGTTAGTAATGTCCTGGCTTTCCAGCAACTTGGAAGCTGTACTACCTGCTTGTACTATTTTTAAACCTCCTAATTTGCAAGGAGGGAATATTCCTCCCCTAGCTGCGAAGTGGGAAATAAAATCTGTGTTCTTGAAGCCTCCTGCTGCTTGGTCCTCTGAGCAGGAGGAACTGCTGGTAATTGGCTGGGCAATTTAGGAAATGAGGTGCTGCTTTCTGTGGTGTGCATTCCTGCTTGTCTGAATAGGAGAATCTCTGGGTCTCTGCATATTTTTGCATGAAGAGCAGCAGGGAAGGAGCTGCTGTTGGTGTTCTGTTCCGTGCTGAGGCGATAATGGATCGCTGTGTGTTGTGCTCTCCCTGCTGTTACTCTGATGTTTCCTTGGCTTTTATTTTTTCCCCATAATCTTATAAAAATACTCCAGGCCAGAAGATAAATGTTTGCTCTCTGTGCATGAGGGAGGCATTTGTGTTTGGGAATTGCTTACCAAGAGCAGGAGAGGGATGTTCCAGACTCACAACAAATGATTTGTGAGCATGCACAGACCTGTTGAGCTGATAATGCTCAGGCAGCATTGTGTGCTGACCTGGGCTTTGTGTCTTTGGCTCTGTCCACAGAACTTTATCATCCTCTGCTAAAAACACTGTCCTATGAGTCGGGAATTTAAGGCTGTGTAGACACACTAATTCTTTTATACTCTTGCTTAGAGACTCAATGGAGGTTTATCAGTGTTAAAAGCACTAAAATTGCAGTTTTGTTAAGAAGCTGGTAGTTGTCTGCATTTGGCACTAATACTTAGAATTTTTATTTCTAGTCCAACATCAAAAAGGCTAATGTTAAAATCCTGAAAAATTTTGATGAAGCAATAATTGTAGATGCTGCAAGTCTGGATCCAGAATCTTTGTATCAACGAACATATGCAGGGTAAGGTTCATTTCAGTGTATTGTTTCCTTTCTGGTTACATGTTTCACCTCTGTTTCATTTTTGCTGTGTCCTCCTGCATGGAGAGTAGGCCTAAATGCAAGATCTTAGTCCGTACCTTAGTATTTGAAACTAAATTTATTTCAATAGTTTGATTTAACACTGAATGTTTCTTTGACCAAAATGGCAGCCAGAAAAATATTTCTAATTGGTTTTTCTCTTCCTCCTAGTTATTGTTCCTCTTTGATTCCAAAATATAGCCAAGTATATAGCCAAATATAGCTTTCCATAATGCCACAGTTCTTTTGATCACCCACATGGTTCTTCACTCCTCTCCTCAGGAAGATGACATTTGGAAGAGTCAGTGACCTGGGGCAGTTCATCAGAGAATCTGAACCAGAGCCTGATGTCAAAAAATCAAAAGGTTTGCTTTGCTCTTTGCTCTTTCTCTCCATTTCTGTAAACATCTGCAGAGCTGCTCTCCCCTACTGCAGTTAAGATAGGCAAAATGTTTGACTCTCTGCAGATCTGTTTTAAGCCAAATAGAGATGCTGTGGGGATTGGCCTGTACTGAGGCAAAACCCATCTCTGGCCCAGTTTCCTATCCAAATTCTGCTCTTCTGGTCCAGCTGGACTCCGGGGAGCATGAGCAGCCTGTGGGAGTTGGAGCTGTCGATGGAACCTGGCAGGGATGGGAGCGTCAGCAGCTGAGCTGGTGATCAAACCTTCAGAGCTTTGGTCTTGGGATGAAAAAGAGCTGCAGCTCTCCACATGCTTTTCAGCTCTGGAAAGAGCTCAGTGTCCAAATGGCTCCAGGCTGTCCCTTTTCTTTCCTGCCACTCCTGCATGTCCTGAATGCCAGCAGAGCAAAGCCTTCAGGGGGATGACAGCAATCAGCTTTGTACCTCACTTTGCTGACAGACCTTGCTTGCTGTTTTTGTCTCAACCAGGGTCCATGTTTTCACAAGCAATGAAGAAATGGGTTCAAGGAAACACAGATGAGGTGTGTCTCCTTTCATGTTCTCCTTGTGACTTTACACTTTAGAGAAATAAAGTATTGATGTTCTTAATCCTGGCTGTTATCTCTGAGTATCTTTTTGCTGCACCAAGAACAGGGAGACCGTGTGCTAAATATAATTTGATTGCATGTATGTGTGAAACTAGTTTGATCTTTGCCAGTGCTTGCTGGTTGAACTAATTAAGTGTGTGCTTGCAGTCAGGGTTTTTCTTTTTGTGGTTTTATATATCTACAAGTAGAGGTGGAAGTGCTGTTGGATTTTTATGGTGAAGTGACCACTGCACATGGATTCCAGGCTGCATTTTTCCCCCTCTGAGGGGCTTGGACAAATCCCCAAAAGATAAATCTAGAATCTCCACTAACTCTCTTGGAAATTGCATCAAGCCATAAGTACAATAATTGAAGTTAACACTGTACTTGGAAGCCAGGTGCATTTCCATCGAGGGAGGATAAGTTTACCCAGGTTATGGAGTTGTGAAGGCATCCTGCTGGGAGCACTGTGTTTTTCTTTTAAGAACCTGAAACTATCTGTGTTTTGGGCTGTTTTTTCAGGCTCAAGAAGAGATGGCTTGGAGGATAGCAAAGATGATCATCAACGACGTCATGCAGCAGGCGCAGTGTGAGCAGCCTCTGGAGAAGGTCACCAAGGTAGGGGGGTGGAAAGGCTGCTGCCTTCATCTGGCTCCAGCCAGGCTGTGGGAGGAGCAGAGCTCTCACTTGCCTTCCTCCTGTGGCTGAAACCCACGCTGGTAAATGTTCAAACCAGCAGAGCAGGAGAGGAGGAAACAAAGGTTGGAAGTGTTTCGGCCTACGTGTGATGTAGGAATTTCTTAACAGATGTCTGTGGTGGTTCTCCTGTGCAAGCATTAAACTTGTCTCAGTTTGAGTCTGCAAACTGCCTAATTAGTTAAAAGGGTGATCTGTGCTGCAGGATGAAGAGTGTAATTCCTTCCTTGAGCTCACGCTTGCTGTGTCCTCTTAGTCAGTAGTGGTATTTCTGCCTGAAGGGTCAGTAAAACTCAACAGCTGTGCATTTGTCTCAGGTGCACTCATTTACACAATTCTGTCTCCAGACTTTAAAAAGACACAGTAACCCTGTCCATAGCTTTGTGTATTGTTGCTTAGTGGCTGTGTTGTTGTACAGCCCATGCATTCTCTGTCTAAAAACCCCAGTTCTGATGCAGCAGTTGGATTTTGTGAAATACTGGTGACAGCAGGTTACCAAGTTAATGCCTGGTACTTCTGACTTTCAGGCACGTGAATTTCCAAAAATTAACTTGCATTATGTTCAGTTACTGAAGGTAAACATGTGCCAAAGCCCAGTTAATTGATCCAAATGGGTGGATCCATAGTGTCACTGTGTGAGTGTTTTCTTTCTAACAGAGCAGTTAAATGACTTTTATAATGATTTCACTTAATAGCTTGGCTGCAAATGATACAATTCCAGTCTGCCTGGATGAAAAGGTCACTCAGCACAGTATTTAGAAACCTCAAATGGCTGCAGATGCTCTGGATTCAATTAAGCAAGTAATCAAAAGGTTGAGTGTGTTTGGATTAGGTTTGGGGTTGTTTTCTCCCCCAAACTCAAACATACCTCTGGCTTCAACGTTTTTAGACACAAAATGTCTTTCTACTGAGAAATTACCTTGCATGTTTTAGGGTAAAATTAACTGGTTTTCCCTTTTCCAGCTATGATTTTAGAAACTCCAGGACAGGAAATCTGGTTTTCCACTTTGAGAACGAGTGAACTTTCCCTATTGGTGGATTCTCTAACACAGCCAATAAAAACAAAGCACTGTTACTCCAAACGCCAGAATCTCCCTCATTTCTAAGGAAGAATGAAAAAGAAGCAATCCTGGACCTCCACTGTAGAGAGTGAAGAAACACTTTTTCCTGGTGTATGTGGCATTCACAATAATGGTTCTGAGATGAAGATGCAGTTTACAAACGTGTCACTGAGAAACTGTGATCGACTTCACAAGTACTTGACCCTGTCTCAAAAAAAGACTTTTAAGCAAAATATCTGGAATGGGACAAAGAGGCCACAAGAGAGGGGAAGGTTTTGCTGTAGTTTCTAGTTCTACTGCTTGTAATTTTTAAACACAGAATTGGAAGGGCCGTGGGGCACATCCTGGAAGGGTGAATCCACTGGCAGTGAATGACCTGGAAAGTTCTAAGTTTAATTTTCCGTTACTTGAAATAGATGAGTATTCAACTGTAAGATAAATGTATTTTACTTCATAACTGCATTAACTTTTGAAGGCAGTGTAGAAGGGTCAGGAACTCCTCCTTGTTGAGCTCCTACACCTGCACACACACACACACACTCACCTCTCCTGCTTCCACCACGGAGCAGATCCAAGGCTGGTCCTGCAGCCCCTCTGCTCCCACGTTCTGAGCAGGTTGGACCCTGCAGGCTGCTCCACTCCCTCTCCTCACCATCCCACGAGCAAGGAAAAAAGGAATTGCTGGCATTCTCCATCGCTTGTTGTCCTCCACCCAACATAGTATCTAATTCCAGATGTTTGGTTTACAAAGAAAAACGATTTTTAATGACCTCTGGCCTTCTTCCTGACACTGTCAACACTTAACCATGTTACACAGCACCTCTTCTTTTTTCCCCAGCAAATTAATTTTGCAGGGTAGCAGAAGTACTCAGTGTCTCACCGTTACATTACTGCTGCATTTTTAGTATACCACACTTTTATTTTGGGCCTTTTTTTTTTTTACTCTAATGATTGCTTTTTTCCTCGGACTTGTGCAAAGAAATCACTATGCGAAGAACTCAAATCATTTCCAATGTTCAGAATATCTTGATTGACTAGAAAGTGTTATTCTGTTGCAATATTTGATTGTATAGAGACACACTGTATTGTTATGAAAGAGCAAAAAAGGCTGTGTATAGGTTTTTGGTACTATGTACCACCTCTTATTTCTCTCATGCCCAAGCATTCATGTACTTAAAACATACTATATTTAATTGTGTTTTGATTTAAAATATATAAATATTAAAATTTGTGTCGATTTTCTGTTTTCGTGGGGTTTGAAATTACGTGGGATGTTTTTTGAATGAGAGTTTTAGGGGTAATTTTGCCCACGTTTCTTAAAGGATTATATTAATGGCAGTGTGGTGAATAAGATTAATTCTTATTTAAATACTAGATAAGGTGTTTAATCACAGAATGTGGTAGAAGTTGGGCTGGGAGAGGGGTAGAGGGGCAGGTTTGGTAGAAGTTGGGCTGGGAAAGGGGTAGAGGGGCAGGTTTGGTCCTGGAGTGCGGTATTGAACCACACTTTTGAATTCTCTAAGCTAAACTCACGCCTGTTTTAGCGCACCCCTGCCTCAGTTTCCCCCTTGGGCAGGATCCCGACTAATCCTGGGTGCGTTCAGAGATTACAGGGCACAGGTTTGGGGACGGGTATTGCTCAGGGCTGCGTTTCCCTAAACCGCGGGCCGGATGGAGTCTGAGAGGCTCGGTGTGTTTTGAGTCGTTTCGGTACCAAACCGCTGCGGTTCCAGCCCCGCGGGAAGTGTCCGAGCGCGGCNCGGGATGGGTACCGGGATGGTCGGGAGCGGGGCCGGCATGGGCGGCACCTGGAAGCTGCAGGGGTGCGGGTGTTGCGGCGCTCCGGGGTCTCCTCGTTCCCTTGGGGTTCCCCCGCGCGGCTCCTGCTGTCCCCGTCCCGCGGGGGTCCCGCTCGGTGCGGGGTGTTTCTCCCTCCCACGGGCCCTACGCGGGGCTCCCCTCTAGGGGCTCCTTCTCCCCAGGCGGGTATCGCTGCCCGTGTGGGGGCCGTGCCCGCTGCCCGGTGGGGTTCCCGGCGCTGAGCCCGCTGTCCCGCAGAACATGTCGCCGGACGAGGAGGATGTGCAGCGGCTCCTGATCCAGTTCCGCGATGAGGCAGGAGAGTGCTTGGGCTCCCCGTTCGACGTCCCGGTCACCATCACCCCGGACAAGCTGCAGCTGGTCTGCAACGCCCTCCTACAAAAGGTGAGACCCCTCCCGAACTCCCCGGCACCCCCAGCCCGACCCGGCCCTGCCCCTCGCTACCTCACCTGCCCTTCCTCCCGCAGGATGAGCCGGTGCCTCTGGCCTTCTTCGTCCACGATGCTGAGATCGTGGCGTCGCTGGAGAAGACCCTGGCAGGGCAGAGCGTGGAGACAGAGAAGGTCCTGGACATCATCTACCAGCCGCAGGCGGTGTTCAGGGTGCGGGCGGTGACGCGCTGCACCAGCTCCCTGGAGGGGCACACCGAGGCCGTCATCTCCGTGGCCTTCAGCCCCACCGGAAAGTACGAGGGTCTGGCTGCAGGGGGGAGATCGGGGCAAGGCAGCAGCTGCCCTTGTCCTGTCCTGGGGACACTGTGCTGAGCTGTTCCTCCTCTCCCAGGTACCTGGCGAGCGGCTCTGGAGACACCACTGTCCGCTTCTGGGACCTCAGCACGGAAACGCCGCAGTTCACGGCCAAAGGTGGGGGCTGGGCTGTGCCAGGAGGGCAACTCGTGACCCCCTCTCTCACAGCCCCCCTGTCTGCTTGGGGGGACAAGCAGAGCAGAGCCTGGTGCTGCTTGAGCTTTCCAGGCTGGGATTGCAGCTTGGGGAGGGAGTAGCTCTCTTTGGCGAAGTGGAAGAAGGGGGGCTGGCCAAGAGGGACACGGAGTGGCTTCCTGCTGGGACACCAGGGACAGTCACAGCTCTCCACTCACAGCCACTCGTGCTCTCTCTGCCAGGTCACCGGCACTGGGTGCTCAGCATCGCTTGGTCACCTGACGGCAAGAAACTGGCCTCGGGCTGCAAGAACAGCCAGGTACACGTGGGGCTGGGGGGGCTGAGGGGGATTAAGGGCAAAGGCTTGTTCTTCTGGGGCATGAGGGGTGTGTCCCATTGTTTTGAGCAGGATTCCCATTCCCCAGAGGAGCTTTGGGTGTGCATATGTCATGGTATTGCGAGAAGCATCTCTGTGCCAGGCAGTGCTCTGGCGTTGTCACCTTCTGGAACTCTTGCTGCTGTCTTGTGGCAGACGCTTTTCCCTCCATGCAGGAAAGAGTCCAGGCTTTGGATGTAGTCCTTGGCAGGCAGCTCCATCACGAGGGAAGTGTGTGGAGTGAGGTCAGGTGTCACCTGGCCAAGCCAGGGCTGCTGTTAGCATGACCCAGCCGTGCAGCAGCAGCCTGTTCACAGTGTTCCCACACAGACACGGCCAAATTCCATCTTACAGGAATGTGAAGGGGGTTCAGTCCCTGCTGTGGGGCAGAATTTGTGTGCTTGAAGTGCAGAAATGCCTGGGTAAGCAGGAGCATGTGGTTGAATGGGAGCTGAGCTGCTGAGGGGCAGTTGCTCTCTCTGACCTTTGAATGGTCTGGGAGCAATGAGAGCACTCTCAGAGCTGCCAAAGTTGTGATGCCAATCCCAAGGAAATGTCCTGGGCCAGGGTGGTTCTGCTGTGGTTTGGTGCTGATCTGCCTTTAATTGAACTCAGAGAGCTACTTCTCCTCCTTTTCCCTATTTCTCCCAGGTTCTTAAGCAGGAGATGACTAATGCCTTGGCTCTTAAGATGAACATTTATGTAGAGAGAGAATCAACAAGAGAAAACCAGCATGTGTCCCACCCACAGCATCCGATAATCAGCAGCGTTTAGCACGCTGTGGATTTCGCTGTGCTCTGCAAACACTCACTGAGTTTCTGGCACAGGGTGGCTTTTTGGGGACCTCTATCCTTTCTGAGTTGAGCCAGATAACTTTGTAGCAGCAGCGTTGTAGGCAGACAAGGGGGGAATCAGGTCTCATTCTTTTGGGTGTCAGCTGATTGCTGCAGGGATTTGGAAAGGCATCCAACCCCCTTCCCCTGCTGCTGCCTGCGAGTGCAAACACCATCCCAAGGACACCTCTGCTTTCTAAATGGAGCTCCAACGTCTCTGGGATTCACGTGATGTCTGTGGCCTGACGCGACCCTCGTGCTTCCTCTCTTGGACAGATCTTTCTCTGGGACCCAGCCACTGGCAGCCAGATCGGCCGGGTGCTCTCTGGCCACTCCAAATGGATCACATGTCTGTGCTGGGAACCGCTCCACATGTAAGTGAAGGGGCCAGCTCAGCCCTTCCCCTTTGCTCCTATGGAAAAGAGCAGCCTGCCCTGAAGGGCATTGCTCCTGTTTGCCATTCTCCTGTTACGGGAAAAAGCCGGTGTAGGAGAGCAGCTCTCAAGGTGAGCTGGGAAAAATGTGTGCAGCTGAGAGCCAGGAGTCCCAGGTGCTGCTCACAGTCCCCATGAGTTGCTGGGGCATCACTGCCAGGCTGTGTCTCTTTTCCCCTGAGAAGAAGACACACCTGCCTGTGGAAAACACTGCTTTTGTGGTGCTGGACAAACGCTGATGTGCTGCTCCAGGCATGCTGAGGTGTGAGCAGGGAGGCCTGATGGTGTCCAAGGGCAGAGCACTCCTTTCTGCTCTCCTGATCCTGCTGGCCTCTGTTTGTTCATCATGAGGGATGATTAACTGTACAATCCCCTTATCCCTTCGATCAGCTAAAGCTCCCTCTGGGAGAGGTGGGTGGAGAGGGACAGTTGTAGCCATTAATCCAAGATGTTACAGAAATAAATCAGAAAGAAAGAAAAAGGACCCCTTCAGAGCAGAGCCCTGCAAATTGAATTTGCCAGTAGGAAGCTCCAGCTAATTGCAGACAATTAACTGGATTAGCAAAAAATGATTGTAGAGGTAGCTGAGGAAATGGAGAGGAGAGATATGACCCTGCCAGGGCTGCAGTTCTCTTTCTTCAGCCAGTTCCAGTGCAATGGGAAGGGCTGTGCTCTTCCTCACTGCTGGTGCCACCATGCAGAGTGACAAAGATGTGTGAAGGACAGAGGGTTGTGGCTGCCCTGTCCTTGCTGGGTTGTGGCCAGCTGCTTCCAGATGTGTTCAGTTTTCCCTCTGAGCCACACGGATGGACATTGCTCCTTTCAGCCCTGCCAACACAACAGCACTCTGCCCACAGGCTGGAGATGGAGCATGGCAGAGGCAGGGGAGCATCCAACACATTCCCAGTGCCATGGATCTGTGCTCCCTGTGTGAGGCTGATCCCCTGCCCAAGCTCTCTCCAGCCTGTGCCCAGGGAAAGTGCCAGTTCGTGGTGACCTCGTTAGCCAGTGGGTTAAAGCTGTGCAAACAAGGTCATTGCCAAAGGTTCAGCTGCCAGGTTTACCCTGGATTGATTCCTCCAATGTGCAGCCCAGGAGTCAGTTTGGAGGACGCATTTGTCTGCCTCTCCCCTGCCTTTTGGGACCTTGTTCTCTGTAGGTCAGTGCTCTGCCCCTGTCTGGCCTCTCTCTGATCTTAAGCCAAAAGAAAGTTGTGTTTTATTGCCTGCTGGACCCTTGAATCCTCTGGGGCTGGAGGGGAAGGAGCTCAGGGGAGCTGCACAAATGGATTTGATCTCTTTGCCCAGAAACCCAGAGTGCCGTTACCTGGCCAGTGCCTCCAAGGATGGCAGCATCCGCATCTGGGACACGCTGATGGGCAGGTGTGACAAAATCCTCACGAGCCACACGCAGTCGGTGACCTGTGTGAAGTGGGGGGGAGACGGCTTGCTCTACTCCTCCTCCCAGGACAGGACCATCAAAGTCTGGAGGAGCCAGGATGTAAGTGAGGGGCTGCCCTTGGACTGCTGATAAAGGGGGCTGGGCACTCTGTGGGGTAGCTTTGTCTGCCCTTCCTGGCACAGCTTGTGCCCTGAAAAACAGAGCTGCTGTATCCTCTTGACCTGTTGCTTGACACCATGTGCAAGAGGTAGCTGTTTTGTGATGTTTTCATCCTTAAGAGCATTAAATGGGGCTAAAAGCTGGAAACATCCCTGGAGCAACCTGAGCTGATGGGTGTTGTGCAAGGCAGCCTGATTCCTGAAGCTCAGCAGTGTTGTGTCTTCCCTGCTTAGCCTGCCTGCAGCTGGGGCAAGAGACTTTGGAAAGTTGGGGATTGGTCTGTGCAGCCCAGTGGGTCTGGTGGGTGCTGTGCAGCCTGGCTGCGTCCTGCTTGTCCCTGTCTGAGGGTGGCTTTGTCCCCAGGGGGTCCTGTGCCGCACGCTGCAGGGCCACGCTCACTGGGTGAACACCATGGCCCTGAGCACCGACTACGTTCTCCGCACCGGCGCCTTCGAGCCGGCCGAGGCCACCATCAACCCCCAGGATGTCAGAGGCTCCTGTGAGTGCAGCACCCACGCTGGGGGCTGGGGGGAGGACTGGTCATGCTGAAAGTCAAGATTTTTCTTGCCCATGCCAGGGTGGAGCAGCGTGGGAGGTGGGGAGGCCGCTTTCGAAGGGCTTTTGCTCCCAGATTTTGCCTTTGGCAAATTGAGCAGTCACAAATGCTCCTGCTAAACCTGCAGAGCCGGGACTGGAATTGGCATTACAGGGTTATAAAGTTGCTTTTCCATCTAAGGATTGCCAATCTCTCTTTCACCCTCCTTTTCCCTTTTGCAGTGGCAGAACTGAAAGACAGGGCACTGCAGAGGTACAACCAAGTCCGAGTGAGTCTCTTTTGTCCCTGCTGTCACTTCTAACACTGTCACTGGTGAAAGCAGTGGACCCCCCAACACTGGTGTGCTTCCAAGCTCTCCACACCTGGCTTGTACAAGACTTGGGCTCTTTCATCCCTTTTTCAGGGCCAGGAACCAGAAAGGCTTGTCTCGGGGTCCGATGATTTCACCCTGTTTCTTTGGAGACCAGCAGAAGACAAGAAGCCACTGGAGAGAATGACAGGCCACCAGGCATTGATTAACCAAGTCCTCTTCTCGCCAGACACCCGGATAATAGCTAGTGCTTCCTTTGACAAGTCCATAAAGCTCTGGGATGGTAGGACAGGAAAGTGAGTTGGTTTGTTCTGTTATAGAGGAGCTGCTGCTTTGGAGTCTGTGTGTAATGCTCAGGGTGCCAAGGGCTGAGCCCCAGTTCATTGCCAGCCACTCCTTGGTGTGTTCAGCATCTCTGTTGCCCCAACTCGTACAAAGTCACTCTGCTGCCTGTTTTACTGCCCTCGGGAAGTCTCTTGTGTGGCTTTTCTTGTGTTGGGGTGTCCGTGCTTGGCTCTGTGTGTGCAGCCCCGCTATGACTCAGCCACAGCACTGCCTGGCACCTGTGTGCACACCCTGTTGCTGCAGGGTTGGTTCTCTGGGGCAGGCGCAGCTGTGGTGGGATGGGATGTTCCACTCCACTGATCTCCTGAAGATGTGTGTGTTGGGACCTGGAGGCTGACCCAGTTTAAACAGTTCTTGTGCCAGAGAACAGCTTGTTCTGGATGATGTAAATTCTTGTAGTTACAAGTAGTGCTGTTGGTATTTGGATGCTCCTGTAATCCAGCTTTTAACTTTCAGCTGCAGTACTGGTGAGCTCTTGGGGGCAGCAGTCCTCCCTTGCAAACCAGCCTTTATGCTCATGAGCTTGGCTTTCATGTCTGATTTTAAAAGTCCTTCTAAATCCGGGCTGCTCAGCCAGAGAGGGAAGGACACACCTGTGCAGTGAGGCTGAAGCTGGATGAGGGTTTCTTGGCAAAGGGGTTGAGATGAAGAGGCATCCTCTAGAAGGTTCTGAGCCCACTCGGGAGGGTTTTTAGTTGGACTCTGTCTAGCAATTGCCTGCCTGGGGTGTGCTGGGCATCCTGTGGCTGTGCTGGTGGAGGAGAAACACGAAGGCAGGGGCGTGTTTGGAACAAAGCCTGCTGCTCTAACAGCCTGTCCTTGTCCCCAGGTACCTGACGTCGCTGAGGGGCCACGTCTCGGCCGTGTACCAGATCGCCTGGTCAGCCGACAGCCGCTTGCTGGTGAGCGGCAGCAGCGACAGCACCCTCAAGGTCTGGGATGCCAAGACGAAGAAGCTGGCCATCGATCTGCCTGGCCATGCGGATGAGGTGAGCTGCCTGGTGGAGCTGAGGTGTCTGGGAGGCAGGAGTGGCCCCTCCTCCCAGCAGAGGTGACTGTGATTTCCGTCACACCAGGTGTATGCGGCAGACTGGAGCCCGGACGGACAGAGGGTAGCGAGCGGAGGGAAGGACAAGTGTTTGAGGATGTGAGTAACCTGTTTGTCCATGGGGATGTTGCAGCTACTCCGTGTGTCCCTCAGAGCCATAGTCCCACTGCAGAGACCTGGTTAAGGCACTATCTCCTTGCAGGGAGCACAGCAGTGGGTCAAATTCCAGCTTGGAGACCTGACCTCTCCCAGGGCAGGAACTGTTGCTGGGAGATAACTAGAAAGCAAAGAGCAGTCAGGGTGAAATTTGACTCAGATGTTTTGACTCCTGGAGAGGGGAAGGAGCAGTTGCACCAGCTGGTCAGGTTTTCCTTTCTGACCTTCTTCCCTCTCCCAGTTATGCAGACAAATTCCTGGGAGCTGGTTGCCATTTGGCTGTGGCTGGTGACCCCAGGTCCCCGCTGTGCTGCTCTTGTCTGGTGTCTGCTGGGCCCTGTGGCAGAGCTGGTGCCCCACCACAGGGACACAGCAGCTCTTTCCCTTTCCAGATGGCGTCGATAGGAACAGTGACATGGAGCTGCTGGTCCTGCCCTCAGCACAATCCTCGAGATCTCCAAGGTGATGGACAATGGAGGTTGACCCAAGCACAGCTCTGTGTTCCCGTTGGCAACTCTCCCTCATGGACTCTTTCCTTATATTTATTTAGGGAAATTTTAATTTTAGTTCTTATTAAGGGCTGTGCATTGCAGGATGATTTCCTCTGAACATCACAGGAGGGATATCTCATCTGCCTCCATCTCAACTGGCTTTTTATTGGAATTTCAGCCTCTCAGTAGCTGCTGTCCTGAAAGGGGCAGGCAGAGGGTGGAGACTGCTCGTGCCCTTTCTTGCTCTGTGAAGAGTCCTGTGGAGAAGAGGGTTTGAGTGGGAACAGAAGGGGTTTCCTTGTGTGGCCTTCAGAGAGAGAGAATTGGGAAAATTCAGCGCATCATTACATTGCAGAATTGTGCTCAGCTGCGTGTCTGGGACAAAGATCTGCTGAGAATGAGGACTGGAGGCTTCTTGTTATTCCAGTAGGGCTTTGCCTTTCCACACAGCTGATTTCCCTGTGGGCTGTGCTGAGCATTATCTGCCAGTGATCCTCTGCACCCACAGCAGATAACTCCTTTGCTAATCTCTTCAGGGTGCAACAGGCATGGACTTCAAATGACTGCTGGAGCTGTGCTGAGTTTTCAGGTTTCTACAGCTCTTGGGAATGGGGAAATGAGACTTTTGTGCCTCTGAACAGGGGAGAGAGTGTCCATTTCCCACCCACCACTGGCTCAGGGGGAAGGAAGGATAGGGTGGGGATGGGGAAGAATGGAGCAGGAATTTTGTGTGGCACTTGTCCCTTGCCCTGGATATGTGCTGACAGCAGGGCTGGGACTGACACAGAAAATGGCAATACGTCCATTGCACAGAGCTGGCTCCTGGAATTTCTCAACTGCATTTACTTGCCCAGTGGGTGAGGGATTCGCACTGTCAGCTGGGTATTTGTAAGTTTGCTTATGAACCTTTTTATCAGTCAGTTCAGGCTTCCAGCCATCATGAGGCAAATTGACCTGGACTAAGTGTTTATTTCCAGGATGCTTATGAAACAGAGAAAATCAAGATGTGATAAGGAGCAGAAATTATACTGTCAAATTCAGTTGCAGCAAGTTAGCATGAAGGTCAAAATATTCTCCATAGCCCTCATATGCACTGATTACTACAACTCGGAACAGGAGTTTGGGTCTCAATGCTTCCCAAAAGATCTGCATTTTATGACTTTATCCCTGCTGGCAGGATTGCTTTGGAGAATTAAGATCGTGCAGTAATGGCCTTTTGCTTGTCTGCAAGTGTTCAGATGAGCCAAAGGCTGGAACAAAGGGTTAAATCTTTAATATGGCTGAGAAGACAATTTGTGGTTCCTGTTGCTGTTAGTATCTCTTTCTGCCAGCCAAGTCAGCAGGGATCCATCTCCATGGGATCTTTTGGGAAGAGCTCAGTATCCCATACCTGCTCTTTCATTAGGGTGCCTCCTCCAGCTGGTTCTTGCTGACAGTCAAGGCCACGTTGCATCCATCTGCATAAACAAAACATTTCGTAATTCACTGAGGTAAATGTTGTGGGACAGGGTGATTTAAAACCAGCTGATAATTCTGCCCTTGGGAAGAAGAGGAGCAGGTCACTGGTAACAGCCAAGAAGTCTGCCTGGTTTCCAGGTTTTTTGGGGTGCCTGTGCTAAAGGAGATGATTCACCCTTGGGAGTTCAGCTCTGTGTCCCCAAGTCTGACTGGCTGCAAGTGGCAGCTCCTGGTTGCACGTGGCTCTTTCTGAGTGAGGAATCATCATTCTCTGCTTCCTGCCCTTGAGTGCTGCTCAGGGTCACTGTGCCCTGTCAGTCCATGGTGTGTTTTGTGTTGGAGGAAGGGATGTATCAGAGCTCAGGGAAGAAGCAATCCTGCCTGTGGGAACTTGGCTTGGCTGTGCATGTGTGTAGGTGTACCTAAAAAATCAGTGTACTTTGTCCACTGATTTCCAAACCAAAGCAATCACTGTGCCCTCTGACTGTGCTACTGCCAGCCCTTCAGACTCTGCTTCTGTGACATAAAGCCCGATTAAAACCCACCTTTGGAATGCTGGAGCAGAAGGGTTTTCCAAAGGGGAGTGAGACCTCTTGAAGAAAGAGAGGGCCTTGCAACTAAGTTTACACCAAAATAAGCTCTTGGCCTTAATCTTCCTGTGATCTGATAGCGGGTAGATTTTTGAACCACACTCTCTGATGGGTTTGCATGTAAACCAAATTGTATTTTCTTATCTAAGCATCTGCTGCTATTTTTACCATTCATCCAGCACCAGCCTCCATGCATACTAAGTGCTGGCCCCGCTCCAGCTGTATTCCTGAGCAATTCCCTGACACTCCTCCCTCCCAGTTTTATTTGAATGCGGCATTTCCTGGGCCTGGCTGCAGTCTCCTGCCTGCTCAGGCACTGGGGAAGGAAGAGCTGCTGCCCTTCCCTCCAGAGCTGGCTCCTGCTTGGCAGGAGCCGCAGCGAGCGCGTGACCTCC
Organism: Melanocharis versteri; assembly: GCA_013397845.1. Lineage (NCBI taxonomy): Eukaryota > Metazoa > Chordata > Aves > Passeriformes > Melanocharitidae > Melanocharis > Melanocharis versteri. The sequence goes on along the minus strand of VZTG01008043.1, from coordinate 46,717 downwards.
CTTGCTCCGCCGGCGCTGGGGATGGGAGCTTTAATTAGCTAATTTGGGCAATTGCAGATGCAAATTTGGGTTGATGGTGTTATTAATGGGGAAGATGTTACTTTGTGTTAAAGGACAATTCTAGGAGGTCGGCTGGAGCTTTCTGATTGCTTTTCTGGGAACAGCAGCACCAGCCTTATAGAAAACCTATGGAAATGCCTGAGCTTTTCCAGTGCTGTTTGACGGGAATCTTGGGATCTGCTCCCATGTGTCAGTCCAGTTCCTCCTGATTTACTCATTAAGCACCCCACACGGGTTTTCTTACCACAATGGCATTATTTTTCACTGGTAATACAAGAATAATTTTAAGCATAGCCAGAAACTGTCTTGCAGAGCCCTCTGACACTTTCTCCTTTAAAAGCTCAGCTGATGCCACCATTAAATTTGTTACAAATCCCAATGGGAGGACAGTGGTGATAAGGACTGGGAAGCATACCAGTCCTCTGAGGAAGGTTTACCTGTCTGATGAAATCCTGAGTGTGATGGAGGGAGGGAAGGAAGGATATGGTAAGCACACCTGGAGTGAAGTAGACAGCACTGAGATGAGGAGGACACTGTCAGACTCCTACCTTTGGGAGCTGATTTAGATAAGTGAGGCCTTAAAATCCGTGTGAAAACTGTTCCTGGGGCTGTGTCCTGCTTATCCACTTGTCCTGCAAGTGGAGTGTGTGTTGTGCTCCCTGGGTCCTTGGAGCCACATGTTCCTGTTCTGTTCGACTCGGATGATCTCTTGAATATTTTCCCAGATCTGTAATTTAATTTCCATGTGCAAGTTTATAGCCTGGGGAGAGAGACAGACAAGAAAAATCTTTCAATGAATAGGACGAAAATGAACTTCATTCATTGTTCTGCATGAAAAGTAGGAAAAGCAGCCTTGTTCTGCTTTTTTTTTGGGTCAACCCAGGCGCTGTTCAGGTGATGTTTCTACCTCAGGGCTGCATTTTGGTGGTATGGTATGGCAGAGAAAGGCTTGCTGTGAACTCCATTAGTGCATTTGAGGATGAAAGGTGTTAAGAAAACTCAGGGCAGTGATGTCTGTGTTCTGTGGAGCTGCTACCAGATGAAAGCATCCTTCTCTGCACTCAGACAAGCAACCTGCAAGTTGCTGATTCCTTCCTAAATGTGTTGCTCTCATGATCAAAAGTCCTGGCTCACAACTGAGGGGCTAATTTGGCTGAAGCATAGTGCAGCTGGGAAGGAGCCCCAGAGCCATCTCCAGTACTGCTGTTCTGTTTTCTTCACTCTGAGAACGGGTGGTTACAGAACTGTGGGTTGCTGGTGGTCTCTCTCAGTGGGCTGCAGCTGCTGCAGAGTGTGATGTTAGAAACGAACCAGCTCAGGACACAGTGCTCCGTGTTTCTGAAGGACCACTGGGGTCGATCAGGCGCCCTGGCTGTGCTTTTGGAGCACACTCGGTGTTTTAGTGTCCTGCTGCATGCTTAGAGCAGAGCATCCCCCCGGGCGCTGCAGGATATAGGGCTGAATGCCGGATATCCGCGTGTAGGATCAGCACGAGCCCCATGCGGTTATCCTGCGTCTCTCCCCCGACATCTCCAGCAACGAGGCTCCCTTTGGGAAAGGTGCATTCAGTCCGTTCCGTCTCCGAACTCTCCCAGCAGCAAAAGCAAGCGAAGGTGCTGTTTGTTGATTCTTTGGATGCTGGAGTTACCGGCACCCAGAAACTCCCGCAGCCGCCAGTCAAGGACCCGGCTGGGAGGAGTGACCCGCATGCAAATCCCGCAGCACAGCCCTGGGATGCCGCTCGGATCCCAGCGCAGGCTGTTTAGTTATTCCGGTCAAACCTCGCTGCCGCTCCTGGCTGTTTGTCCTTGCTGTGCTGAAACAAACCTGCTCCAGGGCTCCAGCCCCATTAGGAGGACAAAAGGACGTCAGGCAGTGCTGCTGCCGAAGGGAAATGTGTCGGGAAGTGTGTCTCGCTTCGCAAGTGTGATGCAGAATGGGTGGCTTAGTAATGGCTGTTGGGACTTTTATCTGCTCTAAAGGCATCTTCTGAATGAATTCTTTTTTTTTTTTTTTAGCCTCCCTAAAATGTAGCTTGTGACATTGATTTGGGGTGAGGATACACGCTGACACTGAGAGGATTAATACTGAAGTGAGAATTGGTGGATGGCAATAAACAACCAGCTCTGAGGGAAATTATTTTTATGAATCAGAATATTTAACACGTGGGGGCTTGTGGGCTTTTTTTCCTGGTTTAAAGGGGCACTGTGAAGCGTATCACAAAGTGTCTGTTACTACCAACACTTTAATTTATGATTAACTTGGAATATTTTTACATCTCATTTATTCTTTCCACAGGGGTGTTCTGAACTGCTGAAATTATTGGTCAGCTTCGCTTTCTCAGTGTTGTTTTTTGGGGTAGAGGATTTTGGGTAGGGGCTCAAAACTTCACCAAATAAATGGGGGATTCAGTTTTGAGGGGTTTTTAAGCCCTTTGGTTCTCTTTGGCACAAAACCGATTCTTAGTATTCCTCTTACAGCTTCAAATGCCCTTCATAAAGCTGTCAGTCTTTCCTTAAAAATCTCTTCCTGGGTATTTTTTGAATCTAAGTGCGTTGTCTGTGGAAAAGCTTAGCTGTGAAGGTCCTGACATGGCACACGGCTCCAGTAGTGCCTGGTTTTGGGTGCTGGAAAGCCAAGGGAGATAAGTGAAGAATGGGGAGAGGCCCAACTGCACAGCTCTTCGCTCAGTCTCTATTTTGATCGTGTGACACTGAAAGCAGAGCCCGTGTCATGTCAGGGAAGGCACAGCACAGCTGTGTGGGGTCAGAGGGGTCACACCCTGCATCCACTGGGGCCCGTGGGGACATTGGGGGAGCCTGAAAGGGTCTGGAACTGGGATGTGGTGTGATGGAGAACATGGGTAGAGAGGCGGGGAGGAGAGCGGTGAGCAATGGAACCCAGAGGAAAGGAGGTTAATTATCTAAACCTGGAGGTGAAGGTCAAAGGCTCCATGTGACTGTTGTTCGGTGGCTGGTTGGGTTTTTTTAATGTTTGTACATGCTGTAAACAGCCCTAGGCTGATCTAAAAGTGCTGGGAGGCAGGGGCTGTAAATTACTGGCCTTGTTCTCCTTATAAAGGGAACGAACAACTCGAAGTGTCTTTGGGTCACAGCACTTCTTTATGCCCGTTCCTCCATTGCCTCTCCATTCATTGAAATTCCTTGTTTGAGGTTTGAGGGAGAGTCTCGCTCACTACTGGAGCAGGGACAAGGCTGAGAGTGTGTGACCTGGAGCAGGGACAGGGGCTGAGAGTGTGTGACCTGGAGCAGGGACAGGGCTGAGGGTGTGTGACCTGGAGGTGCTGTGTAAGCAGTGCCACTGCCTTGGAACCCTGGGATGATCCAATACTTGCCTTCCCACTCTGGCTGCTGACTGTCCCAGCTCTTGTCCTGTGCAACTCTGGTCCTCCCTCTTCCCCTGGTGGCCCCTCAGCGTTGTCCTCACTGCTGGGTGCGCCTGAGGCGGCCGAGGAAAGGGCTGAAGTGACGGCCGGGCGTGGCGGGCCATCTCTGCCCCGGCTCGGGCCTGAGGGCAAGGGTGGGCCCAGGGGCCTGGGTCACCGTCCTCCCTGAGGGGACGACCCGAACGGGCCCCCGGAGCCCTGACGGGGCGGGTGCGGGGCCGGAGGAGGGCTCGGCGGGGTCCCGGGAGGGCTCGGCGGGCTCGGGGCAATGACCCCGCTCCGGTCCCCGTCTGGCCCCGCTCTGAGGCGCTGGCGGCGGAGGGACCGCCGGGTTACCCGGGGTGAGGCACTCTTTGGCCACCGGCGGAAGCACCCGAGCGCTCGGGCCTGCGCACTGCGGCCTATAAGAGCCGCGGGGCGGTGCGGAGGGCCGGGCACTCGCAGCCGGGGCTGGTCGAGTGCTGTTGTCTGTGGAGGAGGTGGTGGAACGGCAGGAGCTCCGGCAGGCGCTGGCGGCCTGAGAGACCCCCGTCCGCACCCTCACTGCGTCCTCCCTTCCTGNCCCCTGCGGCCTCCCTTCCTGCGGGAGCTGCGGCGGCGACAGCGACAGCCACCTTCGGAGCCGTGGGCCGCGCCTCCCCCCGCGTCGCTGGATGCTCTGGGGTTCGGTCCCTGAGCGGGGCCGCGGCGCTGGCAGCCCCCGCTGTGGCGGGGCCATGGGGCCGGGCAGCGGCAGGGCACGGAGCCCCCTTCCCCGCTGAGAAGGCCCCTCGTCCCGGCGCCGATGCCGCGCTGTCCCTTCACACCCGGCCCCTGAGATTCCCCTCTTTCCCCTCCCCATGCCCGACGGAGCCCCTCGCCTCGGTGACGCCCTGCAGCAGCCCCGCCGGCCCGGGGGTCTGCGGCGGTATGAGAGGAGCTGCCCCCGCCGCCGGGGGCAGCCAGGACCGGGGCAGGCTCTCACCCCGCCGCCGGCTGCCGTGAGGCGGCTGTAGCTGGAGGGAGAGGCCCTTTGTTTTCCCTCCGTCCTTCCCGGGGGCTTCATGCCCCGCTGAGGGATGATGGAGGTGGTGGGGGACTTTGAGTACAGCAAGAAGGACCTGATAGGACACGGAGCCTTTGCTGTGGTCTTCAAAGGTCGCCACCGCAAGGTAAACAGCGACGGGCTCCTGCCGCCGGAGCGGGGCTGGTTACACAACCCGGGGCCGGCAGGAGCCCCTCGGGTGGGTGACAGCTGCGGTGCTGGTGGGGGGGGGTTGTGTCCTCTGGGGAGTTTTGACGTAGTTTGGGTGTTCGGGGAGAAAAAAAGAGCCGAAGGGAGGCGCGGGCTGGGCTGGGCTGAGGCCCGCGGCTGCCCCGCGGCCCTGAGCCGGGATCCGGCCCCGGCATCCATAAACCTTTTATTTTTTCCCTTCCCTCAAGCCCACCGGCCTGTCCGCGGTCCCACCGCTCCTCCCCGCTGTTGGCAGCTCCCTGACATAGCGGCGAGGGGAGAGTTGCAGCTGTAGGGGAGGCTGAGCCCTTTGTTTGTCGGGAGGGTCATGTTTATCTCGCTGGATAACGAGGGATCTAATGGAAAATTGTCTCCTTTGGGATTGGCTGAAGATTTCTTAAATTCAGAGGTGTCTGGTTTCCTGGCGTGACTTGCTAATCGCCCCGGATATTCATAGTTACGTTATGGTTTCTTGGTGCTGTGGGTTTATTCTGGTGCCTAAAGAGCTTTGCTTTCCAGAAAACAGCCCTTCAGATTTAGCATTTTGGAGGATTAAGGCAGCGGTTACACCTTGGAGAGGCACGGCGCAGTGATTTTTGGGGTTAGGAAAAAAAAAGGGAGAAAGGGAAACGGAAACTTTAAAGGCCAATGGAGGTGCTCCCACCTCACAAATAAATAGTCCGTTTATTTTTGGATAATATATAAATAGAAAATATATAAGCTTACTTAAAACAGAGGGGGTTTTGTGCAGTTTTCATCTGCAGACCATAAAAAGGCTGAAAATGAGAAGTCCTTAAAGGACACTAAAAGTAACTTGATCATTGTGAGAGGGCTAAAAAAGCAGGTACATAGCACTGCTACCAAAAAATAAATGGGATATGATTACTTTGTTTTATTTCGGGTTTTTGTTTTTTTTTTTTTAATGCTTTGGAATCCATTAAAATGCAGTGTAGCTGAAGCTGGATTTTAATAGCTGTCTAAGCTATTGTGGAATGAAATAGTTCTTGATGGTGTCACGTGATGTAGTAATAACTGGTGGGTAGAGGAGGAGTGATCTTGCAACTTTTTCTCAGTGCTTTCCTAGATAGTTGTTAGAGGATAAAGTTAAAAAAAAAAAAAGTAAACTGACAATACTTTTTTTGTTTGCTTCCAGAAAACTGATTGGGAAGTAGCCATAAAGAGTATTAACAAAAAGAACTTGTCGAAGTCACAAATCCTACTTGGAAAAGAAATAAAAATCTTAAAGGTATGTTAATTTGCAGTGATTTTTAAAGCTGCTTTGCTTGACAAGGAAAAGAGACTTCTGACCTAGTTCATTCCAGGTCATGGGTGGTATCACAGTAATTACTGTTGTGCTGTTTCTTTGTTAGGGATCCAGAAATAAAAATACCAAGAAAAACAGAAGAAAATACATCTTTAGTTCTGGAAATGTCTCAGAAGAGGTTATAAGCATGCTTTTGTAGTTAAAAGTAGCAAATTGTTGTGGAGCCAGTCTCTGTGCTTTGCTTACTGCACGTGTGGAAGACTTTGTCCTGCAGGATGGCCAGTGTGGCACCTTTTCCCAGCAGATCATAGCTGAGAGTGAAGCATCACTCTTTGATCTTTCTTCATCTTTTTTGCTCAAAGCTGCCCTGAAAGCTGAAATCAGTGAGCTGACTTAGATTCCTGAAGCAGCTGCCCACTTCTGACTTGTGGTAATTGACTTAAAATGTGGAGCGAGGCTCTGACAGAGGAAATGTAAAGGAGCATCCTCCAGCTTTTCAGTGTTATTTTATGGAAACATCTCCTCAGGTGGTCGTTTAGCATTCCCTGCTCCTTGAATTTCACATCTCATTTCACACAGCTTTGCAGTAATAATGACTGCTGCTTTCTTCCCATGTTTCTGAGCTTCTTGAGATACATCACTACTCTATATACTGTTATATACACATTATATTGTCATTTATTTATTATATACCAGAGTTAGTGTTGGGTGTATTGGTGTGCTGCAAGTACTTAACAAACAAAAGTTTTTTGAGCAGTTACAAATAATTCATGAGCTGTCCCATGAGTTTTATTTCATGTTACTTGGTTTGATTTTCTTTATATTACAAAAGTAAGGTTGATTTGAACATGGTCTAGTTGGTTACTTCACTAAGCAAGAAATTGTGTAGGAGTAGAAAATTAAATCTTGTCAGCTTTCAGTGCTCACCAGAGGATCTTGTGCTCTGGTACTTTCTGTAACAAGTCACAGACATTAAGTTCTGGAACCAAATGTTTTTATGACCTCTGAAGATATTGCTTAACTTCCTTATCCTGTAAATACTGTCTAAATAACTGGGATTTCCTCCAAATTCCATCTGATCATCTTAAAAATATTCTCTTTGATTATCACCCAATCAGCATCATCAGCATATTAAATTAATAATAGTAGTAATAGTAGTAGTAATACTAATAACCTATTTCCATAATACAAATATTTTATTTTACAGGAACTTCAGCACGAGAACATTGTAGCTCTTTATGATGTCCAGGTAAAATAAATTTCAATGCTTTTTTTTTCCATTAAAATTAATTTGTGAAAATATAATGAAGATGTGTATATATATGTATATACTAAGTAGAAAATTTTGAGTGGCCATCTATTTTGTTGCTGTCATCAGTTTGGTATTCAGCAAAAACAAGTGGCAGCAAGAGCAGCATCTTGGGGATCTCTGTGACAAAGAAATGTGGAGTTCAGCCCAGTGTCACAGTGAGGAGGAGCTGGAGGAAGTAGAAAACCACAATCACATGTATCTATTGCTGTTGCTGTGTGTTCAGAAGGACAGGATACAGTGAAAAAAGCCAAGCAGGCATTTGGATCTTTTCAATTAAATTGCTTCAAATTGTCTTCCTCTCTTTATTCCCAGGGTCCTGCCTGATAAGGTGGAGGAGTTACTCTGCAGCCTATCTAGGGGAGTGTGTTCTGCTTAGTAGAAAGAACATTTTTGTATCCTAAGGCCTGCCAGAGTTGAGCAAAACTAAATAAGACATGAGGTAGCTCGTGCAGCCGTTTGTTCTGCTTGAATAAGAGCTGTACATTTATCTCCTGGGCTCAGCTCTGGTTTTAAATACAGAGTTACACCAATGAAAAAAAATACTGAGGAGCACCTTTGGGGCATTGCATAGTTAAAGCAACACGAAATAGAGATTGTGACATTCAATCTTTCCTGTCTTTACACATTCACATGCTGAAAGCTTTTAGTTTGTGTAGATGTGTGTCTTTTGCTATAGAAATCTGTGTTCATGTGGCATAAATCAGGTGAGCTCAGGTTTTCTAGGGCTGTAGGACTAGACCAACTTGTGGTACAAAGCTGTGACGTTCATGTAGCAACTGACTGTGCATCAAAACTTCTAGTTTCAACCTACAGACTCTGTTTTTCCTGGATCTTGACTTCAGAATTCTTCATTTTGAATGATATTATCTGCTCTGAGAGGGAAAGTATTGTCTCTTGCGCTTCCTGAGAAGACCAGGTTTTCCTGAGCAGTGCTAAGTGGAAATAATCTCTCAGCATCCTAAATTTAGTACATCCAGACTTCTCAAAAGCAACTGTAATTGTTGACTGAGGGTGTTGGAGTGTGAGTAAGCAGCTGAATTTCAGACTTATCATTTACAGTTGTTTATATGTGAAGGTTCCTTAGTCAGCAGTGCAGCTCAGCCTGGGTGGAGTGGACTGGTTAAGTATTTTGATGATTTAACATCTCAGCTTTGGAGAGAGTCTTGTTCTTTTGATTTATGCACAAGGAGAGAGAGGACAGAGCGCTCTACTTTTCTATGGTTTCTTAACATAAAGGTTATTTATAAACATAACTTTTAGGCTTTTCTGTTCTGCCACAAGAAAGGGTGATAGGACTTCTTGAATGATCAGTGCTGCTCCATTTGAGAAGGGGATGTTGCTGCTTGTCACCAACTATTGTGTTTAAATAAAATGAATAGATAAAGCAAAGAGAAGGGCAAACCCGTGTCCTGTATCTTGATATATTTCAAATACATCCACAGCAAACACAAAGCTTGGCAGCAGGATGCTGCTTCAGCAGAAGGAATTGCTTTGCAAAATACGGTATAAAGAGCGTGCCACTTGCACAAATAAGCTTTTCCCTTTCTGCTGTGTTTGTGAAGTGGCAGACATCATTAACTTCTGTGATTACATTAATTTATAACCCAGCAAGAATGAACACTATGCAAGGCATTCACATGTCTGGTAGGCTGTTACACCTACTAATTTTCTTTAGCATTTCATGTTCTAGCATGTGCTGCCCTTTTTGTTTGCCAGGGTATTGTGAACACAGCGATACAGTCCAGCAGATAAGACTTTAGGATTTCAAGCTATTTCTAAGTTTACAGAAGCTATTTTTTTTCCTCAGTGCTGGAGCCAGTGGAGTCTGTGTCACAGTAGGAAGTTCTCAGTGTGAATGGGAGTCTGTTTTATTTTTGTAGTTCTGTTGGGCTGGAGCTTTTCTTAACCTTAGACAGCTTGAAATACAAAAATGCTCCTGTTTCAGATGCAGTTTGAAAGATCATTTAGCTGAATGAGCCAAGAGCTGATTGTTGCTCTGAGTTTTCAAATAGAAAAGCTGGTGTGCAATGCAAGTGGCAAAACTAAGTGGAAAAAGTGTAAATTGATTGTGATCAAAAGTAAATATTTTCACATCTCATAATATTAAATTATACTTTGAGGTTAAAGCTGTATCTGTGCATAGCAATTTGGAATGGATCTCTTAAGGATGAAAGTAAAGTAATTATTTTATATATTGCAAAAAGCTTGATTTGGATTGATTTTCAGGAAGTAGTTAGACTCCTTCTCCTTCATCTCTCCTCATGTATGGTTGTGTTCCTGTTGCACAACCAGTGACCACTCACACAGGGCAGCATAATAAAGATAGATACACCATGAAGGTTTTAATTAAATCCAAGAAGACCTTGTGGGCCATTCTGCTGATTGTGCATGAACATTTTAAAACCTTCTCCACTGCTGGTCCTTCATCTCCTGTGAATACCATTTTGATATGTTATTAGTGTGTCTGGAGTTAAATTACTAGAAGTGCCCATTCATCTGGAGCCACACCTCAGTGAACTGGCGTGTGTTAATGGTGGCATAAAAATGTTTTGTTCGGCAGCCAGCAGGATAATTGCCCTTGATTTCCTTGAGGTGGACGTGCAGCTCTGGCAGGTTTGAGCTGCAGATAAGCATTTTATGTAAGCAGAGCATTCCACTGCTGTTGGTGCCACCTCACAGGGCTGGGGAGCTGCACACACCAGGGTGTGGAGGCCATGGTGCTGAGGCTGAGGGAACTTGTGGAGATATTTAACTAAAAACCCTCCATCTGTGAGAGATAAATGTTGTTCAGCAGTAGGACTCTGGAAAATAGCTCACCTCTAAAAGTGAAGTTAGGTTTTTTGTGAAATACTTAAAAAAACTCAGATACAATAGATGAATAGCAAGAGAGACATTTTTCACTTATCTGCTTGGGCAAGTGTTTGATTGTCTGTCATACAAGAATAAAAAAACTCCCAAATCTCTGATATGGTTTGAGGATGCAACTCTTTTCCCGTGGTGGTGCTGTAGGATGCCTTTCATTCTGCAAACAAAGATCAAGCTTGGATCCTGTTAATTGGGAAAGTGGAGGCGCTGTTTCTCAAAAGCAAAAGGAGTCTAAAATAACCTCTAACTCGCCAGCATAAAATACACTGAGATCTTTGGATATAGTATTCCACTTTTTGGATAAAGTATTCCTCCATACTCCACTGAAGTATGGAGGTATCAGTAAGCTATTTGGAATGTTCTATGTTTAGGACATGAATTTACAGTTTTGTGCAGTTCACAATCCCAAGTGTGTGCTGAGTAGGACTAATCTCTTACACAGTGCCAGACAGTGCCTGTTTTAGCAAATAATTTAATTCAAAACCTCTCTAGAATGTCAGCCCTCAGAATGAAAGCCTGTAATGTATCTTGGAGATAGCATTTTAGGAGAGTGAATTAATGTCCTCACTGTATGGAGTCTGAAGTTTGCTATTTGAACAGTAGTTTAGGGAGAACTAATTTCTAGAGTGTTACTGGAGAAACAGTATCTGGATAAAAATTGTTCCTTGTCTTAGCTTGTTGGTACAGAGCAGACAAAAAACCTGCAGCTGCTTCTGCTGTCCTTGGAAGCAGCAAAAGCTGGTGGGAATGGAGCCAGAGATCCTTCTGGGACCTACAGCTCAGCCTTTGCTTGTACACAGAGCCCAGGAGCTCTTACTAGGGGTGCTGAAGGGAGGAACTGATGTTTTAGCAGGAATTAAATACCTCTGGTTTACCCAAGGACTCCGGTTGGTCTGGTACTGTTGCATGTGTTTCTTGAGATATTTGCTCCAGGCATCCTGTGTGCTCCTGATCTCACAGCTTTCATTGCCTCCACACTCCCAGCAGAACAGGGGGTGTCTCAATATCTTTATTTTCATCCCCTCAGCTCCTTGCTTAAGGCCTTTGTGTTTGTCAATATCTATCCTCTGTGTCTGTGTGGAAATAATCATATGAGAACATGCTGTTCAGATAAAAAGAAAAATCCTGCCCTGTAGCAACTGTAAAGGTTTTGAAACACTGCCTGGCAGCTGATGCCAGCTGAAAGGTTGGTTATGACAGTGCAGGAATGATGCCAGTGTAGATGTTGGAGGCTGGGGACAACCAGAATTAGAAATTTTGTGGCCCACAGACCCAAAAAGTTGGAGTTCCTACACAGTCCTTTGCTTACCTGCTGTGCCTGGATGCTGTCATTTGGATTTCAGAACTGTTTCACATGATTTTCTGGTACACAAGTGTGCTGAGAGCAGCTCTGCCTTTCCTTGGTGCTGGGCAGCAGAGCAGTCCCTTTTTCCACCTCCCATATATTGGTTAAATACAGCATTTCACTAACAGCAAATGAATGATCCAGGTCTTGTGGTGCATTTCTCCACGGCTGATTGCTCTTTTATTTGAATAATTGGCAGCATGCACCCTGTTTGAATCCTACAGGCAACATGTCAAGTGACATTTAGTGTGAGATTTAACATTTTGTCAGAATTAACAAAATGTTCAGTCCTTTATGTGGTAGGAACTGAACAGAGAAGTTGCTGCTGTGTTGCACTCACAAAGTAAACCAAGAATATCTGTAATACACAGAGCAACAACCTTTAAAAGATCTGGACCTGTCCTTTTTCACTGTATCATTAGAATTTTTGCCAAATGTATTTCAAGGCAAAAAAAAAAAAAAAAAAAAGTGTGTTCCTGGCCAAAAAATTATATCCAATGTAGCACAAATGAGCATAGCAGAAAATTAATCAGATAACAGCAGTGCACAAGCTGTCAGGTTAACTCTCCTGCTTTGGGGACTCCCATCATGAAATGCAATAAAATAAAATCTGCAGACTGGAAGCAAGAAGAGAGTAACTATTTGCCACAGTTTCTGCTTTGGGAGCTCACTGAGCTTCTTGCAGACCTTCAGCTTGTTCTGAAGGAGGGCCTGTGAACCAAAATGAAATCTAGAGAATGTTTCTGCCAGTACTCCAGAGATGTAACAACAGCTCTTGGAAGTAACCATGGATGTTTTGACTTCTTTTTCAATTAATGTTTTTTTAAGTGGAGCTACTGTGCTGAGACTGTGATTCAAGTTGAAACTTCACATCCCCCAAGACAACTGGTGGAAGCCTTGGATTAAAACATAGCAAATTTTGGCAAATATCAAAATTTTATTTGCCTCTTGACCTCTTTCTTTTAGGTTTATCTATTTACCTTTCAGAACTGTAAACTGGTTTCCTATCAACCTTTGCTATCTTTTAGTTCAGCTTGCAAGTAAAACTTAGATTCAGAATAAAAAGGAGCAAAAGTAGGTTTTTGTCAAGAAAACTTTAAGCAGCAAAACAAATGTTGCTGGGCAAAACTGGTAATGGTTGCAACACAGCAGATATTTCTTTTGCTTGATTATTTATCTAGGTAGAAGTGTAGGTCAGAACAACTCCAGCTGCACTAATTTTGTGATCTGTACATCAATGCAAATTGTTGAAAGCTTTGTTATCTGTTTCGAGAGGCAGTTTAAAATAACTTGCTAGGTCAGCTTTATTCCTGAATGTTAGATCTGAAACATGCTGGTTTTCTAATCTTTCCATTTTGAGCACTTTGCTCTGCTTAGCAAGTCAACAGAAATCACAAGTCTGGGGAATGTTGATAGGGAGAGCTTTATTGTTCAGCAAAACAATTTTGAAGGGAAAAATGTGTCTCCAGAACTGACTTGTCTTTTCTGCATGTATTCCCAAAATGGAGATCACGTTCCCAGTCAGGCTGGCCAAGAACTGTAAGGCAAAATTTGAGCAACTCTGAAGGGTTGAACAAGTTCAGCTGTTTTGAACTAAATCTTGTGTTGGTGGGGTATTGAAAAATGTTTGGTTATGAGTTCAAGTTGGGACAAGTTGTGGCTGGGGAGGTTGGTATCGGTTCTGTGTGAACCATTACTTCCTCACTGTCAATTGGAGAGGACTTTGGAGTCTGGGAAAATGTCTTGGTGGAATCTCTAATCTGCTCTGCTGATTTATTAAAAATGGATTATCCAAGCTACATTAATGAAACACTCTGCTTCTTACTATGACTTTACTTGGTGACTTGATTCATTATTTTTCATCAAGAATATAAATTTAAAACAACATGTTTTAAATAACGCTATTTGAGGGCAATCCAGCATGGTCTGCAGAAATGACTTTCTAAACAGGTGAGAGCAGCTACAACAGGGCAAATCATCAGCTCTGTGTTTCTGGAGAGAGCAGTTCATTTGAGAGGATGTTGTTTCCAAGGGAATCCAGCAAACACATCCTCGTAGCTGTGTGATGAATAAGTGTCTGTCATGAGCTGAGCATTACATGCTGCCATAAGCTGCAGGTTTTGTGCAGTGGAGGCTCTGACGCCGTGGAACATCTTTCTGATTCATGGCATTGCAATGCTGGGGTGGAAATCCAGGAGCTGAGCTGCTTTCTTGTCACTGGAGAATGGACTTTCCGTGCTTCGTAGCTGGGTTGTTCTTTTCCACGTCACAGTTGTCCTTTAAGTGAAGTGATCTTCAGTTGGCAGAATTTTCAGTTTGATAAATTGGGATCTCAGAGTTGCTGTTTGGCCTTTTTTGGGGTTCCTGAAAGAGAGTTTCTGTCTTGGAAGATGTTGTTGCAGAGGAGCAATGCAGAAGGGAACAATTATCATTATGTATTTTCAGTAATTTGCAAAGCAAGTAATTACTAATGGGTTTTTTTGCTTTGCTGTATGCACTGAGGTTTTGAGGTGTTCATAGGAATGTAAATTTTGGCTCATGTTGGCCACAGCTGTTGCAGAAACACTGAACAATTGGGACTTCCTGAAATGTGATCTGCTGCTGCTTTAATATTCTATATTGGTTGGAATTTGCCTGCCGTTCCCAACAGATTTGACTCATGCTCCTAGAAACTTGCTTTCTTTGAAGCTAATTTCCAAATGTAAACAAATCTACAAAGTGTGCTTGATGTTCTGGGCTGGAAAGAACCTCAGATGCATTTCTGTAACACAGACATGAGTGATTAAATGCTTCTCAAAAGTGAAGCAAACTAATACAATCTTGAATTAGTCTTAAAGCAGCCAGTTCATCTTGAACTGTAATTATTACCATTTTCTGTAGTTGTCTGGATGTCTGTGACGGGTTGGCTCTGATGGGTTGTGCCATCCCTGAGCTCTGTGCTGTGTGTGGTGTTTAGGGTCGTTGGTTTCTCTAGCCTGGAACCACGGGCCCATTTTTGCTTTTATTTCTCTTTTTCAAGCTTTCTAACATAAGCTGTTAGTGAGCCCTTGACAGTGGCACCCTGGTGGTAATTCTTGCCAGAGTGGTCAAACTGAACATCTGCTGAAGTTTCAGTGCAAGCACTGAGAAAGGTGGCTGAGCTCACAGTGTTTATTTTGCTGTGCAATGTCCCTTTTGGCTTTCTTGTGACACTGCTTAGCAGCATTTAGTCAGACTGTCTGCAGTCCCACTTCCCACTGGGGCATGTGCCTGGCCTTGTCTGGTGCCATCTCGCTCTTTTCCTTCAACAGACTTAAAAAACATATTTTCCCTCAATCTGTCACCCCTTGTTTAAGTTTATTTTTAAAGGGAAAGGGAGGTACCACACTGTGTAACTAAAAGCATCATCCTGTTTACTGTACACTTCCCTTATGTTTCCTTCCAGTTCTCTTTGTGTCCTTTCAATCTTAAAAAGCTCAGAGGGAGAAAAAAGAAACTTCTACTTTATGAAAACTCACAGAATCTTCAACTTTTTAGGTCCAACAGAACTATTTTATGCAGGAGACTGTTGAAAACAATGTTGATTATTAGCACAGACAGGTCAGGCCTTTCTTCCCTCATACAAAATAAATATTTGGAAAAAGGATACATGTTTTTCTTACTGTCAGGTTTAAGCACAGATTTATTTTTTTTTAACTGGATTTTTGTGGAGTGTGTAGATAATTTACAGTAGGAGTTAGGCAATCTGTCTTTCAGGAACTTTTCCCCAGTTACAAGAGAGGGAATTGAGGTTGCAGACAGGTCGTGGGAGGTCAGTGCTTTGGAAAGTCTGAGGAGGATGGACACAGCTCACAGCTCTGCCGTGAGGAGCATGGCAGGGATGTGCTTCTGCCAAGGGCTCGCTCAGCGAGACACTTTATGGAAGTATTGCCTGGTGATTTTATTTTTTTACATCTGAAAATATTTTTGGAAATGGAAAAGATCTCATGGTGGAGAATCTACACTTTTGCTACACTTTGAAATGATAACTTTACATTAAGGTGTCTCAGTGATTGAAAAATCCCATGTTGAACTTGGTTAATGCAGGTACAGACTTTGTCTTCTCACATTCTTAAATCTGTTTTCTTCTCCTCTTTCAGGAAATGCCCAATTCTGTCTTTTTGGTCATGGAGGTATGTGTTAACATGTATGTTTCTGGTTGATTTTCAAGACTTTGAGACAAAACTACTCCTTTGCACAGCTGCAGACTAACCATGCCTTGCTAAAACAAGCAATTCTGAAAAGTAGATTATGAATTTCCTATGCCCCACTAAATTTATCAGCACTGTTTGTTTCATAAATTACTCAATTTAATGATATGATACTGTAAGTATTGATGAAGTGTGGCACCTCAAATTATTAATTACAAATAACAAACAAAGCATTTTAAGGCAAACAGCTGGAAGGGATCTAATTTTCATTGAAAGATTACAAAGTAGAAATGATGCAGCAGGTGTTTCAGTGCTTGTATTTTGAATCAAACCCTTTGTTTTTAACAGTACTGCAATGGTGGGGACTTGGCAGATTACTTACAAGGTAATTGATTACTGTATTTCCCTATTATTTTGCTTCTCATGTTTATATTCTGTATTCCTGACATCCACTGGTGTTTCTCTGAGATTTTTTTGCTTGTGCTTTAAATAGGGGTGAATGAGGATGAATGTGATAATGCACAGACAGAAAATGCTTTTTTTTTTGCCACAGCTGAATGTAACATTCCCTTATTTGTCAATGAGAGAGAAGCTGTAGTTAACCATAAGTAGCATGCTGAAAAATGTGTGGGTTTCTATTTCTAAAACTGCATTTTGGGGGCTGTTCCCAGTGTTTTGATTCCACCTGTTTTTCTTTTCCAAGATGTGAACTTTAAAACACTGATTTACTTATATAATAATGCTCTCAAGAAAGAGGCACTGCTGGCTTAGGAGAGATTTTCCATGGCTGTACCCAAAGTGAGGACAGAATTTATAGAATCATGACAAATGGATTCTTATTACAACCAAAATTTTGAGCAGAGATGTTAATCTTCCTATTTTTCATGATGAAAATATTCTACTTGCCCTTGTATCTCAGTCTGGTGAAGGAATCTTCTTTGTGAACAGCTATTGTTATGGTAACTGTGTGTATTAAAAGCCTAATTCACTTGCCATTAAAACCTTTGGAAAGACTCAGTGAAATCCAGCTCCTGTGTTCAGTGCTTTTTCAGGCTGCAGAATGAGATAATACCTTCAGAAGAGACTTTCAGAAGTACATCTCATTCTTCTCCCTTCAGAATAGGTTTTATCATGGATGAAATTTCTGAGCAGAGTGGTTCTCAGCATCCCTATAATGATTTGTTTAAAGAACAAGTTTTATGGCTTCAGGTTTTAACATGATTTTTGGATGCTCCTAATGTGAAGTTCTTTTATTTTCTTGCCTCCTTTGCCTTTTTAGCCAGTTTAGGATTTAATGGCAACTGAGAAGTTTGGCAATTATGATGCTACCAAGTTGAATAAACCACTTTAAAAACAGATGATTCAGAGTTCTGTAGCTGCTCTGAAACTATGGTGATGTCTATATTGTTGGGAATATTTACATTTGTAGAAAAACACTGGAGACTGGATCATTCTGAGTTTAATTCATGATGACTGGACTGTAATTCACTTTGACCACTGTGAAGTTTATTGCTTTTCCCCAAAGATACTGATATTTATCCTCCCCCCTGCTCCTGTGTGTGTCACTCCCAGCTAAGGGGACTCTGAGTGAGGACACCATCCGAGTGTTCTTGCAGCAGATTGCAGCAGCCATGCGCATCCTGCACAGCAAAGGCATCATCCACAGGGATCTCAAACCCCAGAACATCCTCTTGTCCTACGCCAGCCGGCGGAAATCCAGCGTCAGTGGCATCCGCATCAAAATAGGTAAATTGTCTCTGATTTGAAGGATAAATCAGCACTGGTGGGTTGTTTCCCTCCTCAGAAATGCCTCTCCAGTTCAAGTACTGGATATGGAGTGTATTCAGTTGATGCAAATCAGACAGCAAGTCAAGAATGATGAGCTTCACGCTGCGATGCATTCTCAGGATAAAAAAAGATTGAATCATAAAGACCTTTTTGATTAAATCTACAGGACAAATCTATTTAGCTGATGTTTCTAGTACTAAACTATTTTAATTAGGCATAAATCTAACTTTTGAAACCTGGAGTAGCCTTTAACCCATTTCAAAACTGTGTGCATGCAAGACTCCAGTTGCAGTTCCTTGCTTTTTATAGTGGTAGACCCTTCTAAGGGTTATTTGAGAGGTTTAGAAATGAAGGTTATGACCTAATTTTTGCATGGCAGAAGGGAGGTTTGGCCTTGTAACAGGGGAGAGAAGTCAAATATTCAGGATACTACCAAACTCCTCTGCAGAGGCCACTTCAGGAGTTTTAATCACTCTTTGTTGTCTGTTAAGTGTTTATTTAAAAATACCTTGTTTTTAACAAGTTATTTCCTATGCTTTTGCTCAAAAACTGCACAGAGGAGAAAAAACTTCTTCCCTTGCTCTCCTTACTTGATAGCTTCAGATGCTTTTGCCTGCGTGGAAAATTCAGGCACCTGAAACTTGACTTCTTCAACTTGTACCTGATGTGATTTCACTGCAGGCAGATTGTATATTCATCAGTCTTAATGAGCCATTTATATTTAGCCAGTGACTTTAATCCTTTCCTGCTGACGCCAGACAGGCTGTTCTGCAGCTGGGGAGGTGCCTGAGCAGCAGTTTGTGCAAATGATGTCACTGCTGCTTCTTAGCTTGCTCATTTGAAAGATAATGCATTATTCTTTCAGCATGACAAAGATTCTACTATTCCATGTAGCTGGCTAGATATTAAACCTGTCTTTTTTCAATTCCACTGTTAATTGTAGCAGATTGCAGTTAGAGACAGGTGATTTCTAGACTGTTAAAATTGGAAAATTAGCTTTCTTTTCATTGACCAAGGTTGTTCTTTTCACAGCTGATTTTGGGTTTGCTCGTTATCTGCACAGCAACATGATGGCTGCAACTCTGTGTGGTTCCCCTATGTACATGGTAAGGGATATTTCACATTATCTTGCTTAGCTCAAACGTTCTCCTGCCAGAACAAAATAATTGACTGCTTGCAGATTGGCAAATGCCTCGTGCTGCTTTACAGAGATCAGGGACAGAGTGCAGTTCCTTGTTCCATAGTTTTACTCCCTTTTTTTCCTTGGGATTTGGAGATCATGATTGTTAAAATCAGAGAGACATGGAACATTTCTTAGTGGTTCGTTGTCCAAAAGGAGAACTGCAGAAGCCAAGTAAATAACACTTCCCTCTTCTTCCCAAAAATGCCAAGTGCTGGATGCTTTCTTCAGAACATCAGCATTTCTAGTTTTTTTGTGGTTTTGAAAAACAGCTTTTACTTTAGATGGAGCTGTTACCTCTCAAGCCATGTGATGCACATGAAAATGTTAATTTTCTCTTAAAATAAAGTGGTTAATTCTGCTCTGACAGTAGATTCATATTGCTGTGGCTTTGCTTTTTTTGTTTTCCCTTCTGAGACTTTGCTGTTCTTTCCAGGCCCCTGAAGTGATTATGTCTCAACACTATGATGCTAAAGCAGACCTGTGGAGCATAGGAACTGTGATTTATCAGTGTCTTGTTGGAAAACCACCTTTTCAGGTAACACTTCTTTTCATTTTCCCTCTTCTCAGTCTGAAGGACATTCCTGGTGCTCTTGCTTCTGGTCAGGAAAGCAGAAGCAAGTGATGTCTGAGTGTAGTGGTGATGCTTGAGAATACCAAGGGAGAAGTTGTTTATGCTTAGTCTGCATGCTGAGTGTGTTCAATCCAGAGGAAATACATAAATAAGGATCTTCAGTGCTGAAGTCACTGCTCTGCTTGGTGTTTTCTCCTTTAATGCCCATATGCAAAAGCCTCCTTTTTGTGTATGTGTGCTTAGCTACAAAAGCTATTTCCTCCATGAAACTGAGCTTTAATTAACGTACATTTTTATTTGACAGGCCAATAGTCCTCAAGATTTGAGAATGTTTTATGAAAAGAACAGGAATTTGATTCCTAGGTATGTCACCATGGCCTTTCCTGTCGCTTACACTTGTTGATTGAACACTTTTTCATCTTGGGGAATGCCTAGGATTCATAAAAATATTTGCTGTTGCTATCTTTGCAAGGGTGTAGTGTGGTACCAGTGAGTCATGTTGCGTCTTGCCTTCATAGTACCTGGCTGAAATTAAGTGTACTGAGGCTGTAAAGCACAGATAGCGGTGACTTAGGGACGTGGCAGAATGCTGATTTCCTGAAATTCAATGTGCTATGCATTATTCAATGCATGCATTACATTTAATGCACATTTTACTCCCTCTTGTGTGCAGCATTCCTAGGGAAACGTCAGCGTACCTGGCTGACCTGCTGTTGGGTTTGCTTCAGAGAAACCAAAAGGATAGAATGGACTTTGGTATGTATTTCTTTTTTCCTCTTGCTCTTTTGACTTTCCTTGTTAGTTGTTTTCATGTGACCAGGATAATTATCTTGACCTTTTGTCCACAGCCAATTACATGAGAAGTGAAGTGGTTTTTTTCTTCTCTGTTTTCATAAACAAGGCAGAGTAGCTAAAACAAATCACTGGGTAACTACTGTCAGTATTAAGTGATGCACATAGATAATGACTTTGTTTTTGAGTAGTGAAATATAAATCAGTTTAATTCTTTCAATTGTGCCTTTTCCTTTGAGGGTTTACTGCTATACTTTAAATTTCATGTTGAAGTCTTATTTCTGTTACTTTAATTGGTGTTTTGGCATCAGACTGGGAGCAAACATTTCTGATCTCCACGTGGTTGCAGAAATTTGTAACAAAGTACTGGAAGAACCCACTTTGGAAACACACTATTGAAAAGTTAAATCTTGATTAATTCTTCTTAGCTGCATCTTGTATGTCATGATATTCATACTGGTTATTTAAATTTTATAGCACTACTTGTTAATGCAGTTTTATCATAGCTGCCAGAAAATGTTAATCTTAAAATTTTAGTTCAGATCCAGAAAAAGCTCACGATAATTGGGTAGAATGTCACAAATTATATTGACAGTATCCAGAGGTCAGTGTTTAAATCTCTGTCTGTAGGAGAAATAATACATCACAAACATGGACCGTGAGTAATTGATTCCACTCTGCACTCTGGGTGTGCTGATCCCTACAGTTTCTTCAAACATGGGAAATTCACTGTATCACTTGTGGTGGTGGGAGAAAGCGTTTGTGCTTCGAAAGAAAAATAGAAAGCAGAATGGCAGTGATGAAAGTCATGTTTTCCTTGGCTGAGCCACTTAAAGGGCCTCAAAGGGGCTGCTCTGGAATGTGCTTTGCAAAGGGAGTGAAAAGGAGAGTTTATAACAGAGCCCAGTTGCCTGTTGTTAAAGTAAAAATAGCACTGGAAATGTTGTTGATCTTCCAGCAATATAAAGTAGAACAGCAGGTGTTGTACAAAAGCTGGAGAGCACCTGATCCCTGTGTTCAAGTTAATAATTACATTGTTCAGGCATTACAGCTGGATTCCTTCCCTTATCGGGTCATGGAGAAAAGCGTTGCTGAAGGAAGGGAGATACTGCAGGCCTCGGATTCTTTCTCTTTTTTTTTTCCTCCTTGTTATTTGCTTATGTCTGAGGCACAGCATTGTTTTTCCTCGAGTGTTAGGACATTAAAGTTCACCCAGCTCAGCAGCTGGCTCCCACCAGCCCTCAAATTCCCTGAACCAGCTGAACACTGCTCCTTGCAGAACAAAACTTTCCATGTAACCTGGTGGCCAACTGGTTATGCTCAATTAGAAGTGCCTCAGCATATCCATTTACAACAAAAGCAAAGTATTTCTGATGTAACAACAGCGAGTTCACAGAAATTGTTAAAGAAATGGTGTCTAATTCTGCTTTATGAACTGGCTGCACAGGTCGTGTTCTTCTGTTGGGAACTGGAAAGTAGAATGTCTCTACTGTGGTTTTTTTTGCCACCTAAGGTGTAGCATTAATGGCTTCAAAAGTAAATGTCAATCCTTGGGAAGGGCAGAGCCAAAAATACTTCCAGTGTCTGATGTGAAAAATGCTCACTGTTTTGAAGAGCAGACTAAAACTGAATTACTACCACAGAGAACATAATTTCCTCAGCAGTAGAGGAAGGTTTCTTGTGTACATGGATTTAAGTGCAGTCATAAGATGTCCTCCAGTGATTCAGTCTGATTTGCCTTGCTGACTGATGTTTGAAGTTATTCAGTTGATTCTTGTTTCTTTTCCAAACTCTATAGCAGCACATACCATAGAAAGCTTTAATCTTTTATAAGCTCTTCACCCTCTGGCTCTGCAGTGTTGATTCTGGGAAGGCAACCATTTATCACCATCTGCAACACAGTCTGTAAATTCTGTCATTTGTACATCTACTCACAATGGTGGTTGTTTCTTGTTCTACAGAAGCATTTTTCAACCACCCTTTCCTGGATCACGTTTCAACAGTGAAAAAATGTAAGTAGCTGGTGGTTTTTGGTTTTTTTTTCACTTATTTGTGTAAATGATGAATGTTGCGGGTTGGGAGGGAGAAAGATCTGCCAAATATCACACTAAGTGTTTATGAGACATTTTCCTCAGCCTGCCTGTTGTTGTGCTCTATTATGAGCCTGAGTGTTGAGTCCTTTTTTGTATTATGCCAGGCTGAAATGTGATACTTATTTACTTGTTCTTTTGACGTTTCCACTGAACTTAAATACCCTCGTGTGATTGAGGATGTGCTGTTCTTATGAGCTGTGTAAGGGCTTGTGAATGAGAAGCAGTGAGGAAATTTGTTTGAAATTCAGCCTTTTGAAGTCTTAGTCTTCTTTTTTTTCCCCCCCTCTGGGTTTTTCTCTTCTAGCTTGTCCTGTACCAGTGCCCACGTACCCAGGCTCAGTCTCTGGCAGTTCCTGTGGTAGCTCTCCTTGTCGCTTTGCTTCTCCTCCAGTAAGTTCTGTGTTACACAACCATCTCCAGAAAACATTTTTCGTAATGTTTAGCCAAGAGTTCATGTATTTTTTAGATCTTTTAATACTTGAACACTGTAAACTGTCATGTTTAGGAGCAAAGAACAAGGAACACCCTTGTCTTTCCCTTAAATACCATTAACATTTTGGTGCTCTCTTGCTCCTTGTGTTGTATCTTGTGGGGTTTTTATTGTTCTTTTTGGTTAAGGTAAAAAATACATATGTGTCAAATGTTAGAGCAGCAAATCTTTAGATATTCTGATGTGGTTTGCAATGTAATGGCTGTTACAGATAAATTTTGAATTGGCCCTTTTGGCTAAGGCCACGTATTACAAACCAGTGGCTTCAATTTTATGTGACATTTGGAACAGGTACATCTGTATCACCAGGAATGATTGAATAAATCACAGTTGTTTAAACTCACAACCTAATCAATATAGAACTGTCTAAACTGACACTACAGGGTTATCCAGTATTTGAAATGTCATAGCTCAAAAGCATTTCTACTTTCTGAATCTCTGCATTTACAGTGGGTTTTTTTAACTTTCTTTTTCCCAATGCCCCCCTCCAGTCTCTGCCAGACATGCAGCACATTCAAGAAGAAAATTTGTCTTCCCCTCCACTGGGTCCTCCTAACTATCTTCAAGTCTCTAAAGACTCTGCCAGTACCAGTAGCAAGAACTCTTCTTGTGACACAGATGACTTTGTTCTTGTCCCACACAATATCTCTTCAGACCACTCATGTAAGAATCTTTCTTATTTTTGCATCTCAAACCAATTTTCATTCATAACACATTTCTACCTCCTGTTGTTCTTTGGCTCTCTTTGCTGTGAATGTGTCTGAATTCGCACTGAAATTAATTTCTGTAGCTTGATTACTCTCTGGAAGGAAACTCTTTGGTACTGCACATCCATCTGGGACATTTTTATCTTCAATTGAGCAGCCAAATATGCACTGGGGTGGTTTAAAGTCATGGAAAATCGTGGGGCTTGGCAGTAGAGGGAGAGATTCAGTTGTAAACAACTGCTGATAAAAGACTCAAGGATTCTCTTGGAATTCTTTGTGGAAGCAGGCACTTTGTTTCCTCCAGACTCACTGAACCTTTATAGCTCATGCTCTAGGGCTTTAAATAACAAGTGTAGGTAAAAACATAAAATGCTTTTAACATGAAAAGTAAAACATCAGCCTGGGCTTATACAAAGGAAAGACTTGGATGTAGCACATTTATGACATGGTCTCAGCCTGAATTGCACAAAGTCAGCTGATTCCTGGACAATGCCACCAACTTGTAAATATTTGACTGAATGACTGCCTCAAGGGTTTCTGTCATCCATGGTTGTAAACATCCAGTGCTGATACCTTGTACTCCTAAACAATTAAATTTATTTCAAAATTATTATTAGTATGACAAAACCCCACAAACAAACAGCAAAATAACTTGGTAAAGAACTCCCTTCCCCAGTTCCATTTTTGTTGGTGCTCACATTTGAGGTATTTTCCTTCACAAAACCTTCTGTGGGAAACTTTCGTATGTTCACAGAAGAGTTTTTCTCTACGACAGCGATATGGAAGATTTATTTTTTTGTCTGATTCTGCTTCCTGACGTGGGTTTTCCATGTGTTCCCTCCTGCAGATGATATGCCTTCAGGAGCAGCTGGCAGGCGGGCTTCCAGCGAGTTCTTGATGTGTGGAGGGTAGGTGTGCTGAGCTTCTTCCAAAAGAAACTTCTTCTAAAATTGGTGCTGCAGCTGCAGAAGGAGGTTCTGGGCTTTTGGCACTGGGTTGTCGTGGCTCTGTGGACTTTCTGAAAGGTTAAAAAGAATTGAATTTAATATGAATATCTAAACAGCTTGCACTCAGGAAGTTTTGCTGCCAAGTAGAGAGTTTCTCTGGAGTGAGGACCTGTCTTTTGATAGTGGTTTTTGTTTTCACAGGCAGTCACCATTAACTATTTCTGGAAGCTCAGGAACTGTACAGAAACCATCCTCAGCCTCTTCTCGAAGTGCTGCTTCTGGTACAGCTAACAGGTGTGTGATGTGGCCTTAGATTCTCTGCTAGTTTATGGTTTTGGCTTTGTTTGTTTATTTTTTTAATTGTGAAACTGGACTAAAATAGAAACCAGACCTCTTTTTCCAGGCTCTGTACACTTCATGCCTTCTCTGGTTCATCCCCAAAATATTTCCTTAAGGAGTTGAGAGCATTCTTTCTTTGTTTAAATTCTGAACTGTTTCAAACCAGAAATTTAGGGACATAACTGACTTATCTTTTTTGGTGTTGGGAAGCCCAGCACAGCCTTCATGTAACGAGTCAAGATGTTGAATGCAGATATATTTTAAGAAGTGGTTATGAGAGAAGAGGAACTTTGAAAGCCCAGATTGCTGGAGATTTGTGTCTCCTGGCTGCCTTGGTTTGTCTGGTCACTGGGTGTGGCTTTTGTGCAAGGGATTATTGTGAATTTCATGGTTGCGTCTCACGAGATGCCAAAGTCACATGGAGGAGCTAAACATGTATTGCAGGTTTTCCATCAGCAGGACTGGTAATTAGTCCCCTTTCTTCCACATGGCTGTAGGCTTCAGTTTCTGCTGGTTTAGAACTGATTTTCGTCAGTGGTGCCTGAAATCTTTCCTGTGTGATATTGGAAAATGTAAACCTTAATTATGGTGTTTAACTACTCGTGGAATATCTAAGCAGAATTTGTTCAAGTGATGAATTTCCTGATGTTTTCAGTACAAACAGCAAGAGGATGAGTGGCTAACTGGGGAATAAAGCTATTATGTTGGGTGCATTTTTGGCTTATGCCAGTGCTAGAGGGCTGCAAGTCAGCATTATTTGTTTAGAAATGCTTGTCACAAGAAAAGTTTGTTACTTTGTGCTGATCTTTGTGCAGTTGGTGAAATCTGCTGACAGAGGCTGTCGATACAACTTTCAGCCTCATGTTTTATGTTTCAGGGCAGATAATGGGGGTGGTTTGTCTGTAGAGATCCATTTGCTCTGAACTGACCATGTATAATGTAGTATAAATACACTGTTCTTTCCTATTTTAAGTTGTGTCAGGCAGAGTTTTTAGAGTGAGAAGTTTTATGAAAATATGCCGGTTGTGTTATCTGTACATTACTGACAGCTAAATGGTCACGTGATTAGAAGCAGGTGCCTACTGTTCACACTCTGTGTTTGTACCATAATAGTTTGATTTAATTATTGGCTGAGTAAATTCAGTAACTGCAGTTGGGGCTGCTTGGGGCATGGTCTGAAGAAAGCAGAGTGTGTGTCTGGTATTCTACGAGATAACTGGTTTTGGGGGTTTGGTTTTTTATTTCCTGACAAACGTTCTTTCATTGTTTGTGGGTTATTTTTTTTTAGTTTTTTGGTATTTTACAAAAGGTTATGCCCTGTGAAACAGTGAATCTCTTTGATTAGCTGATCAAACTGAATTAATTGTGCCCATAGTTGTGCTACTTTATGTTGTGTGTCTTCACAGACAGTCTCCAGCCAGAATGGGCAGATTTGGTCGAGGTGGTTCACTCTCCTGTGGTTTATTACCAGTTTTATCCTCTGGATCACAGAGAAACAAGATTTGCATGCAGCTCTGCACACATCTGTCTTGCATTTTCTCTGACTGGTAACAAACCACGTGGGACTGGAGGATGCCTGGCCAGAGCTCAGCTTTGAGCCCTGGTGGGGCTGTGCCTCTGCACCCCACTCACACAGCACTGCTGCCTCCTGTTAGCTCATAGCTCAAGAGCTTGCCTGGACTTACCTGCAGGGCTGTGTGAGAGCATTTTCCATGCTGAGTTCTTTAAAAGTTGAAGTGCCTTCATGGTTTCCCGAGTGTCACTGCCACAGTTTGAATAACATCTGCTTCCCTCTCCTGGGCAGAGGCTCCCTGTGTTCCCTGAGTGTGCTGTGTAGTCATGGCAGGTTGCCCACAGCCTTCCTGTGGTTTCCACTTGGGAGTCCTTCTCCTTGCCTGGAAGTTTTCAGGCTTTCTGCTGACTGTGTGCCCACAGCCAACTTCCAAATTACTCTGTGGGATCCAGAAACTGGGTGGCAATAGCAGGACAAACTTACTTTCTTTTGCTAAGGAACTTCTGTGCATATTAGGAATATTTCATTCTAAGTGGTAGCAAAGAGAATAGGACAAATACAGTAAAAAAAACCCCAGATTTCTGTTCAGTTGGAGCCAGGCAGCAAGTCTTGTAACTGCCTGTCTTCTAGAGAAATTTTTTCACATTTCTTCTAAGAATTTATAATCTTTCTTTAAAAACATGGTCAATAAAGGAGCAGATAGTAAAGTGATTATCTTCCAAATAGCCCATTTGTTTGAAGTTCTTTCCGTTGAATTCTGTTTTCCTTTGAAAGTGTTGGTTACTGATTACATGCAGTGGTTTGAGTCCCTTATCAGGAGCCACACTGAGGCAAGGCAGGTCACTGACACTCCAGCTGAACTTGGGCAATCTGCAGTTGGAATCTGTGGATTAGTGTTCAGGTGTGTGGTTTTGCTGCTCCTTTCAGGGGTTGGTTATTACGTTACATAACATGTTTTCCTCCTGCAAGTTCACGTTGTCTCTGGGGATATCTCTGCCTCTGCTTCGGTGGCTTTTGTCCACATTCCAGCCCTGCACTGAACTTCCTGTCCCTGGCGCTCTGGGTTTTCCTAGAACGCTATTTTCAAGTGTGGTAAACACAGCGGGCAGCTTGGCAGGGAGTCAGAGGGATCTGGAGATCTCAGTGATGTGTGACCGAGGGCTGACTCCCAGCTCCATGTGATCCCAGCCAGTGCAGGAAAAGCAGAGTTCTTGAACAGTTCCTGATCCTCCTCCAGCTGGAGCTGGGTTAGGACAAGCCGAGATCGCAGCGCACCCAGGGAGCACAGAAGAAGTTTATTTGCCTGTTTCCTAGATTTTCTCGAAATTCCTACTGTACAATTCTGAGAGAGAGAGAGACCTGCCTACCTGTATTCATCTCCTGTCTCCATCTCCTGTCTCCACACCTTCCAACTCCAGGCACTGTCAGCCTTCCGTGTCCCCCCGCAGTGAGACGGCGCCGATCCCGGTTCCCACGCAGCTCCGGAATTACCAGCGCATAGAACAGAACCTCTCCTCCACTGCCAGCCCCGTGTCAAACCCCCACGGATCACCCAGGTGAGGCTGGGCTTTTTCACTCCTTTCTCGTGGGTCTGGTTGGTGTTTGTACCCTGGCAGATGTCTCTGCTTTCTTGCTGATGTCATTTTTTTTTCCACGCTGAAGAGACGTTTCAATGATAACAAATAAAAGCCCTTCACAATCTCAAGATTGTTGGATGGGCACTTGAAATATTTCATGAAAAAAAAATGAGCTTGTTCTTTCACTCCAAATGCAACCCAAGAAGGTAAAAAGATGAAGTCTTGCTTTTTTACTGCTCTTTGTGTATTGCATGGCATTACATCATGAGCTGGAATGTCAGTAATAAGTTATGTTTTGTTTTCACACATGTAGTGATGAGATGAATGCTTTGTTCTGCAGAATCTCAAGGAAACAATTTTTGGCATGTTAATTAACCAGCTTGTTTCATTGCAAAGCTCTAGTGAGCCAGGCTTATTCTCTGCCTTGTGGTCTACAGGATCAGGCTGGTGAAGGTCAAAACTCATAAATGGACTACTCAGAACTCTAGAAGTCGTTACAAAAACAAAACCCAGGGTTTCTTGCATATTTTTTCCAGGATCCCTGATTGGATTATAGTTGCTACATTCGGGGAAATGCCTCTCCCTTAAATAATCTGGTTTTAGTTATCTGACTTGTATATCAGACCCAATATGAAAACTTTGTCAGAATCTTTGCTGATTAAAAAATGGGCATTTACAGCAATACTTGGTTGTGAAATAAAAAATTTGGTGATCAAGTTGTTTGAAGATTAGGGTGTACTAAGGGAAATCTGTTTTAATGGTCTTTTTAAAGGTTAACAGACTCTTAAGGCATTGAAAGTTTAAAAGTGTGTGGGAACAAAGGGAATTAAATCTTCATTATTGTCAGTATGGAGATCTTAGCTTAAGTTTTTAGCTTTCTCTTGAAACACCAGCATTTCCTTTAACCAATCAGACTCTCAGGGGGGACTCTGAAGCTTTTCTCAAGGAACCAGTGACCACAGTGTGTGTGACCATTCTTCTCTCTTGCCAGAGCTGGGGTTGTGAGGCGCTCCAACACCAGCCCGATGGGGTTCATGAAGATGGGCTCGTGCTCTCCAGTGCCAGCTGACACTGCCCAGGGCGTGGGGCGCAGGCTGTCCACAGGATCTTCCAGACCATATTCTCCTTCACCACTAGGTAAGCACAGAAATGCTTAGCAGTTAGTAAAGCTTTAACTGGAGCAGTCACTCAGAACTCTAGCTCTTGCTTGAAATTAATCTTAAACCGCAGCCTGCCCAGCTAGGTCACATGTGCAGAAGTAATTTCTGTTAAATGGCTCACGGAAGTTTTTCGCTTGCTTTATCTTTGTTTGTAAGTGAAGTATAAAGTGTAAATCCACATTTTGGGTTTTTTTGGCATAGTTGGAACCATACCTGAGCAGCTTGGGCACTGTTGTTGTGGGCAACTCCAAGGACATGAATCAAGGAGTAGAAACTTCTCAGGTGAGTGCCTTTGGACAATGCAATCAGCATTATTTTCACACAGCTTCTAGAGCATTTTGTGAAGGGGTGGGAGAGCCAACACACATTAGAATGGGTTAATAGGAAACACTGAGTTTTTGTGGGAACAGCCCATTTGTGGCCTGGGTGACACCATTGCCCATAACTAATTCCCTACACAATAAGACAGCGACTGAAATTTCTTATTCCCAAGATGAAACAACAAATCTGATGAAACCTGTCTTTAACCAGGGCTGGTTAATAATGAATGGTAGTCACATGCTTCTCAGAATCTGGTTTTGATAGACCAGCTCTGTCATGCCAGTTCTCAGAAAAGGGAGGCAGAGCTGCCAGTGCACAGCGTGCAACACGTTTTCGTCATTCCCTTGGGAAATCTGGGATCTGATGTTACTGTTGCTAAGCAGTTAGCAAGCTTTGCAAGCCATAAATTATTATGGCATGCCAGCAGGGAAAAAAAAAAAAAGATCAGGAAGAAATAGGACTTGAGGATGTTCTGAGACTGTTAAAGATGGAATTGCACTGTAATGCCAGAAGGGCTGGGTATAAGAATATGCAATTCAGCAACTTGTTCCTCTGCTCTGTGCACATTTTGGGTGCATTTTCTTCTCTAAAATACTAGTTATACTTTTTATTTTGACTTTCTGAGATGTGGTGTTGAAACTGCATTGTGAGTTTTTCCCCTATGTAAACACTTGTCCAAAACCATCTGGAGATGATAGAGCCTTCACTTTTTGGAGTAGCCGTGTCTGGGAATGGTTTCATCCATATGAAATAAGTTCATTGGTGTTTCTCAAAAATTGCCTTTATAATTGCTGTGCCATTGGCTGGCTCAACAAAAGGCATGAGTGAATCCTTAAATTTGAAATGGTCTCTTAAAAAGTGAAAAGGGGTGTGTGTGAAGAGAATGCAAAGCACTGTGTTTGCTTTTCTTGTTGCAACTTTTCTTTGGATGGAGTTTTGTCAGGCTGTTGGTTTAGTGCCTTTTGCCAGTATCAAACTAACTTGTAACACTCCACAGCACTGTTTTTATGGCTGGCAGGGGCTTTAATGTTTCAATTCTTCATATGTTTTCTGCATTCCTTTCCTCCTTGGCTTCACTTCTTAATTTGAAATGACTGCAGTCGTATTTCTGTTTGTACAATACCACAAATCGCAGCGAGTCTGTTTCTCAACATTTAAATGGGTATGGGAAGCAGTTTTTTGCTTTGGGTGAGGTGAGGTCATGTGAGCTGAGATTTTTCTGAGGACTGAAGACATCTTTCATAATGTAGCTTCTGAACTAATTGAGCTGTTCTTGCTGCCAGTGGCAGCAGAGGACACACTTAATTCAGAAGCCTTCCCTGGGGTGGCAACAACACTGGAACAGTAACCAGTGAAATTTCAGCCTGATTCTAAAACGACAGGTGAGGACTTTCAGTGCTGTGAGACAGACAAGCCAGAGGGATTTCAGGCAAGCAAATTCTTGGCTGGAAAGTTAATGAGAAATGGACTTGATCCCTCTGCTAGAGCTGCAGGCAGACAGGCTGTTCTGAAACATACTGCCTAATGGAGTGGAATGAGATCAAGATGAAGTAGCTCATATTCAAAATCCAACTAGCAAAAACATGGGCTTAAGGAGGCTGAAAGATGTGTTGTAACAGCTGGGCACTTTACTGAGCAAGCTGCAAGAAGTTTGTGGTGGTTTTTTTGAGCAGGCATTTATGAAGTGAAGCCTATCTCAGAAGATTCTCGTGGCCACCTTTTAAAAACCTTCTCTGGTTGTGTGGTTCATTTTCAGTTTTTCCCTTATTCTTTTTTTCTTTTTTTTAAACATAAGTGAAGCTGTCACTTCAGTGTCAGTTCTTGGAGGCTACAGACAGGCATTTTCTCTGGGAAGCTGTGGCCATAAAGCTGAAGTCTGATGTACTGTTTGTAACTTTGCACAGTTCCTTACCATGAGACATAAAAACCTACACCAGGAACAGAACATTTCATCAAATTTCAGGTCTAATTTTGAAAGAGGAAGGGCATCTTTGAGGTGTTTGTAAGAGATATTTCCCCAAAGCCCTCTGTTTAAATGATAACTTAGAGCTCTCCTATTTGCTTTAGG
The DNA here is from genome assembly GCA_013397845.1 of Melanocharis versteri. NCBI lineage: Eukaryota > Metazoa > Chordata > Aves > Passeriformes > Melanocharitidae > Melanocharis > Melanocharis versteri. Next base: position 15,534 of record VZTG01008043.1, on the reverse strand, counting down.
AGAAACTTTGCACTCGTACCTAAGTGTGGACTTCCTCTGTCAGCTTTTGAAAAAAGGTTCAGTCTGACAGACTAAAAAGTAAACAACTGCTCAAAGTAATGTCCTCAGACTGTTCCATCTGAATAGTTTGGCTCTTTTTAGTACCTAGTTGCAGGAACATGAGCTGCCTTTGTGTCTGCAGATGAAGTCATTGCACACAAACCAAGTCGTTAACATGCAATGTCGCATTCACGCTCTTGTTTGCAAGAATATTATTCCAGGCCTCAAGAACCTCTGTTCAGCTTGGAATTTCAGTGCTGGTTGTGCCATTCCTGCTGAATCCGACCACTTTATTTGTCTTGGTGCAGGTTGCCAGATGTACTGCAGCTGCCAGGGCAGCTGTCAGCCTGAAATTGTGCCTATTTGGCAGCTTGAAGGTCTTATCAGTGTGGTGTAGCAATAGTCCAAATAATCCATGACCTAAATCCATTCTCCTTACCATCTAGTGAGCTAATGATCAAACACATCTCAATATTTGCAGTTTAACGTTGTTCTCTGCAATTTTGGGCTTCATCAATACACTTTGCAAGCGCTGCAGGTAGAATTTTACTTTATTGTTTGTCATCTCCACAGGTTCTCCTATACCACCATCTCAGTCTCCACAGTCCCTTTTGATGGGAGCGAGGTTGCAGAGTGCTCCTACTCTCACAGATATCTACCAAAACAAGCAGAAGCTCAGAAAGCAGCATTCAGACCCAGTTTGCCCATCCTATGCTGGGTATGGATACAGTCATTCTCCACAGCCAAGCAGGCCAGGAAGCCTGGGAACATCCCCTACCAAGCACATGGGATCCTCACCCAGGAGCTCAGACTGGCTCTTCAAAACCCCACTGCCAACCATCATCGGCTCTCCCACTAAGGTTTGTTAAATCTGCCATTCTCAGTAACACAATGCCTTGAAACCAAGAATATTTTGGGGTTCTAACTCCGGGGTTTTTTTGTGCACTCTTGCTCTCGATTCTTAAAGGCAACAGCTCCTTTCAAAATACCTAAAACTCAAGCATCCTCCAACTTGCTGGCCCTGGCAAATCGTCAGGGCTTGGCCGAAACCCCGCTGCAGCCTAAAGATATCACTGACCCAAGGGACTTCACCCACTTCCACTCCAGCCAGGCAGCTGACAAACAGGCAGGAGAGCAGCACAGCAAAACCACCTTTGGCAGGTAGGCACTGCAGGCTTCATAACCCATCCCTGGGGGAGGCAGCTGGGCAGGAGAGCTGCACACAGCAGCTCTCAGAGGGTGAACGAGCTGTGAGGGGATGCTGAGGTTTGGTGTGTGCAACAGAAACGTTTTGTACTGGCTATAAATACAGCAGGGACTTCCTGGAGCACTTTGTGTTGCTGTCTAGTTCCCTTTTGTTTTGATTAGCTGAATCTGGAATTTCATTGCCTCTGTAAAGCCTGTTCAGTTTTTGCTTGAAAATCTCTATGACAAAATTTGCGATATAAATTTTTTGAGAGGAAAAGGTCTCTTTATTTTTATGGTTTGCTCTATTTTAGTAGATCCATGATAACGAGCAAGATTTCAATACTTTCTCTATTTTTGTTGAAAAATTCTCTGTAGTAAATACCAAGAATCTTAGTCATCCTTAGTTGCAAGTTGGATGATATTCCTGAATAACTTTTTTGGGGGGGAATTCATGTGTTTTCCTGTCCAGGTCTGTTAGTACTGGGAAGCTGTCAGATCAACAGGTGAAGACCACCCTTGGGGGCCAGTTATACCAAGGCAGTACAGACAGTCTCAACACAGAGAGGCCAATGGATACAGGTGAGGCTCAGAGTGATCCATCCAAGCTGTTTCCCTGTGCCTGGGTTTCTATGGATTGCCAGCTGGATCACAGTTCTGCTTCCAACTTGGATAATTGGTTCTGACCATTTTTAGCCTCAGCACAGAAGGCTTTTTTTAATGTTTAAGGGGATCTGTTCCACTTCTTTAGCATAGCTTTAAAAATAACCAAGACAGGAAAATACTTATTTCTGTGCTAAACACAGAAATATCTTGACTGCCTATGCTGGCTGGAGGGGTTTGGGATTTTCTGGATTGGTTTTATTTTTAATTCAACATTTGTGGCTTTTCATTTCCTAATCCCACCTTGATTTTATATGAAAGCCAGTTTGTGCAATTCTGGGTGTTTGGAGTTTTTTTTCCTCCTCCCTGATCTTGTCCCTTGCCACCAGAAGTTCTCCCTTCTGAGCAGGTGGAAGGAGTTCTGCAGACAGAGCTGCTCTTTAGCCTCCAGACCTCTTGTGATCTGCCTTTAGAATTTTTCTCTTGTATCTTTTGCTGCAAAACTGATATCTTGAGGCTCTCAGGGAGTCTCTGTTGCTCTTTTCTGGCTGAGACTAGAACACTGAGATATTGAAAGTAAAAAGATACGTTAAGCTGCACCCTGACTCTTTTTCTGTCTCACCAAGACTGTCCACTCAGCTTTTTTTATTTCCTGTCAGAACCTCTGGCTAGTCCAGGGCTTGGATCTGCATCAAAGCACATTGTGTTGCAGTGCTCCAATTTGCTGCATATAATTACTTCATGGTGTGATTATGTGGAATAGGAACTAACTTGCTGAAATGTTCTCTCCCAGCTCCAGCAGGAGCCTATGGAATTGCAATGGCAGCTCCATCCATGGGAAGCGGGGCGAGTTCTCGGGCTGTCATGTTCACTGTGGGGTCCCCTCCAAGCAGTGCCACCCCTCCCACCTGCACCCACATGGTCCTCAGGACAAGAACCACCTCAGGTAAGGCTTTTCTGGAGGTGTGTGGACATTTCTCAAAGGCAGCACTTGGGCTTGTCCACTTCTGGGGCCAGTAGCCTGATTGCTGCCATGCAGCAATCACAGTAAAAGTGCTCTGGAAAGTAGAGATTAATATCAGATGGTTTCTGCCTTTTTATCCCCTACAGAGGGTCAGAGGCACAGATTTACAATCCAGCAGGGAGTAACCTCCTGTGTACACAGCTTTACTCCCTCACTGGGAGCATGATCTCTGTGGCAAAGGTGGGGAGGAAAAGTCAGAACTCTGATTTTTGCCTGCTGCCGTGCATTGTCCCAGAAACAGCACACCAGGGGTGGGAGCTGGCTCTGCATTTTGGCAGGAGTCAGCTGCCCTGCCAGATATCAAAGTCCTCAAGGTTAAGGGCTTCAGGTGAGCAGTGTGAACCACAGCACAGCCTGAAATCCTTGTGAGCCATGAATCCCAGGATCTGTTAGGAGCTGTCACTGTTGTTACAGCACAGCCTTTGCACTCTACAGAGCCATGCAGTGAGGAGAGCCCTCCACGGGGGACTCTGTGCTGGCTCCTCGTGTGTCACTTGCTGTCACCCACAGCCCCAGTGAGAATCAGACTGAATGTGTGTGTTGTTTTTCTTGTAGTTGGATCCAACAGTTCTGGAGGCTCCCTGTGCTCCACTAGTGGCCGTGTTTATATGGGCTCTCCTCCTGGTATTTACATGGGCTCCTCTCCTCCGGGGGCCGAGGCGGCTCCGAGTCTGAAGTACATCCCTTATGGTACTTCCCCTCCCAGCCTAGAGGGCTTTATCACTTTTGAAGCTCCTGAGTTGCCTGAGGAAACTTTAATGGAGGTATAGAAACAATCATTTAACGTTTTCTAATGTGTGATGTTGCTGAAACAGATGTGGTAAAAGCAGGATTGCTCTGTGTGCTTTGTAGTTTCCTTTGTGCTGTCTCACGTGTTGGTTTTTTTTTGTTGTTGTTGTTTAAGATCTTGAAAATATTGCTGTATCAGTAGTTGCCAGTTTCCCTTTGGTAGTTATTGCTGGCATTTCATATGTTTGGATAGGTAACCAAAGGAACATGACTGCTTTTGTCCACCAGAGCCTCCCAGAGAGGCCTCTGTTTAATGCCAGTGGATGTGGGTGCTGACAGTAACAGAGCCCCTCTGGGCATTTCATTGCTTCTTCACAGTCAGGGAATGATGTTCAATCCTACTTGTGGGAAGACTGTCCTATATTTTTTTAAATGTGTGGGGGAGTGACACTTTAAAAACCCAAATTGGGGTGGTCTTTCACCAGAATGCTATTCTTGGAGTGTACATTTCTCGAGACAGATTGCTGTTCTGTTTTCTCATTCACATCTTGCTGGAAGGTGTTTGGGTCCCTATTGAGTCTCTCTTAAAACATGAATGCTTGACAGTACACTGTATTCTTCCTCCAGATAGAGTTTAATATGTATTTAGATCTGTTTTATTAATGAAAATATTATAAATATTGCTAGGATATATTTGATTAGTTTTGAAGGCTTCTTTTTGAGGAGGAACTCTGCATGTGTAATGTGTGTTTTACTGACAGAGCAGCAGTGAGTTGTTCACTCCAATTGAAGTTTTTAGTCTAAATTGTAAACTTTGGTAACAGCCACCTTTCAACACAATTTAATTCCAGAGCTGTGTGTAAATTAGAGTGAAGCAGATCAGTTCTTTTGTAGGTATTAAGTCTATTACATAATAAAAGCCAAATGTTCCTCCTGGCTCCTCACACAAGTGCCAAACATACTTTTGTGTTGCTGATAATACCAAAAGTAATTTGTCCCACTTATGATTCCTTTAGTTCCTCAGGTTTCAACACAGAACTCCATGTACCAATTCCTTTGGCTTTGTTGAGAGATTCTTAAGTATAAGCTACAATATCTTGAATTCAAGAACAAAGAGAGAACAAGTTCAGATCTGTTGGGGCCCGTTTGGTTCTGTCATCCCTAATGCTGCCTCTACCACAATGTGATTTCTGCACAGAACTGACAGATCAAGAAATCTTTAAGTGATTAACAAGAGTTTTAAATGTGGCTGATGGCTTAAGAGTGGTTAAATTGCTGTCATCTTTCCCTCTGACAGAGAGAGCACACAGACACACTGCGTCACCTAAACATGATGCTGACATTTACAGAGTGTGTTCTGGATCTGACAGCAGTGAGAGGAGGAAACCCAGACCTGTGCACTTCTGCTGTGTCACTGTACCAGATCCAGGAGAGCATAGTTGTGGATCAGATCAGCCAGCTCAGCAAAGAATGGGGGTGAGTATGCAGTCAAATAGGAGAATTAGTGAAGATCCAGCACATCAAAAATGTATTTAAACTCTGCCCTTTTTGCTGGGAGTGATTGTTTTCCTGTAGAGAATCTTTACAGGAAGGAATTTTTTAACAACTGAAGACAGATCAGAAAGAGCAAAGACAAAAGATTCTTTTCTGGTCTTCCACTTTTCTGGGGAAGGTGTTGAGTTCAGGCTTGAGGTACAGCAGTGCAATTCTGAGCATGGAAATTTGTGTACCAGCTTCTGGCAGATCTGAGCCCTCATCCCTTCCTGTTGACTGAAGCACTGAGGTGGAGGTTGGGAGGGGACAAGTGTCCAAATTTGGTTTCACTGGAAAAAACAGTCAATCAGCCCTAACACAAAATCAAAAGCAAGGAGAAATACGAGAAATCTGAAGTGGTGGGAAAGGGCAGTTCTACTTCCTGCCTTCTTCCTGAAATAATAAAAGCCCAACAGAAAAGCCCTGCAAAGTGTTTGCTTTTCACAACTGAGAATTCCAGGGGGATAGGAAATGAGAAGTACACCCAGTCACTTGTGGTGAGACGTTGACCTTGGGCAGAGAGTCCCCACAAATAAGTGCTCCTTTTTCAAATGTCTGCATTTAAAGCAGTTTGTCTTTGCTGCTGCAGCTCCTGAATGAGCAGATGTCCCCTGACGCCGTGACAGAGTGTTTGTGAAGGGAAGGGAGGGGAGGGGTGGAGCTGCATTTTAAACATCTGTCTTCCTTTTCTGCTGTTGCTGGGTCCTGTGGGGTGTTGTGATTAAAAAGTGCTGTCTGAATGCATTCCTAAAAGGCATTTTGATGCATAAATTACTTTTTTTTCCCCTCTTCTCCCTAGACAAGTGGAGCAGCTGGTGTTGTATATGAAAGCTGCCCAGTTACTGGCATCTTCTCTGCATCTTGCCAAAGCACAGGTCAAATCTGGGAAGCTGAACCCATCCACTGCTGTTAAGCAAGGTAGATGCACCATCATCTAATCTGCTTTGCTTGTGAATTTTCTTTGCTGATACATCACTCAGAAAGTTTAAGTCGAGACATTTGTTTTGTTTTTCTTCTCTGCAGGAGAGCTGTAGATATGTACAATTGCACAATTTTGATAGTAAACAGCCAGAAACAGTTAGGAAATGGGTGTTCATTAACTTGAAATAGAAATTATTTGGTAGATACTCAAGTCTTAGAAGTGGTGGAGTAAATAAATTCCAAGTTTAAACAAGTTTACTTTGCAAAGCTGAACTTAGGTTGAGTTGTTGTTTGCGTTTTGTTTGTCTTGGTTGTTTTCTTTTTTAATTTCTCCTTACCTTTCTCCTAGTTGTGAAAAGCCTCAATGAGAGATACAAATTCTGTATTGGAATGTGCAAAAAATTGACAGAAAAGTTGAATCGTTTCTTTTCGGACAAGCAAAGGTTCATTGATGAAATCAACAGTGTAACTGCAGAGAAACTCATCTACAGCTGTGCTGTGGAAATGGTAAGTTCCTCCTCGTCCCTGAACTGCAGGAATTGCTGCCTTCTCTCACACACCTCACACACATGACCAGAAAGTGGAATTGATATTTTCAGTGACCACACAGGAAACTTAACTGCTTTAGTGACAGGAGGGAATTCTTTCCGTTGCACAAAAGATCTGGCAAATGTTGTTGTGCACAATGAATTTGTTGCTTTACAAGAGAATGCAGGTGTAAGAATGAGCATATTTATTTGTATAAAAAAGTTCTTTTATAGATTTTTTTTGTGCAGAATATTCTCAGTTACCACAGCACAGGTGCTGTGTCCTCTCAGAATCACAGAATGGTTTGGAAGGGACTTTAAAGATCATCTGGTTCCACCTTCATTTTGTTCTCTTAGTTACGACAACACATCAGCTAAATCAAAGCTGAAAAATAGCTTCTTAATGACACTTGGAGGTGATTAATTCTGAATTTTTCATTTTGCTGCTTGCCTAATGGAGTTTCTGAAACAGAATGTCCTGACTGGTTGCAGGTGCAGTCAGCAGCTCTGGATGAGATGTTCCAGCAAACTGAAGATATCACATATCGATACCACAAGGCAGCCCTGCTGCTGGAAGGACTGACTAAAATACTGCAAGACCCTGCAGACATAGAAAATGTGCACAAGTGTAAGTTCAGCTGAACAATGAAAATTACATGGAACGGAGACGTTGTGAAATAACTCTGGCTATTTATTAACTCGCCTGTCTTGTGCCTCTCTCTGCAGATAAATCCAGCATCGAGCGAAGGCTTTCTGCACTCTGCTACAGCACAGTGGCTGTGTATGAGCAGTAGGAATATCCTGAGGACCAGATGGTGTGAGCATAAGGGACCACATCAGTGATACTGCACTTTTTTCACTACAGCTTCATTGTTGTCCTTGTTCTGCCCCATGTGGAAGATGATTCTTACATTTCTGTGGTGACTACCAAAGAAACAGCAGCATATTCAAAGAGGAGAAATTCCAAAAGTACACTTGCCTTACCGATCCAGCAGCTCCTTTTCCTTCCTAGCAGCAGAATTTAAAAGAATCTCTCTTCACATTTCAAACTGATCCTCGTATGTGTGCTTTGAACTTGAATGATCAGGGTTTGTGTTTTTTTCCTCATGAGGTTTTTAGAGAGCGGATCCTTCTGCATCAGGTACAAAAGAGACATTTCCCTCAGAAGACTCCCTCAAGAGTTTTTAAGTTGTTCAGTAAAATGGGGCTGAGTGAATTTGGGAAGCCCTAACCATGTGCAAGTGCTGCTTGAAGCTTTTTGGGGCTCAGCTGCCTTGTGTGGGAGCTCACCTGTTGTACACATGGCTCAGGTTGTCATATGAAGGGATGGCAGCCACGCTCTTACCCCGGGGGAAAAGTGGGGATGGAAGAAATTCCCTCCATCTGTGCAAAATCCCCAGGGGGTTTTCGGCTGATGTGGATACAATTTGATGATCTTCTTCCAAAATATTTTGTTTTGCACTAATTTACTAAAGCAACTGTATATTCATTTTTGAAGAACTATATTAAAAAAAAAAATCTAGAGAAAGAAGGCACAATGGACTTGGCTGAATTTCATTTCAGTGTACATAAAATTCTTTTCAGAATTTCAAATGTAGCTTCTAGAAGACTTCCAAACAAACTGTGTAAAAACTTGTATTCATGTGAACCTTTCCATTTTATACCTATTTGTCTAATACTTGAGTAACTACTGCTCTGGACTTTCTCAGTAATAGCAATGTTGAGTTGCTGGTTGTTTGCTTTTTCTATAGATTTGGTTGCATCTTTTGTTGTGCATGCAATATGTGCATTAATGCCTGCAGTCTTTAGGGGTGTAATGACAGTTCTCTGTAGTTTGTTTCTTGGGCAGTATTACAATAAATACTGTAAACTGAAAGGTTCTGCAAGGAACCATGCAAAAAAAAAGATTAAAAAAAAAAGGCAAAAAAAAACCAAACCAGAAAATAATGTTGTGGTTTGAGATGCTGATAAAATGATGTAGAATCTCTACATATAGAGTGTGTGAAAAATCAGGATTAATTTGTGTGCATTTTGGGGGAGAGGTGGGAAGCTTCATTTAGCCTTATAGGCATTGTCATTTCAAGCATCCCATGAGATCATCAGGACAGCGATTTGCAAAGTATTTAGGCAGATCAGCTTCTCTGGAAATGGTTCCTATACTTTATTTTTGGGACTTTTTTTGTTACTCAACTGCTTGAATACTTGAATAAACCATTCTCCAGGACAAAATCATTTTAATCCTCTTAAACACAGTGGTCTGAACTATTTGACAAAGTTGTACAGGGCTTACACATCAAAATATTGTTTCAGTGTTGGGATAACCATGTGTTTCCTTTACTTTGACAGAGTAATGTACTTTTTACCTTATTTATCTGTATGAAATTCCAACAGTTAATTTGAAAGTGTTTGTTTATATAATGTTTGTATTTTTAGGTCTTTAATACGGTGTTTCTACCTCTCCTTTGTAATTGCATGCATTATTCTTGGAACTAGGTAATAACTCACTGAACTGTTGCGTAATAGCCTTTTTATTATGGCCTGTATAAATGTATATTAAGGTAAAAATAAATACTGACACTAGAAGTGTTTCTATGGTACAGCTGAGCTTCTGTGTCTCTGTGAACAGAGGTGTTAAATTTAGGAAAAAAATCTCTGCTTGCCTGGGTAAAGAAGTTGCTGAATGTTCCCCTCAGCAGCTGGACCTGCCACCAGGGCAGGATGGGGCAGCATCCTTGAGTTTATTATCTCTGGATAGCTCTGGCACAAAGTGTCCCTGAGTTTGTTTTTTCCCTGGCTTTGGGAAGACAATTTACCCTGCTTTTTTTTTTTTTTTTTTAATTTTTTTTTAACTTGGATTGGAAAAAAAAAAAAAAGGCAGGATCCTGGGTAACAGCTGTATGATCTTTCAACAAGGTGCTTATTTGTTGCCTCTGGCAAAGAGGAGCTGTCTGAGCTGCCAGAACAGCATATACAGAGCTAATTGACAAAAGCTGGCAGGAAGTTACCATTTCTATCCAAAGTTGACAAAAAATGGGCTTTGTTCACCTTACAGCTCGTCCCCTCTGCCCAGCTGAGGTGTGCTGTGGTAGCTGCTGTGTGGCTGTTGTATTTTTGAGTTGTAATACCAAATTTTCCCCGATTCTTTATTAAAAACCCCTCCACTTGTGAGTGGCACATAAAGAGGATGAGGAGGGAGTGAGCTGGGAATGCTAATGACACGTCTGAGCCCGAGCCTAGGAACAAAGCAACAGCCTTAGTGCACAAGTCTGGGAGATAGGCTGCTTTTCTCAGGAACTCGCTGGGTTTTGTTGGGTTTCTTTCTTTCCTTTCAGGATTCAAGCTCATTCTCCTTCCCCTCTTGCCAGCAAGGCTACAGCTGCACAAACAGGAGGAGAAGAAAAGGGCTATTCTTGCTGGCTGTTTTCAGGAGGAGGAGACCAATGTTCATGGCCTGTCTTTCTGCATAAACTCATTCCACAAGGATCCTGAAGCTGTCCTCTGTCTTTGGCTCTCTGTGCTCAGCAGCAGGTGCTTGTTTTTACCAAATACCTTTTTTTTCCCCCCAGCCTTTGAAAGATAGAACTTGAAAGGAGAGATTTGGTGTGCTTTTCTAGCTCAGCTCTCCAGCATCTCCTCAAATGCTCCACGCTTGCTCCGCTCTGTCCGTAGTGCAAAATGTCAGCTGAGGAATCTAAAACGCATTTTGATCCTGACATTTGCTGCTTTTTACAAGCAAGAAGTTGAACTCTCAGCCCTTCCTCTGGCACAGAGGAGGAAATTCAGTTAATTCAACTTGCAACTAAGCTGCTGCAAGTTATTCCAAGGAGCATTTTGAGGGGTGAGCTGTTCCTGGGACTCCCTGAGTTTTGCGTAGTTCTTGCTATTACCTTGTACAGCTCCATCAAGTTATTACCTCAGGGTTTGGAGGCAGTAACTTGTGATTTACCCATGTCACAGTGCTGTGCCCAGCTACACCAAAAAGGGAAACTCGTTTTTCATCTGGAGCAGGGAAAGCTGGATCCTGCTGCTTCCAAAGCTTGTTGAGGCTTTGAAATTCAGATATGCTGGCTTGTGACCTGACTTGTGACCCACCTCCTTCTTGATTCCTGCTTCCTCTCCTATTTTGGGGGGGGTTCTTATTTAAATTTTGATCCTTTGACTTTTTTGTCTCCTCTGAGCTCTGCTTGCTACTATCCTTTTTGACTGCCCAGGATGCCTTTTAAGCCTTTAAGCAAATCTCTTTTTAACCTGAACTTCCCCATCCGACCTGAGCCACGGTCCTGGCTGTGCCTTTTCCCAGAGTGTCCCCACAGCTCCTCCTTCCTGCAGAGGAGTGGTGTCTATCAGGGTAACCCGTCTCCTGAGGTCTCCAAGTCAGCTGGAGCCCAGCTGAAGGAAGTCTTGGCTCTGCTCCTCGGGACAAACACCTTTTCAATAGGCTTTTGTGCGGGGCAGGCTCCCCCCTCCTCGCTGCCTGAAAGCCAACCGAGTGCCAGCGGGGCTGCTGAGTCTTGTCGCGGTCCTTGTGCCAATCATTCCCATTGTTTCTTTGTGTCCCTTTCACATTTTCCACGGCCTGAACTCTGTCCACAAGGCAGCCCACAGACCAGGGCTCTGTGTGACACAGTATCTCCTTCTTGCGAGTGTGAGATCAGCCACAGCTTTCAAAACAAGTGATGCCATAAATGAACTGAGCTGCATTGATTCCTGTAGGTTCCTTAAAACCTCGCCCTGTTGTGCATCTTCTGTACACGCCTTTATGGTCGAGTGCTGTTTGGGTTTTTTTATCTGGCTGGGTTGTGTGACTTCCAGAAAACACTTGGAATTTGAGACTAGGCAGACATTTAATCAGAGATTGAGGATCGTAGCTGAAAACTTGAAGTTCTGTGAGTGTGGCGTGCGAGCTAAAAGGACATTTATTGATCAGCTGTGTTATTTGGTGGACTCTTGAAACCAAATACTGCACAGTTTATCTTCCAAACCAAAGTCCCCCTCCCCTCGGGCTCTGCTGGATGCTTTTGGAAGCAGGGTAGGGATCAGCACAAAGGGCTGCTCCCCAGGGCAGGGCAGGGCAGGAGCCTGTCTCATTGCTGGTTATTGACCCTAAGAGGGGAGTGAGGGCCACAGGGAATGAGGGGAGGGGGGAAATCTTCAGCTCAGCTTCTCAATAAAACACCTCTTGCTGCTGTAACTACAGATTAGAGCCCCCCCAGCACTGCTCACCTCCCAGTTCCTCTGGAGCTCCACTGCCTTCCCATAAATAGCTCCCTTTATTGTTTCTTAGTGATTGAATTAAAATAGAAAACACTGCCAGCTCCCAGGCGTGGGGAGCTTGGGGTATTCCTCTGTCTCACTCGGGATCCCACACTTCCCTGAAATCCACGTGTCTCACCCAGCTGAGACTCTGCAATGCTAAAAACGCCCTCAGCCTTGTCTCCTGTCCCAAACTGGACAAAGATGTCCCTGCCAGGACCAGGAGGGACTGGCTCCCAGGATGCTGCCTCATTTCTGCGGAGGTTTATCCCTGCTGCCCACTGGGATAACTGGGAGCTGGGACATTTGCTCCCAGTGTGTGCTGCCAAGTACAAGCAGCACTGTCGTGACATGAAAACGCTCTGGGCTGATGGGTGAGAATTTTACAAGCTCTGGAGAATCCATCCACCTCCCTGCTCCTGCTGACAGCCTGGGTGTGTGCATTGCAGCACCGTTTCCCCAGGCACAATGAAACGCTCAGTGCTGAGAGCTCAGGCTTTTACTCTGATTGCAGTACCATTAATTCCCTATCCAATTTCCCTCGGGCCTGCAGAGGTCTCCGGCCTGCCGTGCCTGCAAGGATGCTGACAGGATAAGGGGAGTATCTGCAGCAGGCCATGGTCCTGTGAGGAACATTCCTGCTTCTACCCATGTTTTCTTCAATGCAAACCCAGCTTCTGTCCATACACCACCTTGCAGGGCCCTGTCGAGCCCAGCCTGCTTTTCCTTCTCATGTTCCCTCCTGCACACAAGTTTTAGCAGTTGCTCATGTCATTGTTCCCCACAGTGGGGTGTTCACTGCCGAAATTTGTGCAACAGCTTGTGAAATGTTCCTGCTGAGCCACAGCCCAGGAGGTGTTAGTGAAGCCAGCTGACCACAGAAGCCAAGCTTGGTGTTTGGGGGGAATTGTGGTTCAGCACCATCTGAAGCCAAAGGGCACTCCCAGCCTCGGAGGGCTGTGCTGATGTGGGAAAATGGGATTAAACTTTGCAGGAGAAGGGGTGCTCCATGCTAGGAGCCCCCATCACCTGGGCAGGAGCACCCAGGTGCCAGCCCTGTGCGTCACAGAGCTGTGGCAAGCACGGATTAAGTGGGGTGCAGCTCCAGCTGACGAGCTTTAGCAGTAAATGGCCTGGGTAAATAACATCACGAGAGGCAGTGCGTAACAACCTGCGTGCAACTTTTAAATAATCCCGTGCCTTTCTTAGAACAAGTTGTAGCAAGTCTAATTTTAACCGGAACGTGCCTGGCCATGCCCGATCTCCTTTCCCAGCGGTTTTTTTTGGCTCTCTTCCCTCGCCAGGACTGCATCAAGGTTAATTCCACCGTCCTGCCGGGCTCCTCCTGCCTCCCCCAAAGCAGCACCTGCCCGGCTTTCCTCCCGCTCCGTGGCAGGAGGCGGCGAGCAGCGCAGGGCAGGGCAGGGCCACCCGCGGGGACTCGCTGCCCGCTCCCTGCCCCGACAAAGCTCCGCAGGGACTCTGCCCTCCGCCCGCAGAGCGGCCCCACGCCCCGGCAGCGTTTCACAACCGGCCGGGCACCGCCAGACCCGCCGGAGCCCACGGAGGAGCGCGGCGAGCCCGGCAGCAGCATCCCCGGCGGCGGCGGCGGCCAGGTAGCGGCGGTGCCCCGGCGGCGGCCGCGGGGAATCGTCCTTCGCCCCGCTGCGCTTTCTGCTCCCCGTCTCTCGCACCGAGACCCCCGCGAGCGGAGGGGGAGCGGCGGCCCCGCGGCCTCGCCCGTTCCGCTTCCGGCATGTGAGCGGAAAGAGGAAGCGGCGGCCGCGGCGGCGACCCCGGTGGGCGGCGGGGCGGCGGGGGCGGGGAG
>VZTG01008042.1:84834-112530 GCA_013397845.1 Melanocharis versteri | reverse complement strand
TTTCTGGCTGCATCACCCTCTCATCCCAGCCTGGCCTGGGCAGCCTTTGCTGAGGGAATTGCTGCTGAACAAGTGACAAAGTTGCCTTTTTGGCCAAAGAAAAGCCACAAATTTGTCTATAAAACTGCCAAGGAAGTGTAGAGGAACTCCCCCAGGGGCTGGATGGTGGCTCAGTGCTGCAGCTCCGTGCTCTGCCCTCTGTCCATCCAGGTGTGGTTTCACTCTTTTATCTGGGGCTGCTTGGGGCTGATGGTCCCTGCCCTTTTTGGTGTTGGATTTGATTTCTGGTGGGCTGAAGCAGACCAGGAAGGAACGTGACTGAGCAGGTTTGTGGCACACAGGAATTCCAGTGGGTCCTGGATGGATCCATTGCTGAATACCAGCTTTTTAGGGGTGCCTGGCCAGTGGTCTCCCACCGTCACCAAATCCATCCTGGCTGCTAGAAAAGGAGCAAGTTTCCATTAGATCTTTTTCCTGTTCAGCCCCAAAACACAAAGGAAAAATATCTTGGGAAGACAGAGGGGAGGAAAGCAGCTGGATCTGTGCCCTGTGTAAAGGGATCCATTAATTGGGGTTTCTCTTGTATTGCAGCGTTCCCACATTCCAGAGCCTTCCCGAGGAGATCCTCAGTAAGCTTGCAGATGTCCTGGAAGAGGTGAGTGCCTTGAATATTGGGATTTCATGAGTTCAGAACCTTCTGCTGGCAATGTCCAGCCCTTTTTTCCCCAGAGAGGAGCTCCCCAGTTGTGGCAGCCCAGCGAGGCCGTGAGAGGAGCTGTGGAGAAGATGAATCCAGTTTTGAACAGGGATTATGTATTTTTTTAATTGGGGTTTTTATCCAACTGGGGAGTGAATCAATCATTTCCTGTGGTGTCCAGAAGGGAATGAGCTTTTCCAGCCCCTGGGTGAGTGGTGGGGAGGAGCAGAGTGTGAAAACCTGGTCTCATTTCAGATTTGATGGGACTCAATTTTAAAGGTATTTTAAAGGTGTCATGGAAAAGGCACTCTGGGAAGAGTTCCAGCTGTGTTGGGATGGAGTTGGGCTTTGCCTGCCTGGCTTTAACTGGGGTTTTGTTAGGGACAGGCTTTTAATAAGTCTTTATTTAAAACAACAAAGAAAACACCCACAAAACACCAAACAAAAAAAAAACAACCCTCCAAAAAACCCCTCAAGAAACTCTACAACCCCTCCAAAAATGAAAAAAAAAACAAACCCAACCCCCCCAACCTTGCCCCATAAGTGGATGTAAAATATTTGGGTTGCATCAGTTTTCCCCTGTATTTTATTCCCACAATGCTCCCTTCTGGGCCTGAGGAATTCAATATCCCAGAAAGTCGTTAATAAACCCTTCCAAAAGGTGATTTAAGTGCAGGAAACGTGTGTGTGGCAGGAATTTATTTCATTCCTGCTCGCTTTTCCTCATCCGTGCCTCTCCATCAGGGAAGATGCTCCCGTGGATTTGGAGGAAAAGTGCTGCTGACATTGGAGTTGATTTGAATTCCTTTTTTTCCAGGCTTTTCTGGGGCCTTGTTCCTTCTCTGCCTTTTAATTTAGTGCCCAGATAAATTCTGTGGCTCCAACAAATCAGCTGTTCGTCACCCTGAATAATTGCATATTCACAGATAAGCTTTATTCCCTTTACTGCCAGAGAATGCTCTGATTTAGGGGGAAAAAAAAGGATATTAATTCCCTCTGCCATAAATTCCATCTGCCTATCTCAAAACCCCACTCCCAACCAGAATTTGCTTGGATCACATCACCAGCATTAAGCTCCTTATCAAGAGTTAAGGAGAATAAAGTCCATAAAACTTTTCCAGCGACACTTAAAGTTTCGTGGCAGGGGGAAAAAAAAAAATCTTAATAAATATCAGTGAAGAAACAAGGCACAAAAGCAGAATTTGTGGGGAATAAGCCTGGATTTTTAGGGTGGATGCTCCCAATTTCCTGCTTGGAATCAACCTTATTTCCTCTGGGTTTGTCTTGGACTGAATAGGCTGTGTTTGATGTAAATTAAAAACGAAAAGTCACTCTCAGATCTGGATATTTAGATACAAACTCCCACCTGGCTACAGCCTCCTTTCCATAGGTTACACCTCTGAAGTGTTGGAAAGCCCCTCTGGACCAGGGAGTTGTTGTTATTACATGGAACCATGTGTCTGGTGGCTCATGCAGGGATTATCTGCGTGGCATCAACACTGCCAATAATTTCAGTCTTTATGGAGAATTTAACGCAGCAAATGGAATTAAAATCCTGAAGGGAGTAGGATGGGCAGTCTGCTCCTGGCATGACTGAGGAGTGGGATGAGCTTTTGGTGGGCTCAGATCTGGGCTGGCACTTCCTCCTCTCCCTCTTTCTCCCCCTTTGTGTTTTTTGTTGTTTTTTTTTTTTGGCTTTTGTGGCACAAAATTGGGATTTCCTTCCTGTCCTTAGGTTGCTTCACATCCTGGCAGTGTTTTTCCTCTTTAAGGTTATTCCCTGTGCCATTCCAAAGTAAAACTTGTAGGATTTCCATCTCAAATCAGGTATTCAGGTACCTATAGGTGTAATTAAAGTTCCTTGACCTCTTCTCTGAAGCCACCTCCAGGTGCTCATGATTTTATAATTTTCCATTAGATATCAAATTCTTCATTGTGCCTACAGCTGATTCTTCTACATTTTGTTCCCTAACTCCAAATTTTACTCCTGTTTCAAAGAAGGATCCCTCTGCCTGGATGTCAGGGATGGAGCTGTTACCTGTCCCAGCTCCACAGAATTGTATCGGGTTTTCAGGGAAGGGAAGGAGGCAGGAATTCAGAGAGCCTGGGGTAGCTGATCCCAGCCTGGTTTGGGTTGGGAGGGCCATTAAGGATCAGCTCATTCCACGCCCTGCCACGGGCAGGGACACCTCCCACTGTCCCAGGCTGCTCCAAGCCCCAGTGTCCAGCCTGGCCTTGGGCACTGCCAGGGATCCAGGGGCAGCCACAGCTTCTCTGGGCACCCTGTGCCAGGGCCTGCCCACCCTCCCAGGGAACAATTCCTGCCCAATATCCCATCCATCCCTGCCCTCTGGCACTGGGAAGCCATTCCCTGTGTCCTGTCCCTCCATGCCTTGTCCCCAGTCCCTCTCCAGCTCTCCTGGACCCCTTTAGGCCCTGGAAGGAGCTCTGAGCTCTCCCTGGAGCCTCCTCTTCTCCAGGTGAGCACCCCCAGCTCTCCCAGCCTGGCTCCAGCCCTGGGAGCAGCTCCGTGGCTCCCCTGGATTCTCTCCAGCAGCTCCATGTGCTGGTGGTGTTGGTGCCTCAGACAGAATCATCTGAGATTTAAAAGTTCTGTGGTTGCAGATGCATTGGAGGAGGTTGAATTAAGGTCTCGTTGGCATTTTCAACCTGGGTGTTTTCATCTCCTGTGTTTCCTAATCCTGCGCCCTCACTGTTCCTTCGCTGGCTGGGGTTTAGCCTGGTAATCCATGGAAGATGTTGTGTATGGGAATCTGAGCAGCTGCAGCGAGAAAGGCACTTGGATTTGCTTACAGAACCCTGCAGATCAGGTTTTTCTGCAGATAATGTCAGGTCTAAACTACGTCATGCGGATTTGCCTTGTGTGTTGGGTATCGAGAACTCGAGACAGCTTTGACACGTGTGTGTATATATATTTATATATTACTGCTGGATGTATAGAAATTTAAAGTGTTCCAGGCCTGGCTGGACAGGGCTTGGAGCAGCCTGGGATAGTGGAAAGTGTCCCTGCCCATGGCACAGGGATGGACTTCAAAGCCCCCTCCAACCCCAACCATTATCCAATAATACTTTATAACACATTGCAATATATAATATTTATCTCTCATAGTTGCTGTATAAATAGATATTTAAATATAAATATGGCTAATTGCCCTAAATCCAGCTGCAAACCATTTCAGTAACTCATCTTGGGTTAACAGGAAAGCACTTACACCTTGGGAGTGCTGGGAATGCCATTCCCACATGTCCCAGTGTGCATTTTGGGAATTCTTTCACTGGAAGCATTAATATTCAGGTTTTTAATTTAATGGAATGCACTGCTGAGGTCTGAGTGCCAGTGATGTGCTTCCTCCAGCCCCAGGCAGCCTGGCCTTGGCTGAATCCCTGGACAAACAGCAGAGCCAAACTGAGGGGAGAGGCAGAGAAATGTGCTGAACCCCCCAGGCAGAGGCTGCCAGGGACGGAAGCTGCTCCTGCAGCTCTGGGTGCTGAAATGTGGGGTCCCAGCTCCTGTCTGCAGCCACTTCAGCAGCTCAGTTTGTGTGCTGAGTGTTGCTTGCCAGCCTTTTTCTCTTTTTTCTTCCTTTTATTTTAATTCCAATTAAAGACTGGATTTCAAAAGGCACAAATGGTAAAAAAAAAAAATAACACAAACCAAAATTCTTCCCTGTTGCTCATGGAACTCCTGATGTGGCTCCTGGTGGAGAGTGGGATCTTGGAGGAGATTTCATGGCTTAATTCAGCTTGAGAAGCTGTCCTGGGCCTTCCTGCAGAGATGCCAAGCGTCCTTCCTGCTCCATGCTGCCCAATTAATATGGATCAGAAGGCCTTGGAATGCTGCTGTTTAATTAACAGGGGCTGAACACAGTCCTGCTCTTGTGGAATTGTGTGGCAACAGTGAATAGAAGAGGGACAATGTGCAAAATTAATTAGCTTTCCAAAGCATTAGTGTTTTTTAGGCTTATTTGGCCGTGAGGATGGCTCTTGGATAGAGGGAACCAGGGCCCTGGTCTGTCCTGCAGGTTCTGCCAGCACTGAGGCTGATATAGATCTGATACAGAGCCAGAAATCAGATCTGAGGGAGAATTCAAAACAAACAGGCAAGGGTTAAAGGTTTTGGTAAAGAAAAGATATTTTAATGTTATTCTTTATATTTTTTTATCAAAGGAAACGCTCTGGGGTGTGTTCACTGAAGGAGCTGGGGGATAGAGTAGGGAAATTGCTTCCTGTGGGGGCAACAAACCAGCTTCAGACATGGCTGATTCCATGACAAATGGAAAAAATTCTGACTGGCGTTGTACTTCCATTAATATTTCAAATGGTGCTCATGAGAACACAGCTTTGGGTTTGCAAGTGCACAAGGAAATAAAAGCTTTTTGGGGAGGGAAAGCATTAGGAAACAAAATGCAGCTGGAAAAAATGGAGTGCAGGAATAATACAGTGAGGGACTCGGTGGCAGGAGCTGCTCTGGCCTTGGATTGGGATGAAAGGTGTTGTTTGGAGCTAAGTTTTCCTTTTGATTTTCTTCATTCTGGGCACTGACCACGTGAAGGGAATTCAAAATAGGCTCCTGCTTGTGGTGTCACAGGAAAGGAGTTCAGTATTACCTGGTTTCTGTGGATTCTTGTCAGGAGTGTGGTTGTCCCTGTGTTTATTGCCCATCCTCTGTTCCCCTGCAGTGGCAGAAATGGGGCAGGATTTGGGGTTTTTCTTCCACACAGTTCTGCAAAACTTATTGTTAGAGGGTGATGCCAGTGGAGGAAAACTTTGGGACTCTGATTCCTTCCCAATATCCCATCCATCCCTGCCCTCTGGCACTGGGAAGCCATTCCCTGTGTCCTGTCCCTCCATGCCTTGTCCCCAGTCCCTCTCCAGCTCTCCTGGAGCCCCTTTAGGCCCTGGCAGGGGCTCTGAGCTCTCCCTGGAGCCTTCTCCTCTCCAGGTGAGCACCCCCAGCTCTCCCAGGCTGGCTCCAGCCCTGGAGCATCTCCATGGCCTCCTTGGACTCACTCCAGCAGCTCCACATCCCAGATCAGACACCCCACTGCAGGTGGGGTCTCGCCAGAGGGGAGGAAAATCTGTTGCCATTTCTTCCCATTTGATTTAACATCAAATCCCTCCTTTTTTCCCCAATAAAATCCTCGTGCTGAACACATGAGAAGGCATTTCCTGGAGTTCCATGCCCTTGGCACATGTGGGAACTTCAGGTCTTCTGGTGGGACCTGCTGGGTGATTGTGTCAGGTGCAAGGAGCAGCTTTTGGCCTCTGCCAAATGCACTTTTCAGGCAGGGAACGATGTTCTCTTTTTAACTGAGATTTCCGAAATGAATTTAGAAACCTCTCAAGGAGCAGCTTTTGTTTGGGCTGAAAATCCCAGTGGTATCAGAGGGATCTTTCTCCAGAGGCTTTCCATGGGAAGCTGGATTTCTCTGGAGACAGGGGGAGTTAATTAACATCTCATTTACTGTCAGCAGTCCCCCTGCCCTTGTCTCTGGGCTCTTTTGCTAAACCCCAAGCAGAGGAGCTGGGTTGTTGGTTTTTTTTCAAGTGCATGTTGTAAAACCCACTGGAGTTAGGCCAGAGCGCCCCAGCTGGGGAATTCCATCTCCTCTGGCTGTCCAAAGCACATGGATTCATGGAAACCTCCACGAGAACCCCAAAGGACACTCGGAAGGGTGGGAATTGGACGTTGTAAGGAGATTTTCTCAGCTGTCAGTGGAAGGATTGGGATGTGAGGAGGGTGAGGCCCTGGCACAGAGAAGCTGGGGCTGCCCCCAGATCCCTGGCAGTGTCCAAGGCCAGTCTGGACACTGGGGCTTGGAGCAGCCTGGGACAGTGGGAGGTGTCCCTGCCCATGGCAGAGGTGGGATGAGCTGATCCTTGATGTCCCTTCCACACAAACCATGCCTCCTCCAAGAGAGTTCTGTAATTCCTGGTTTTCCACTGCCTCTTGAGTAGCACTGGCCTTTCCAGCACTTTTCCAGCTTTCTCCCTTCTTGGGCACCTCCTCCTCCTCAGTCACCCTCCCAGTGGTGGGAAAAGCCACTCCAGCGGTGCCATGGTCACCAGCAGGACATGTGGCAAAGGCAGCGTGGAACAGAAAAAAACTTCCCCAAATTTGCTTCATTCCAGGATTTACTTTCTTTAATTAATTGTAATTATTTTTGGCAGTGGTGCACGTAGTGGCTGATCAGGTTTTCAGGACGTCGCTGATAAAATGTTAATTTATAAAGCTGCCCCTCTCAGGTTATGCAGGTGTTGGGATTTAAATATTCCCTGTTTCCAGTTGGATTAAAGCTATCTGGGAGATATTTTTATGCTCTCTAAGCGGATTCTCCAGCTGATCCGTCACAGCTATGAAAGAAAGGAAAAAAGAAAAACAAAACATTTTTTTGCTGTAATCTTAGATATTTTCCAGGGTTTCACAGATATGAAAGGAAAGGATTTAAGCAAATCCATAATTTATTATTTGCCCTGGTGGATTTGCAGGCTCTGTTAGAGATACACAGTATGGATGTGGATTTTTTTATGGCACCTGGGACAACAGAGAGGTCACAGGGGACAACTCAAGAGTTCCAAGTTCTCTTCCCTGATCCAGCCTTGTTCCTAATTTCCCAGTATCTGCTTGTTTACTGTTCCCAGTTTTCAGAGGCTTTGCAGCACCACTGGGGCAAGGAACCCATGGAATCTGCTTCTCCAGGCATTATCTTTGCTGCAGGCAGGTTGGGACTGATGGGTTGGTGGTTGTCCTTCACTTCCTGGGTGGAGAAACTCCAATCAATTAATTCTGACTGAAATGTAATTAAAATTTGGGCACTGGGGGGGTTTTACTGTGGTGGAGGTGGCTCAGCTGAAGCCTCTCTTCTCAAGCAGTGCTCCTGACAGCCCGAGCTGGGTGATTTTTTGGGAGGGATCTCCCATGGATGAGGTTCCTGTTTTGTGCTGAGGGTTTTGCTTTCCGTGCTGGATTCTTTGGGAGAAGCTTGGAATGAGAACATGTGGATCTCTGGTCTTTTGGGCATCTCCTCCTGGGAATTCATTCATCAGTTTCCAAAATTTTGTAATTCTCAGCCATGTGTCCCTACTTACAGACATGTATGGGCTAATTTTGGTGGGAATGAACCCCAGAAAGAAAATCCAGCCTGATGCTTACGTGAAAATATTCCATGATTTCCACCCTTCAGCCCTGAAGAAGTGAACACAGACAATGCCTTTTTATCTGTAAAAACAGGGAAAAAGTACAATCAGCAATTACATTAAGGAAAAACCCAAATATGAGTTACCCTGATGGGTGTTTTCCCTTTGATTCCGACGTTTTCCCTGCTGGATTTTCCCATTGCGTTGCCCACAGTGACACCTGCTGGAATCTGGGTCAAGGTTGGCTTGCAGGCCCTCCTGAGTGAGTCCTAACAGGGATTAATTAGGAAAAAAAAAGAAGGGAGCAGTCCATGTGGTCGTGGAGACATCTGTGGCCACCCCAGGAATGGCCACCAGGCTTGGAATGCTGGGAATATCAGCTGGAGACCCTCCAGCAATGGGATCAGCCCTTAAAACCCAGCTTTAAAGCAAAGGTCAAACATGAAGATGGGGAGATCCTCTTCCCATCCTCAGACCTCCTTAAAATGTGGCTGTGTCCTTTTCCAGGGAATTTATTTCCCTGGGGAAATGGGATTGCTCATGCTTGAGGGTTTGTGCCTCTCTGGTTTTAAACATCCCCTCAGAGGCCTTGGGGATGTATTTGAAATTCCCCGTTCTTGAGGTGGCGTTTGCAGTGTCTGGGTTGTAATGATAGGAATGGAAAAGTGTCCTCGTGGTAGCAAAAGCCATTTCTTAATCCATGGAATAGGAAGCATTGGATATCCTAAAATATAACCACGAGACCAAGGCAGGGAGGAACGTTCGGACTGGAGTTACTGGTGAGGTGAAATGGGAATGGTTTTATTTCCATGCTGCAGCAGAGCACATTGCAGAGGGAGTTTATTTATATTTTTAACACCTTATGCCTCTTGTCCTTAATAGGGAATATCCCACGAGGCTTTCCACGAGGAATTCTTCACTGTAGGGTCAGATCCTGTGGGACTGGTGAGGTGCTGGGGGATTGCAGGGCTCCCTCTGGTGCATTTATCAGTCACTAGGACAGAGTGCTTGGTGACAGCTCTGTCCCCTTCCTCTGGTCCTTCCTGGTGGAAAGGGGATGTTGTTCCGCTGGAGAAGCTTTAGGTTTGACTGCAAATGGGAAAAAAGGGGGTTCACTTTTGTGTTTCTGAGGATTCATTGATCTGGATGGTTCCTTCTGGAACTAAAGGGGCATGAAATTCACACCCACATTCCTGACCTTCAGAGCTTCCGGACAGTCGAGAACAATGTGGAACTTCTGCTTCCCACTGGAAGTTTCCAGGGATTGTGGAAAGGAGAGTGTGGGACTGCCCTGATTCTCATCCCTGGCAGTGTCCAAGGCCAGGTTGGGCACTGGGGCTTGGAGCACCCTGGGATAGTGGAAGGTGTCCCTGCCCATGGAACTGGATGAGCTTCAAGGTCCTTCCAAGCCAAACCATCCTGGGATTGTGTGGCTGGATTTGGGGGTCCAACAGAGGGGTTTGGGTGCAGAACTTCAGCAGTTGTAGAACAGGGATGGAAGTTTGCATCCCAGAACATCCTCCCTGAGGCTACCGTTTGTGTAACTCCCGCTTGGATGTGACCTTTGGAGTCTTTTCTGGAGCATGCCATAAGAGATTTGGGTTTCCCTTGAAGGAAAGGTTGGACTGGGGCTGATTCCCAGCAGATTCTGGCCAGTGTTGTGGAGGTGAAGGATGGACCAGTTCCATGCCTGTTGGAATTGGTGATGGATATCTGATCCTGGCCAGTGTTGTGGAGGTGAAGGATGGACCAGTTCCATGCCTGTTGGAACTCGTGATGGATATCTGATGGAAATCAAGAGGTGAGCTTCCATCAGGAAAACCCTGTGGTCAAAATGTAGGGAAATTAAATAGGATTGCAGAGAAATCCACCTCTAAAATGCAGACTGGGATCAGGAAGGGTTCATTCCTCCACGATCTTTCTGACCTCAAGACTGATTCCAGGTTCCTGCACCCTCTGCTGCCATTTTAAGCAGCCTAATAGCCACGTAGGCAACATGAATTGCTGGAATAATCCATATCCTATGGATAACACAGAGTTAGGAATTGGGCCTGACATGGTTTAACCCCTGTGCTATCCATGGCTGCTTCGGGGTTGGAAAAGGGGGTGGCAAATCCTGGTCCTGGGGTCAGAATGTGCACGTTGAGAACTCCAGGTGGGATTTACACGTGTCTTGAAGGTCTCAGGTCACTCCTTTCTCGCTTCCTCTCAAGTGGAAATACTAAAAATATTCAGCCCCACTGTGGCTATTCCCATTTAAAAAGGGGGAATTTTGAGGGACTGAGGAAGGGACAGCAAAGGAAATCAAGCATTTTTGTGAAAATTCCTTTTTTTCCGTAATTTGCTTGCTGTCAGCTCTCAGAGATGTGATGTGGGCAAGGACACAGCCCGGCTTTGCCAAGAGAATGCTCCATATCCCTGGTTTTTCCCAGCAGATGGGATGGGAGGGGTCAGGGCAGCATCTCCCCAAAGCCCCTGCCTGGGGCACTAAGGAGCACTTGGATCCCTTTCCTGACTCCTTTGGTTTTCCAGCAGTGCCAGATGTCCCATGCCTGGAATGAAATCCAAGCTGCTGTCACCCTGCCACGGCACACAGGGGCTCCTGTGTTCATCCCCCAGTTCTCCCAGTGCCCAGCTGGTGTTGGGAGCTCACCCACACTCAGCACAGCTCCATTTTCCTCCTGAAAAAGAGGGAGAAACTCCCCATCTCTCCCCTCCAAACCACTTCTGTCCTGGGAGGGCTGAAACTCAGCTTCCATTGGGATGATCCAAGTCTGTGCTTCTTCATGTGAAAGTCGTGGAAAACAGGGATCTTTGTGCTTCAGGTGCTCTTCCTGTGTTCAACCTGAATCTTGTGCCGAAAAAAAAGGCTTTAATAACGTGAAATGAATAGAAAATGGAAATGAGTGACTCTGGTGGTAATTCAGAGACAAGTGAGGGGAGAAACAGCTCCTTGCTGGGAAAACTGAGGATGCTGCTGGAGTGGGAAAGGAGGTTCCTCGGTCAGGGGAGGAGACGAGCTCTGCTCCTCGCATCCTGTGATTTCTGTCCCCTGGGAGAGGTGGGAAATGGCAGTAATGTGGCTGTTGCCAGCTTTAAGCTGCTGCTGCTGTTCCAGGATTTTCCCTGCGTGGGATGGGATCTCGTCTCTGGTGGTGTCAGACTCCACCTTGTAAATCCAAGTGGCCATTTCCCAAATTTCTGCAGAGAAAGCCACACAAAGTAGAATTCAGAGTTTAAAAAAGCCCTGGTGAAGGAATTTCGGGATCATTGTGTCCTTGCTTGGTAAGGAAAAGGTCAGCTGTGCCTTGTGCCAAAAATCTGACCTAGATTCCATTTCCCAGCCTTTCCCTGGTTTTCCTTTCAGGACTGATTTAAGAGATGCTCCCAAAAAATTCTGCTTTCAAGCACAAAATAGATGGGAAAAGTCCAATATTTTTAAGTGGGGTCATTGCACGAGAGATTGATGGAGATGTTGCTGCTGCAGGGTCAGTTCTTGATGTGCTTCATCCTTCAGAAATCTCAGCTTTCACCATCTTCTGAATTCAGGACGTGATCGATCTTTTTCCTCACACCTTCCTCTTTATTTAGATTTGTCCAAAATCCTGGAATAAGTTGGAGGCAGTGGAAAGGTCCTGTAAAATTTTCCTCCAAGCAAAGCTGAAATAGGCTCATGCAGCTCCAGCCATGTCAATTTTAGCAGCTGAAAGCCTCTTAAACAGTAAACAAATACTGATTTCTGCACTTAGGGAGAAGAGATTTTGCATTTCTATTGTAAAATACAGATTTTATCCCAATTTGCCGAGTTCTGTTGTCAAGGAGCCTGTGGCAACCCAGGTGAGGGGCTCAAGGCAGCTTCTTTTTCCATTGGGAAAAGTTGTTATTGATGTTTAAAAAATTGAGATTTCAGCTTTTCCCATTTTATATGCAGAGTGAAAGTTCATTTGCTGCTTTCATAAATATATTTGGGGCAAACATTTGATCTTTTGGAAGTGTGATTCCCTTCCAGAATTCCTTGTTGTGCAGGCTGGGAATAGAGGCTGAGTTTGTGTCATGTGGGCTGATAACAATCTGCCTTTTTTGTACCTTTTGGGGAGTTGATGATAGAAATCAAGGGAAAAGGAGGATATTTTCCAGCAACAGCCCAAATCCATGGGGATATAACAGGGAATATAAATGTTTTTGTATTTAATTCATCTGCCAAACTCAGGACTGATTGTCACCTGCACAGAGCCCTCAAAGTGGAAGCAACTGGTGAATTCAGTGGTTTGAACTGGGAAAATGACCTGTTCCAGTAAAAGTCTGTAGAAGATGGACAAATCCAATGCTTTCCATGATTTCCCTTCCAGTAAAGTTGGTTTCCAGTGATAATTTGAAGTGTATTTGCATATGGAGATGTAGAGTCTCCTCTTTGGTCTAGACCACAAAAAGAAAATACATTTCATAGCAGGTGACTGGAAAAGTGGCTGAATATATTGAATTAATGTGCATTTTTTTATTCCTCATCATTGGTTCTGAAATGAGTTTGGATCCTCGTGGCAATGCAAATACCCGGGGTGAATAAGCATGTGAAATTTGGAGGAAATGAAGGAAAAGAAATGAAACAAATGTGCTGATTTAAGTTGTTTACTTCCAGTTTCATTTTGGCAAGGAATTGATTCCCATTCTAATAACTGTGGAACAGACCTGTGGATTTAGGGAGGGCAATTGGATTTCCACACACATTTTTCCATTATGAGGAGGAAAACCAAATCAGAGCTCTTTGGGAAGGGATTGAAGAGTAGCTCTTTTCTTGCATTTCAATGAAATTTAATTAAACCCCCACGGACTTGAGCTGCTGGTGATTGGAGAGAGGTTTGGTGGTGCAGTGCCATCGTGAGGTTCTGTTTCTGGTTGGGTTTCCTCAAAGTTCCTATGTGTTAATGTCCAAAGGAGGCTGGGAATGTCATGGAATATAGAGATTTCAATCCTACAAAAGCCTCAGATTACATGTATGTGACTGGCCCAGGGCACACAAACGTCTTCATTCTTTTTTTTAATTGTATTTTTATTTTTGCTGAATTTTCCTGTTTGGCAGTTTTTACTCAGGGTGACTGATGAATTAATTCCACTCTGTTGCCTGGGGATCCTTTTTCTAATTACTGATTCTCAGCTAATTCTCCACATTTCACAGTCATTATCTGTGAATCTGGTATTATTTAAATTCCCAAGCAAAGTTTTTGGGGTTTTGACCCCAATTTGTGGCTTGATCTGTGCCCTAATACCACTGTTGTCTTTTACCCATCTCTTATCTCTCCTGGGAATAAATCCTATTTTTTTCCATATCAGTTCATCTTGTTTGCCTGGAAAATCTTGTTGCTAAAGCTCCTCTCCCATTTCTCCTGACCCCATGCTGCTCTCACCCTCTGTCATCTCTCTGCTTTCTTAATCCTTGAACTCTTTGAGTTTTCCTTCTTGATCTTTGAGGTTGGTCTTGACCTTTTGCCTTCTTCACCCCTCTCTGTATCTCTGAACTTCCCAGTCTTCTCAGCATCCTCTCCTTCCCCCGTTTCTCATCCTCCCCAAACTCCTGTTTCTTCTCAGAAGACGGTCCTTAAAAAAGAGAAAAGTTTGAAGCACAACAAATCCTCACGCACACAGGCGAGCTCCTGATCTGCAGCCAGTCCCAAGGGCACTCCAAGAATGGCAGAAGGAAAGGGCCAGGAACTCCTTCCATCTCGTGCACCTTCCCTTTGGAAAGCAGCATTTGCCGAATGTGGTCCCTTATCCATCTTGTTGCCTTTTAATTATTCCTGAAAATTGCACTCAGCAAGGGTTGGGTTGAAGTCCAGTGGAATGTAAAAGAAAGGGGATAAAATCACAGCCAAAAGGACAATGTCGTGTTTTTCATGACTAGGAGACGAGACCATTGAGGTTTCTCCCTAGTTCACATCCTTTTCCTTAGTACTGCTTGGTGTGGGGGGCTCCTGAGATGAGCCGTGTTTGTTCTCTGTCAAACCTAAGAACTCCTGTTCGATAGCTCACAAAAGTCACACGTGCTCCTATTTATCCACTGTTAATTGGCACCAGGAGAGTTCTGTTAAGGTTGGCTGTTCTGGTGTAAAGACCTTGACTTTGATGGTGCAAAAGGAAACCAAACTGCTCAGCTGTGTACTCTGGCTCATGGAAATGCCAGAGATGTGGAGCTGCTGCTTCTTTCCATGAGAGAAGTCAACCTTCGGGAAGCTTCTGAATTATCACAAGAGTCGTGTCTTGTTTACAGCTCAATGCAAAAGACTTGAATTCCTGGTGGAAATTCAGCCTGGGTTTCAGGACCAGCAGTTTCACTTGAGGAGTTGGCAGAGCTTTGGTCAGAGTTGGAAAAATCACAGATTGGAGATGGCCTTTTGCTCTCAGTTGGAATGTGTTGAGTTTCTCCCTTCCACCGTTTCTGTTTGTATCACTCTATTCCCATCTCCCGTCTTGTCCCAGCAGCTCAGCTGGGAGAGGGCTGTGTCCAGCTCAGTTTGTGGAGGTTTTTTTGCCTTTGGGACACTGAAATGGGAGGAGGTTTTGAGAAAAAGGAAGAGCAGGAGGGTGCCAGCCCCATCTCCATCCCTCCAGCTGACTCACAGCACAGAGAAATGCAGACACAGGGAACAGCAGTGCCAAACACTAAAAAAAACAACCAGAAATTAAAGCAATCATTTAACCAAAGAACTTGAAATTAGGAACATTTCTCACATCTTTGCATGTCAGGGACAGCAGGGCCCTGTTGTTTATCCCTTTGGTTTATCCATTTCAGAGTATATCCCATGGGTTAGGTGTAGGCTGTACTTGCTTTTGCTTCAATGAAATAATTGTTGAATATATTTTTTTTACTGTCCCCATACATCCTTTCAGATTCCTTTTCCCTGGAGCAATCTCTGTGCCTGAGTCCTCAGAAGCACAGATTATATCTTGATATAATACAGATTTTGTCTTGATACAGCCTCCATCGAGGACAGGTGAACTCATTGTGGGTTAAATGAACTTAAATCAGAGTTTAGTTTTAAGCAGTTACTCTTGGACCAGGGAGTTGGATCAATAATCCTCATGTGTCCCAGCTATACTCAACCCTAGAATTCCATGATTTGTATTATTGCAGAAGCTGCTGCGTCCATGCACAAACAGCCCCTTTAGGTGTATTAAGAGCCTTTTTCAGGGATGGTTCTGCAGGAATTGGAATCAACCCAAAAAGTACAGAAGGCCCCACAATGGGAGAAGACAGCCAGCATGTCCAGCTCATTCCCAGGAGTGTTTTCCTCAGTGCTGTCACGGCCCATTACAGAGCCACAGTGAAGCAGTGCAGAGGAAGTGTTTCCCGAAAGGATTGGACAGGGAGACAGGCTCCTGTCACTGTCACAGCACAGCTTTTGCTCTAAAATACACACTCACAGTGATGGTGGGAGTTCAAAGAGCTGGGTCTTTACAGAGGAAGAGGAAGTTTGTAATCCATCAGTATGAAAAACAAAAAAGATTGCTGCAGGCCATTGCAGCTCAGTTAGAGCCAGCTGAGTGAAAATCACAGGATCAGTTGGTTTGGGTGGGAAGGGACCTTAAATCCAGCCAGTGCCACCCCTGCCATGGGCAGGGACACCTCCCACTGTCCCAGGCTGCTCCAAGCCCCAGTGTCCAGCCTGGCCTTGGGCACTGCCAGGGATCCAGGGGCAGCCACAGCTGCTCTGGGCACCCTGTGCCAGGGCCTGCCCCCCCTCCCAGGGAACAATTCCTTCCCAATATCCCATCCATCCCTGCCCTCTGGCAGTGGGAAGCCATTCCCTGTGTCCTGGCACTTCAGGCTCTTGGAAATGATCTCTCTCCATCTTTCTTGTAGGCTCCCTTCAGGTACTGGGAGGCCACAATTAGGTCCCCTTCCTCATCTCCTTTCCCAATTCTGTGCTCCATAATTATTGTGGAATTCAGGGCATGAGTTAAGCCTCCCTTCCCCTTATCACTGCATCTTCCTCATATTTTAACTTCCCACTTGTTGCCCTCTAGTTAAGCTGCTGCTTGAGTATTGAGATATCTTGAGTGTCAGAAATTAGGGATAAATGAGGAGAGGACCACAAAAGCATAATCCACTCCTTTGTCTGTTTCAAGGAGCAACATTTTTAGATAATCCCTGGGAGTGGGACACACTGTAAAACCAGGGAAACAAATTTGTGTGATTCTTAAAGAATTCAGTACAGAAGACTGATATTTACCTGCTTGGTTTTGCAGCAAATCAATATATTTTTCCTTTTTATTTTGTTAGCATGTCTGTTGTCATTTTAGAGCTGAAAGGATGTTTAAGGCAGCAAATCCAGAACAGGAAAAATAAATCTTCTAAAAGCTGCTTCTGTTTGGAGTTTTGCTGACAGTTCTATGGATATTTTTTAAACCACCAGCAAAATAACATATTTAGGTTATTTTTATTTTATTTTAAATACACCCTGGATGCAATGGGTGGGACATGGAGAACTGTCATCAACTCTGTGTTGCCATCACTGGTTTGTGTGGTGCAAACCCAGCTCCAGGGAGTCAAACTCCTCGTTTCAAAGCCACCTTTGTGCCTCTGCTCCCCTGAGGGGACCTTTGGCGCCATGGGTCACGGAGCATTCCAAATGCCCCGTTTCCCACCTT
Organism: Melanocharis versteri; assembly: GCA_013397845.1. Classification (NCBI taxonomy): domain Eukaryota; kingdom Metazoa; phylum Chordata; class Aves; order Passeriformes; family Melanocharitidae; genus Melanocharis; species Melanocharis versteri. The sequence continues at coordinate 96,032 of VZTG01008042.1, read as the reverse complement.
TTTCCAAACATTCTCAGCATAAATGCGGCAGTCAGAGGCATCCAGGTGGAGGAAAAATGAGGTTTTCTGAAGTTTAACTGTTGGGTTGGTCCCCAGCGTGGAGGTTTCTCTGTGAGGCCTGGTCCAGCTCACACATCTTGTTTTTAGTTAAGGTTTCCCCACAAGGCCTGGTCGGCTCTCAAACATCTCATTTTTAGTTGAGGTTTCTCCATGAGGCCTAATGCAGGTTTCTCTGCAAGGCCTGGTCAAAGTTTCTCCATGAGGCCTGCCCAGGCTCTAAGACATCTCAATTTTAGTCTAGGTTTTTCCACGAGGCCTGGTTGAGGTTTCTCCACAAGACCTGGTCAGCTGTCAAACATCTCACTTTTAGTCGAGGTTTCTCCATGAGGCCTGCCCAGGCTCTAAGACATCTCAATTTTAGTCTAGGTTTTTCCACGAGGCCTGGTTGAGGTTTCTCCACAAGACCTGGTCAGCTGTCAAACATCTCACTTTTAGTCGAGGTTTCTCCATGAGGCCTGGTTGGGCTCTCAGACATCTTGTTTTTTGGTGGTATTTGGGGGCAGAAGCTCCAGCTGAAGTTTGTGACTGATCAAGCAAGCTCAGTGAGCCGAAGTCCTCACCCAGATGTGAAGGTCTGAAGTTGCAAAGGTGGCTGTTTTTTGTGTCGTGGGTGAGATGTGCCCTGATGTGTGGAGGACAAAGAAATTAATCATACAATTAACTTTTCTGAGAGGGATGGATTGGGGTGGTCACTGAAAGATGGTTTGTACATTGCTTTGGGTCCTGTATCCGTGAGAGATTTTGGTCTTGTGGAGCACTGGGACTCAAAGAAGGCATTTATTGACAGAATTTGGTGCTTTGGGGCCCACTGTTCCTAATTTTGTCTGTTTGCAATATAAACTAAAATATAAAAATCCAATCACTCCTGAAGAGAACTTGCATTGGGTATTTCTCCACTCAAAGAAATGTCCATGTCCACTCATTGACATTCTGCACGGGATGAGGGATTTCATAAAACAGGATATTTGTCTTTTTTACAGCATAATCTGACTCGATCATGAGACTGGTAGTTCTCCTGTGGGGTACCTGGAGCGGGACATGGAGACCTATCCATGTCTTACCCTCTCCAGCCTTCTGAACGAGCATTCTCCCACCCTCTTGGTGCTGGGATTTTTTGGTAGTTTTAAGTAAAATTGACAATAGAAGTAAAGGAAAAAAACCTGATGTTTTTATAGAAGCTGCTCTTACTGGACAAACAGGGATCTCCATGGGAGGCACTTGATGGAGGATTTCAAAGGGAGGAAGAGCTTCACTTTTGTTCGTTTAGGTTGGAAATGCTATTTTTTTAAAGATTCCAGCTTCTCTGTATGCTGAGGGACAGGATGAGAGGGAAGCAGACTCAGGCTGGGCCAGGGGAGGCTCAGGCTGGACACCAGCAGGAATTTCTCCATGGAAAGGCTGCTCAGGCCTTGGCAGGGGCTGCCCAGGGAGCTTTGGAGTGCCCATCCCTGGAGGTGTCCAGGGAAGGCCTGGAGGTGGCACTCAGTGCTCTGGGCTGGGGACAAGGTGGGCATCGGGCACAGCTGGGACTCCATGGGCTGGGAGGGCTTTTCCAACCTCAAATCATTCTGGGATTCTGTGAACTTTTGCCAAAACGCTTCTGCAGAGAACTTTATGTGATGGTGCCTGTGGAGGTATCGCTGCCTTTCGTGTGGGGCTAAAAGCAAGAGCCTTGTCTTTATTTCCAGTTCTCTGTGTCCTGAGTGAGCTCTTGGGCACTTTGCCTGCCCAGGACGGTGTCTGAGGCTGGACAGCCAGCAAGAATTCCATTAGAAGGGCGAAGCACACGGATGAGCTGATTTGTGTTGGAAAACAAGGATTTAAGAGCAGGAGCGTTGCTAAAGGATGGGAAGGATGGGTTGATTCAAGCGTGAAGAATTGCGGGTGGAATTAGCTGTGGAAGAAATGGTTTGGAATACATAAACATGAGGATGTGGGCGGCAGGAAGAGTATGGAAAGAGGCGCCAGTGAGGAGCAGGACAAGCGAAATGAAAGCTCTGGGCACTCAAGGAAGGACTAGAGGAATGTGATTGGAATGTTGGGACTAGAGGAATGCGATTGGAATGTTGGAAGAAGGACTTGGCTGAGATCAGAGCTCTGTTTAAAAAAAGAGGAGACAAAATATGCTGAAGTAAGAGGCAGCCTTAGGTGCTTCGAAGCTCCAATTTGTGTTCCTTCCATTCCTTTGGCAAAGTTCAGGATGGGACGTTTGGGAAGACTCGTGCATAGGAATGGTTAGGAATCATGGGTAGGAGGTTTGACAGGACTTATGGGCTGGGAAGAGCCATGTGAGGGAATGATTGGGAGAAGTTAGGGGTGGGAATGGTTGGGTGGAATTTATGGGTTGGAAGCTTGGGAGAACTTGTGGGAAGGAATTGGATACAGCAGCAGGACTGGCACTCAGTTCTGCAGTGGCTGGTGCGGGTGGTAGTTGGTGAGCCAGACCAAGAAATGGCCTTTTAGGGAGCAGGTTTATCATGTTAAATTGCCCAGAAATCACAGAAAAAACCCCATCAATGTATCTAATGAATATGTATTACCTGTAGTCAATTTGGAAGCCTTTAGCCCAGTATTTTCATTAATTAGATTTTTGGGTGCCTACAAGATTCTACTTGAGGGGGTCTGACCCCAACACCTCCTAAAATCAGGCCCTTCCAAGGAATTTCACCCTGGATGGTCAAAAATGTGCACCTTAAATCTGCTGTCCAGAAACACCCCACATAAACAGTAAAACTCTCCAAGTTTGTGTCCAGGTCTCCTCCAGGCTTTTTTTTTCCCCTCCCTTTTCCCACTCTGGCATATGAAAATGGGAAAAGCTGTGATTTTTAGATCCTTGGAGTCCTGTCAGGCTCATGGCAACCCACAAAATGTTGTTGCTGACCCACATTCTCCAGTCCCTTTTCTGAAGAGTGACATGGTAATATTTAGGATTTGAGATTCCAATGGAGAACTTTATTTTTTAAAATGTATTAATGTCCTGGGGAGCATGAAAAGTATGAATTACTGCTCTGACTTTGTGATTTTATTTACCCAGAATTTCTTGTTTAGGTTGGTGGAAGCACCCACTCCCTTAACTCTGTGTATTTTCAAGACCTTCCCTAAATAATTCTGTACTAGAGCCACCTCAGATACCTTTTGGTTTTTTAGGGATACTTCCTTTTCCTTAATATCCTCATTTGCCAAACGCTCCCAAACCATGGAGTTATTTTTCCCAGTGACTTTACGGGAGGCTTTGCCTGTTTATTTTCCTGGGGGTTCTGTTATCAGTCTGTAAGTGGCACCAAAAAGGTTGGGTGTAAAGATAAATAAACTCAGGTCAACACAACACCCTTGAAAGAAAACGTTTCAAGCTTAACCAAATTTGAGGATTTGGATTAATTCCCCTGGTTTAGCTCCAATCCTTGCTGGTTTATACGTACTCTGGGATTAGAAGATCTGATGGTGAGTGCGGGGCATTTTTGAGGGGTTTTTATCCCAGATTTGGGCTGGGATAGAGCAGACCCAGTGCCTCCAGCTCTCCTGGTCACGGCTGAAAAATCCAACAGACATTTATCCCATGGGAGATGCAGGAGAGGTTGGATGGGAAGCTCTTGGCATCCCCCAGCCTGCTGTTGGTTGAATTTGCAGGGGCAGAGCATCTGGAATGAAAATTCCAAGGTCTGGAGGGGGGTCTAAATATCAATTGAGAGTCTTAATTCAGAAAATATTTGGGTTTTTTGCTGATGTATAAATGCACATTGCTTTTGATGGGGTGACACAAGGGATGAAAGTATCCTAATAATTTAGATGCCAGGATTGATAAGCTGTGACTTGAATTTCACAAGGGCTATTTCACAAAATAAGGCAAAAAAATATTAAACTACTGTAATAACAGGAGAAGAGCAAAACTTATTTGTTGAATAAAGCCCTTGCTAGCAAAGCTGGAAAACCACCAAAACCATCACAAAAAAAAAAAAAAACCAAAATAAAAGAAGGAAAAGAAAACTTTTACACCAGACTTCTTATTGCAGTTTAGTTCGTGTTGCATATTCCCTGTTGGAAATTCCTCTGTCTCACTGACGTGCTAAAAATGGGTTTAGGCTGTGAGGATAATTCATCTGGGCACAAGCTGGCACCAGCACAGCCAGAAGAAAAATGGGCAAGCCACAAATGCTTCCAGTTTAATTATTCTATTCCTTGCCACAGGATGGTCTTTGTCACAGCCAATGTCAGGCTGGGATAAAAGGGGTCCAGGGTGATGTTCTTGCAAAGCTGCCAAAATACGGGCTGGAGAACAGGCTCTGCTTTTATTTGTTCACCTTCATTTGGTTTCTTTCCCTCTTGCAGACTCACTACGAGAGTGGAGAGTACATCATCCGCCAAGGGGCTCGAGGGGACACCTTCTTTATAATCAGCAAAGGAAAGGTGAGTTCACACCCTCCCAGGGCAAGGGGCTCCCAAAACCCCGCTCCAGCCTCTCCCTCTCCCCTCCCGAGGCACAAATGTGGCAGCACTTGACATTCATTAAACTCCTTGGCTGGGTCAGGAGGGAAGAGTGGCCTGAAGGGCTGAAAATGAAATCCCCTGCTGGTTTGCACATGTGCTCCCAGGGAACACTTTGGGGTGGAAACTGTTGTTGAGCCTCTGGCTTAATGACCAAAAAAATCCATTTTTTTGAAATAAACCCTGCAATACTCCATGATTTCTTTGCTAAGCACCCCCTTCCAAGGCTGGCTTCCAGGCTTTATTCCCATGGCTCTTTCTACCCAGCTTCTCCAAATTAATAGGAAGGCAGGGATGTCTGAGCTCTCTCCATGGGGGAAAAAAAAAAGGTCTAAGTTTCTTTTCCACTGCTCACAGGGAAAATAATTTTGACCTCTTTTCCCATAAAATGCTGATGGGATTTTATAGACCAAATCTTTTCCTTCCATTCAACAATTATTTATGATTTTTTTACCCTGCCTAATACGCTTGAGAGACATTTGGCTTCTTTCCACATAGCAGGATGGAGATTTTGGAGGGAATACACAGTGATTTCCAGCTTCCAACTCATTTTCCACCATCATCTTCCACTTTCTGGGAGCCAGTCCTTATTGGAAGGAAGAAAATGGTCTCTTTCAGATTGATAAGAATGTCATGGAGAAGTTTTTGAAATGAAGTTAATCACAGCCTGCACAAATCCAAGTTTGTTGGTTTGATGTCCTTTCACTTCCCTTGACTCAGAAACAATATTCCCTCTTTTCCCAGAGTATGGACAATCATGAGCCAAGCTTCAAATATTTATTTTTTTTTTTGCCATTTCTTAATGGGCAAAAATGTTGGGATGGTGCATCTCCCACCCATGCCGAGTGTTTGGAGCCGTGCTGGCCACTGATGCTTTTGCCCCACTTGGTCAGGAGGATCCCATCCCTTTCCATCAACCACAGAATCCTCCCCTGGACTCATTCCAACATGTCCTCAATCTCCAAAGAAATGTGAAACCCAAATCCCTGCTGTTGACCTGCAGCCCTTACCCCTCACCCAGAGGATGGAGAAGACCTCCCATGGCCTTGCTCCAGAGCCCTGGACTCCTCCTGGAGCAGCTCCTTGACTTTGTCCCTGGCCTCTGCTCCTTTATCTTGCTGTGACAGCTGCTGGCCAGAAGGAGGGAGCTAAAATAAAACACAGCACATGGACTTGCTGAGAAAGTCCCAGACTCTCAGCTGGAGCCTGATGGCTTGACCGAAATGCCCACAGGGATAGTTAAATCCTGCCCAGTTTTCTCTTCCAAGCTTATTGCTTTGCAAAAGAGACACCAGTGGCTGATGGATGGATGGAGCTGGAGAGGGTTTAACTTTAATGCTTGGTTTAGGACATCGGGTATAATAATTAAGCCAGGCTAAGGATGCAGCCTGGGATAGAGCCTGAGCAGTGAAACATGGAATAAATGACAATGAAATACAGGACTGTAGAGTCAGTGTGTGCTGCCTGGCACCCGCTGAAGCTGGAGCACATCCCCTCCCATGTCCTGTGGTAAAACCTGACCCAGGCAGCTCAGTAAGCCAGGAAAACGCTGCCAGCAGCTCCTGTTCCTGGGATCACACCTGCTGTGTCTGCAGTCAGCACGAGCAGGATTGGGGAGAGCTCCTTAGGGAGGCTCCTTGCCTGTCATGTCAGAGCATCTGGAGTGACACAGAATCCTGGAATGGTTTGGGCTGGAAAGAACCTCCAAGCCCATCCTGTGCCACCCCTGCCATGGGCAGGGACACCTTCCACTGTCCCAGGCTGCTCCAAGCCCCAGTGTCCAACCTGGCCTTGGGCACTGCCAGGGATCCAGGGGCAGCCACAGCTTCTCTGGGCACCCTGTGCCAGGGCCTGCCCACCCTCCCAGGGAACAATTCCTGCCCAATATCCCATCCATCCCTGCCCTCTGGCTCTGGGAAGCCATTCCCTGTGTCCTGTCCCCTCCATGCCTTGTCCCCAGTCCCTCTCCAGCGCTCTTGTACCTTTAGGCACTGGAATTCTGTCCTAAGGTCTCCCTGGAGCCTTCTCTTCTCCAGGCTGAAGTGAGCAGAGGTTTTTTTTGTACATTTCTGAGGCCATCACTCCTCTCAGAAATACTGAGAAAACTTGTGCTGTGTTTTCTTCCAGCCCATCCTCCATCGATAATTCTTTTAGGACCAAAATCCTTTTCCCTTTGTTCCCTGTCAGCTCCATCCACCCCACTCGACCCCACTCCTGAGCTTCCTTTATTTTATTTATTTTAACTTGTTTCCTCAAGTCCCAGCAAGCAGAAATCAAAGTGAGTTCCAACTATGCTGTGTGCAGGAATCTATGGAATAACAGTGAATGGAAATGGCTCATTCACTTCCACTTGGGAAGTGCTGCTGCTCTATCCCTTGCCTTTATCCAGAGGCAGCGTGGGCCTTGCTGTGCCATTTTCCACCCTTTCCCCTTTAAAATCCACAACGTGGCACCAATGTAATGCAGGTTCCCCACGGGAGCCTGGCTCAGAGCTTTGAACCTCGTAGAAGTCACACTGCCCTAATCCCTGAACACTCTTTGCTTGGGATCAGTGGAAATCATGGGAAAAGGGCTGAAATCTGCATTGAAGTTCCCTTTGTTTTTCCAGGGGTGTTCCTGGCTCATCCATCCCACATTCCCCACCCTTCCATGAGTCAGTGCAGGTATAAACCGCTCAAACCCACTGGTTCTGCCACCCCTTAAAAGAGCTGGGAGGAGGTGCAGGCCACAAGCGTAAATTTAATAGGGAAATTACATCAGGATATCACTGAATCCAAAAGGATCTGCCTGACATCCCACATTTTGGCTTTGGGAATTCCCACGTGCAAAAGCTCTGATTAAAAACATTGAAAGATTATATTTGTGCTCCACTGGGAGTTGTCCCCTCCCTGAACTGGAGAGAGAGCAGAGCCACCCTTCACCCTGCAGTGCCCCAAAGTGGCTCGTGTCAGTTGTGTCCAAATGGAGGTGATCTGTGTTATTCCTGTCCCTTCTGGGAACTTGGGAATCCTGGGAATCATGTGGAACAAACCTAACGGAAGCCTAGGCCGTGTGTCTGATTGATGCACGGCAAATTTTTGGAATTCTGTTGTCCTGTGACTGTGCTTGTGCAGCCATCCCCACGTTTAGAGTTAAAAACATTCCCAAAAACCCAAAACCGTGTGTTTTTGCAGTAGTGGAAAATCACTGCTCATTTGCTTGGATGGTTGGTTGGCGAAGCCGAGGGAAGAGTGCAGGACTCCGGGGAATTACATGGTTCCTAGAGGAGCCTTTCCTAAGACATCCAGGAGGTGACAAATTCCCCTGTGAACAAAGAGGTTTTAGTTGTTAATTAAAGGTTTCCTGAATCCCTTGGGGTTTTGGCTTTTCCACAGGTGAACGTTACCCGGGAGGACTCTCCCAGTGAAGATCCCGTCTTTCTCCGCACTCTGGGCAAGGGGGATTGGTTTGGAGAAAAAGCCCTCCAAGGGTAAGTGCTCCTTATGAAGTAGTTCTTGAACTTTGATGTTTTCTCCAGGATTTTTGCAGCTTTCAGATGGTTCTGGCCATTTGGGCAGAGATTGGGAGTGGATTTATCCTTTTGGAGTCGCTGGATTTGTGTCGGAAGGAGGCCGCACCTTGGTGGGAAATGGGGTTTGTTCTGCACTTGAGCAGCCAAATGTAGACTTTGCCTTGCTTGTGGACATCAACAATTAGTTTATCTTCGTGCTTCCTTCCCCAGACATCCACTGGAAGCTCAAAGAGTTTGGTTTTTGCAACTCTGGACTGTTATTCCTGTGTGGAAAAGGATAATCATGGTCATCCTGATGGGGTGGATGGCTGAAGGCAGGGCAGTTTGGGGGATTTAGATCTCCATGTTGCATTTATATGGGATTTTGGAGGTGGAAATAGGATGTGGGTGACCACTTTATATAAACATTTTCCTTTGGGGATGAGCTAAAAGGAGAGAAGCTGCAAATCCATATTCAACAGGTGATTATTATAAAAATAGGGTTATTAAGGCAGGAATTTGGGACGCTCGTTCATCTTCATGGACAAACATCTTTTCCTGGGGATTTATCTGTGTGACAGAGCTCTTGGGCTTTTTTCTGGGATGCTGTGGTGACGTGGTCAATCCCTCCTCTCCCACCCTTCTCCCAAATAAAAGGTGGCAGAATACTTGAAGGCTGAATTTCCTGGCACTTCTTGGCAGCCAGAGGTGTATTGAGAACAAACCTCAAGTCTATGAATCTCTACCTGAATGACAAAATCTTGTGGTTATTAAACAAATACCCTGATTTTGATTCCATCCCTGCACAGCCCTGCTGGCATGGAGCATCCCCATGGTGGGAATTCCTTGGCATTTCAAATACAGTAGTTTGAGGTTGGTTAATTTACAATACTTGGCTGCATAGACTTGAATATTCAGTATAGAAATGGAAACTTAATTGTTGAGAGGACGTTCTCAGCACGCAGGGAAAGCACAATCCTGACACCCCTGGAAGTGTCCAAGGCCAGGGCTTGGAGCACCCTGGGATAGTGGAAGGTGTCCCTGTCCATGGCAGGGAGTGGCACTGGTTGCACTTCCACCCCAAACCATTCCATGATCGGTTTTTTGCTAGAGAGGTGGAATTCCTCCAGAACCATCCCTCCAGTTTGCTGCTTATCACAGGAGTCCTACAGGGAGATTTAAAAGAAATAATGTGAAAATATTGTAATGTAAACATTTGGCAGCTCAATAAATTGCTAATTAATGAGTGTCTGTCAGGATTGTGTGAGACGTCCCTGTTCAGCCACTTGGGAAACCTTTAGGATGATTCCACTGCTGTAAAATACAGCTACGGCTGAGAGCTTGAGATGAAATGGAATTTTTACTCTATTTTATTTCCTTTTCCGTCTTTGATTAATCTTTTAAAGCTTTACCAGGGCCTTTAGCAATACTTGAAATCCCAGAACGGTTTGGGTTGGAGTGGACCTTACAGACCAAGGGACACCTTCCCCTAGACTTTATCAAATCCTGGGATTTTGTGTGCGTAGAATAAAACAACAGCTAAAAACCATTTCTTCATTAGGGTAGAAAATAATGCCGAAATGCAGCGCAGCAGGAGCTGGGGTAGCAAACCCCTCCCAGCAATATGGCCCTGACAGAGCCATCAGGGGTGATGTGCACGATCCCATTTTCTGTGCTCGCAGCAGATGGCACCCATTAGTTCCCAGTATCCCATTGCACACCGGCAGAACAAGGCATGAAATGACGATCCCCATCCTCTCCCAGCCCCCTCGTACCTTCCTGGCTGACTGGAGGCAGCAGATGGGTAATTGGCAGCCTAGCATGACATAATTTAGGGTGCTGCACAGTCAGGGGATGTTTTCTTCATTGCAAAGAGAACGTTTGATAGGGCTACAATAATGATTTCTATCAGCAGGAAAATAAAGTTCCTCCAGATCAGCACGGGGAGATAACTCAATGCAGCTCAGGTGCTAAACTCAGTAATAACTCAATGGGAATAACTCAGTGTGGCTCAGGTACTAACACTGCCTGATAAATTAGGGGGTGCTGCCTTGCTGGCCTCACACAGCTGGATCTTGCTCCAGAACATCTGGAGCACCCTTCCAGAGCGATGTTTTGGGAGCAGCCATCCATGACACTGGATGGAAAATGTGATGTAGACTGTGGCAGGGAGTCTTGAGACAGAAAATGATGGGGGCAGAAAAGAGGACAGAGAGCAAATCTTTGGAAAAATGAGGGTTCTGAGCAGCCTGGGATAGTGGATGGTGTGCCTGCTCAAGGCAGGGGGTAGAACAGGATGGGCTTTAAGGTCCCTTCCAACCCAAACCAGTCTGGGATTCCATGAATGCCGCCCTACTGCCGCATATTCCATCATATATTGGATTTACACAGGGCTGCTGGTTTGGCTTTGGCTTTGGGTGGTGTTTGGCTGTGGGTTTCACCCAGTTTTGGGATCCAGGAGAAGCTCCAGTCCCAGAGCAGGGACACAGGGCAGGGGGCTGATGTTTGGAGACGTGGTGTTGGAGCAGGAGAGGGAGGGGTTTGGTAGAAATATTCATAGTTTGGTTCAGAAGGCTTTGACCAAACTGGCCAAGCCTTGAGGTCCAGCTGGGATTTTATGGCAAGTTCTTTGCTTCTTTTAAAAAGGGGGTCTCTAAAAACTCCTGGGCAGTGGCAGCAGAGCAGAAATTTGGGTGAGTAGCCCAAGCTGAAGCTGAGACAGGGCCTCCACGACGTATGTGTGTCCACTGGATGTATTTATATACAAGTATAAATGTGAGGGTTGTATCCTACTGAGAAAAGCAATGGGAATATGGATGATTTAAACCTACAGGAATAGCACAAAATTATAACAAACATATTCCACGTTATAGCATGAAAGCAGCAGCTGGTTTTAAGGCTGTTTTATTGCATTTCTAGGAGGAGATTTTTAATGCTGTTTTATTCTGGAAACAGCTGAGTTTGCTCATTTGCCCATGTGGGCTGTCCTGGAAAATAACAAAGTTATTTGCTCTGCGGGGAAGGACCTGGGAACACCGAGCTGTCCCTGGGCCAGCAGAGTGTCCTGGGGGTGCTGGGGGACACCGAGCTGTCCCTGAGGCAGCAGAGTGTCCTGGAGGTGCTGGGGGACACCGAGCTGTCCCTGAGGCAGCAGAGTGTCCTGGGG
>VZTG01008042.1:35261-83409 GCA_013397845.1 Melanocharis versteri | reverse complement strand
TTTCCCCTTTTTCCCCTTTCCCCTTTCCCCTTTTCCCCTTTTCCCCTTTTCCCCTTTCCTTTTCTCTTCCCTTTCCTCTTCCCCTCTGCAGCTTTTATGGGCTGAATCCTTTTCCAATGTCCTTGGACAGAACTTCCCAGGAACAATGAGGGTTATATTCCACTTTCATGGGACACCTTCCTTACCATCCCCTGCTCCCACTGAAACCTTCCCATCTGCTGCCCTATGAACCTCATTGTCCTGAATTTTCCAGGGACGAGAGAGTGGAATGGAGGATGGGAAATATTTATCCCTCTGGGACACAGAGGCAGGCACAGAAGTGGGGATGTGACAGGAATTTCATATCAGGGTGACATTTCCAGAGAGATATATGTGAATAAGAGATATTTTTATCCTATAGGATAAAAATAGGAAAATACCATTGTAATTCCTCTTTCTCCAGGGAGAACCACAGGTCCTTCTCTTGCAATCCATGTGTTTTTGGGAAAAGGCATCCAACCACCAAAAAGAGTTGGGAAGGGGCCTGGGAAGCAGCAGAATTCTGGTGTAGGAAAGCAGATGGAATTTGTGATGGGAAAGGGATGGAAAAATGGGCTATGGGGTGGAAGGACAATGAGGGAAGGTTCCCTCCTGGGGTGATTCCTCTTGGCATGAAGCCATTCCTTGGTCACAATGCTGAGACATTCCCTATTCCCATTCCAGCCCAGTTTGGAGGAGTAGAAAGGGAATTAAAAGCAGCCACAGGGTAGGAATGCAGTNTGGAGCAGGGAGGTGCCACCAGGTGCCCACTGTGCTCCCTTCAGCCTGAGCCACCCTTTCACTGCTGTGGATTATTTTAGGACATGGAATATGGAAAAGGTGTGGGAGTTTGGGAAGCAGTCCCTCTGCCAGGGTCAGGGCAGGTCAGCTCATGGATGGAACTGCTGGAGGAAGCTCCTGTTTGACACCTAGAGCCCCAGGCAAATAGTGCCCTCCCTTCATCTTCCTTCTTGTAAAAACTAAAATACACATTTTTTGATTGATTCCTTGCAAAAGGTGTTTGTGGTGTGTAGGGGGAAGAAGGAATTGTGGTCTTTGGGTTGTGCAGGTGGTGCTGTGCCCTGGTGACCCCAGCAGTGATATTTGAGCTGTTGGGACTGATTTATATCTGATTTTTTGTTACATTCTCGATGGTCTGAAAATGAGAGTGGTGATAGCTGTTCCTCATGGGACAGCACATCTACTTGCAAGAAAATTTGTGCTATTTCCCATTTACATCTCCACCTCTGGTAGTTATTTTCCCTAAGTCACAGAAATCAGCTCCCCTCTACCTGCCCCAAATCCCTGGGGCATTATTTGTGCCCTGATAATTTCCTGGAACAATAAAACAATATCCATGGGTACGGGTAGGAATGTCAAGGGCCAGTTTCTGTGCTGACCATTCCAGAAACCTGATACCATATTTCCCACCTGGAATAGTGGGAGTTGCTGTGGTGGATGTTGATATCAGCGACCAGAAAAGCATGGGAATGCACGTGGGAAATATCAAATCAGGAATATTATAATCAGGATTGCAGCTGGTGATGTCAGAGCTCTCTTTATTCAGAAATTAATGTCTGAGCTGAATTTAATGCCAAAAGCTTTTGAAAAGGCTGAGAACGAGACATCAATAAAAGTAGGACTTCGTTTCTTTTTCTTACAGAGGGTTTTTTCTTGAGTCAGACTCCAAAATTAATTGGTTTTTATTAAATCTCCGTTAACTCTGCAAGAGGTGCTGGGATCACCCTACTCCTGCTCCTCTTCTCTCTGCTGTAATTCCCACTTTCCTTCTGTGTCCTTCAGTGATGCCACTGCTGGACTGACCTGACCTTTCCATTGCTCCTTTTCCCAGGGAATAACTGAAAAACTCAGTGGTTCTTTAAAAGGTTCCTTTTCCCTTTTCCCTTTTCCCTTTTCCCTTTTCCCTTTTCCCTTTNACTGAAACCTTCCCATCTGCTGCCCTATGAACCTCATTGTCCTGAATTTTCCAGGGACGAGAGAGTGGAATGGAGGATGGGAAATATTTATCCCTCTGGGACACAGAGGCAGGCACAGAAGTGGGGATGTGACAGGAATTTCATATCAGGGTGACATTTCCAGAGAGATATATGTGAATAAGAGATATTTTTATCCTATAGGATAAAAATAGGAAAATACCATTGTAATTCCTCTTTCTCCAGGGAGAACCACAGGTCCTTCTCTTGCAATCCATGTGTTTTTGGGAAAAGGCATCCAACCACCAAAAAGAGTTGGGAAGGGGCCTGGGAAGCAGCAGAATTCTGGTGTAGGAAAGCAGATAGAATTTGTGATGGGAAAGGGATGGAAAAATGGGCTGTGGAGTGGAAGGACAATGAGGGAAGGTTCCCTCCTGGGGTGATTCCTCTTGGCATGAAGCCATTCCTTGGTCACAATGCTGAGACATTCCCTATTCCCATTCCAGCCCAGTTTGGAGGAGTAGAAAGGGAATTAAAAGCAGCCACAGGGTAGGAATGCAGTCCAGGATAATGCAGGATAATGCCATTCTCCAGCCAGGAGCCCCATAGAGATGGAGATGTACCCAAATGTAGAGGCCACCATAAAATGGAAGCAGTGCTTCAAGTGTTGATGTGCAGGAGAATGAATAAAAACAACCCAAAAAGAATGAATAAAATCGAAGTTTTAACTCTGGCAAGTTGAGAAGCTTTTTTTGCCACCCCTGTTGCTAAATAATGGGTTTTTTTTCCATAAAAGCAGGGTGTTTTTGCCCTTTTCCCAACACCTGTGCTCTGTGTGTATCCCATGGACTGTGGATACAACACACGATCTCCAGGGACAGGCTGGAATTTCTGTCATCCATTATCTCAGCTGCTTTTTACCATTCTTGCAAGCACTGGGTGATCTCAGAAGATCTTTCAGCCTTTATTTCCCTTTCCCTGCCAGGGAGGTGAGAGCCCTGATGGATTTGGATCCATCATCCTGAGGCGCAGGAAGCTTTTTCAGGCTTTGGGAAAGCTGCTGGCAATTCCCTGAAACAAAACCCTCCCAGAGGCTTTGGAGGGCGAGAGCTCCAAAGCTGGGACAGCTGCGAGTGAGGGGACAAAGTGACACCGGCATGGTGTCACCATCTGCTCCCCTCAGGGCTGGAGCTCTTCCTGCAGGGATGGCTTGGAGAGGTGGCAGCTGGGCCTTGGAGCTGATGGATCTCCTGAGGGCACCCCACGTCAGGAATTCAATTAAACGGTGGAAAATATGGCCCTGCCCTGCCCAGGCTGCTGTTGGGGTGGCCTGGCCCCAAAGCCCTCGGCTCAAGCACAGATGGAGGGGTTTTATGATTGCAAAACTGTGGAATTTCCATCAGGTCCTTTGTGGTTTAATTCCAATATTACAAGCATGATGGATTTGCTTCCCCTTCTCCGGGTCAGGCCCTTCTCATAGGTACCAAGCAATAGGAGAAGTGGAAATGGCCAGGGCAGCTTCAGGCTGAACATCAGGAAGAATTTCTTCACCGAAAGGGTCGTAAAGCATTGGAACAGAGTGCCCAGGAAAGTGTTAGAATTCCCAAAAAGCATAATCCTGGCATGGTCTGGAAGTGTCCACGGCTTGGAGCACCCTGGGATAGTGGAAGGTGTCCCTGCACATGTCAGAAGGTTGGAACAAGATGAGCTTTAAGGCCCCAACCCAAACCACTCTGGAATTCTGTGCTGATTTCCGTGATTCTGGGCCTTCCCTCTCTGCCCTTTTTTTGCCAGTATCTCAAGAAATGAGCTGGAAAGGAGCAGAGTGCAGAGCAAGATGTGGTGGCTCTCACAGGATCCTGCTTGGGAGCGCTGCACTGGGACTCCTGAGGTGCAGTTTATGTTCTGCTTTTCCAACAGGAATGAATTGCTATTATTGGCTCTTCCTGCCTAAAATCACAACACAGAATGCATTCTACCAAAGTTCCATCTAACCTGGCACTTCCAGCACCCAGGATTAATTGCTGACCAACATCCCGAACCAGAGCTGCAGCTTTAATCGTTTATAATCCTCGCTGGGTTGAATATCCTCAGGCAGTTTGAAAACCTTCCTTCTCCTCCTGCACAGTTTAAAGCGTGGCACTAATTGCCACAGAAGGTTGAGGCTTTTGATGGTGCTTGTTTGGGGTTTTATGTTGGATGAGCCATCTGCTGCTTGGGGCGATTCCTCAGAGTTCTCAGATGTGCAGTTGACTTGTTGTTTTTTAGGCTCTGTTGTCTGAGATTATACGTGTGAAGCCAATTTTTCTCTACTATCTTTACATTTTCTGGCACATTTAGTGGCTTGTGAAGATCTCTGGAAGGTGTCCCTGCCCATGGCAAGGCGGTTGGAAGTACATGATCTGTAAAATCCCTTCCAACTCAAACCATTCTGGGATCTTCTGAACTCGGCCCTACTTTTCATTAACAAGAACCACACCTTTTATAGAAAGAAAAAAAAGCTGTTTGTCTTCAAACTATTGTAATATATTTCTATATAAATATTATGTACGTAAAGTATTATATTTTTATAAAGGCTTGGATGGGGAGCTCAGCACCTGCAGTGCAATTCTGCATTCTGACAAACAGTTCAGTTCATAATCTCAGGGTTTTTCCGAATTTTTGTGCAGAGAGCTGGTACCACCTTAGTCCGGCCGGTGCTGGTGACCCTTCCCGAAGAGCTGTGCAGCTTTTCAGGTTTGCTCCACAAACAATTTACACTTCCAGACTTGGACACCTTCCACTGTCCCAGGCTGCTCCAAGCCCCAGTGTCCAGCCTGGCCTTGGACACTGCCAGGGATCCAGGGGCAGCCACAGCTGCTCTGGGCACCCTGTGCCAGGGCCTGCCCACCCTCCCAGGAAACAATTCCTTCCTTACATCTCACCTAAATTTCCCCTCTGTCTGTTTGAAGCCATTCCCTGTGTCCTGGCACTCCATCCTTTGTCCAAAATCTCTCTCCATCTTCCCTGTCGTCCGCTTCAGGCACTGCAGGGCCACAGTGAGGTCACCCCAAAGCTCCCCTTCTCCAGGCTGAACAATCCCAAATCTCTCAGCCTTTTAATATCTGTCTTTAAAGTATTTTTATCAACCCAAAATGTCCCTCAGGGAAAAAGAGCCATTAGGAGATAAGGTCCCTTGCAACCCAAACCTTTCTAGGAGTCTCAAAAATCAAAATTTTACTACTCTTCTTCTCACAAAAAGGGCATAAATAACATTAATTTGTGTGGGGAAGTTACACTCAGAGGCAACTTGATGACTCAAATGTAGTTAGTAAATAATCAAGGGGTTTGGAGTCTTAAAGACAATAATTGTTGGTTTAGAAAATCACAGCTTTTGAATTGTTCTTGCTTTGCTCCAACTGAGTCATAGCCTGGGAACTCAAATAGTTTATTTTTTTTTTTCCTTTGAAGATGTTGTCTGAAGAGCAGGGACAATATTCCTCCTGCTGAGGTAAAAAAATCAAAAATAATAAAAATATATATCGAATGTAGGGCAAGCAGAGTGTGCCAGATGGAGGAAGGCAGAATTACAGGGGTTTGGGGGAAAGCAGCACTAGAGAAGGTTTATAGTTACCCATATATTTGCTTTTGCTGCAGTGAACATCTCCAAGAATTTTTCCAATGTCTTTTTCTCTCTGTGTTGCTTTAGAGCCTAAAAAAAAAATACTGAAATAGGGAATGCATAGGAAGTAATAAATATTTTTGCTATTTATTAACTAAAAAAGCAGCTGGAGCACTATTCACATGAAATAATATGTTTTTAATTTATAAAAAATTTTAATAGCACAATTTGGGGGATTTATTTTCCTGTCTGGAGTGGGATGAGTGGAATGGATGGTGATGGAAGAGATTTCAGGGGTCAGCCCTGGTTCTTGCTTCCTGGAAAGAGCAAAACCCTGGGACTGCACTTTGCTTTTCCCTTCTGGAGGGTGCAAAACAGCCTGGCAGGGCTGAAGGCTCCAAACTCTTCCCTTTTCTCTCTTTTCATGATTTTTTGCCAGCAGTTCCTGTGTTGTGCAAAAGAAAAAAAAAGGAAACAATGGGGAAAAAAAATTCTCACCTAATTTTTGTCCTGCAGCAACTCCTTGCTGTCAATAATAATCATCAACTCTTGGATCCAAATGTTTAATCCTAGAATTTCAAAGTGAGGATGTTTGTGTCAAAATGACGGTTTATGACAAATGTTTCTAGTTGGGGAAAAAAACCCATGCTCTGAAATAAATGTATTTTTAATGAGAGCAGAGAAAAATCCCTGTACAAGAGCTCCAGTGAGGAAATCACACATTTTTCCTGGGAAAATGCTTCCATCAAAATACTCCCGCCAGCTCTATTCAGGTTTGTAAGCATTAAGTGGAACTAAGAAATGCAGCAGTGAATTTGAATTCTCTTGACTTCCTTTTGAAAAAAAAAAACCAAACAAGAGAAGATGCCTGTGGGGGATGCAGGAGTTGGAATTAATTCATGGGATGTAGACAGGATAATCCGTGTTAGCAAACCCTCGGAGCAGGTTTACAACAAGATGGAATCAAAGAGGGGAAAAGAGAGCAAAAACTGGGATATCAGCATAAATTTATAGCTAAATTTACTACAGCACCACGTGCTCCTGTTCAACTCTCCTTCTATACCCAGGGTGGATTTAGGTTTGGAGGCTTGGAGCTCCATTTAAAATTCCTGTAATTTATAAATTTTAGAAAATTGATGGAGTCTTTTGCACAGCAACCTGGAATTGGGATTCAGGGCCCACTCATTCGGTGATCATTATGAGGCACCATCCTAATTAAATGTTAAGGCCTGTGCTTTATAAATAATCAAATGTTCTCTGTTAGAGCCATATTAAAATAATTCCACCTCTAAAATACAGAATTATATCAATTTCTGGCTTGCATTTTGCCTGCTGTAATTTAAACACAAAGGGACCAAAGGAAACGGCCTCAGGTTGAACCAGGGGAGGTTTAGGTTGGATATCAGGGAAAATTTTTCCACCAAAATGTTGTCAAGCATTGGGACAGGCACCCATGGCAGTGCTGGGATCAGCATTCCTGGAGGGATTTAAAGAGTGTGTGGAGGTGGCACTTGGGGACATGGGGCAGTGCTGGCCTCAAAGCCCATCCAGTGCCACCCCTGCCATGGGCAGGGACACTTTCCACTGTCCCAGGCTGCTCCAAGCCCCAGTGTCCAGCCTGGCCTTGGACACTGCCAGGGATCCAGGGGCAGCCACCGCTGCTCTGGGCACCCTGTGCCAGGGCTTCCCACCCTCATAGGGGACAATTCCTGCCCAATATCCCATCTAAATTTCTCCTTGGTCAGTCTGAAGCCATTCCCTGTGTCCTGGCACCCCATCTCTAGTCCCCAGTCCCTCTCCAGCTCTTGGAGCCTCCTTAGGTGCTGGAGGGGGCTCAGTCAGTGATACCAACCTGGGAGCAGAGTAGGAATAATCCTGATTTATTTATGTTTGCTGTTCTCCTCATCCTCCCTCCATAAACAGCCAGAGTTTCATGGGCTGAGTACTATTCCTGCCCTGTACATATTCCTATTTCTTCACAGCTCTCACTCTATCGGTCCCTTGCTTTGAATTTAATGATTATTGACATCAATGTTAAGGCTCAGATCGGATCTTTTACCCATGTCCAGGCTTGGCACAGGGGCTGTTTACCCTGCTGATGGCAGATCAGGCTCTAACAGCTCTGCTTTCAGTGGCAGCCTCTGAACTCACTTGGAGTTGCCCTGGCTGTTGATACAAAGGATACACTTAGGCTTTTAATTCCTTGGTGCATTCCAGCAGATCCCTGTTGTCCCTGCCTGTCCCTGTCCCTGTGCGGTGTCACTGCGACTCCAAAGGGGCAACTGGAGCCAGCCTGGCCACTGGGAGCTCAGAGAGCAGCAGGGCTGGCTGGGAATAGCCACGCTGAGCGGGGTAACATTTAAAAATAACAAGCTGGGTTGTCCTAGCCAAATGTGGGTGTTAATTCAGGTGAGGGCACAGCCTGACCGTGGCTCTTGTGAGAGACAGTGCTCCCATGACAGCACCGGGATTGCTGTGAGGAGCTGAGGTTACCTTTGGGGTTGGCCCCCAGAACTGGGGTTTTGGGATGGTTTTGCTCTTAGGAGAGCCTGTTCTTTATTGTAAAGTCCGTGTGGGTGAGACCCAGGGTCCCTTTTTGCTGAACACAGAGGTTGGGGTTGTTTATTTAGGAGCGCTCCCCTTAGGGCTCACTGACCCACTCACGTTTTGTTAGGCTGAGCCACGTTGTCACTGATCCTCCGAAACTCCACTGGAGGCTCAAGCTTCCCATTCCAGGGAATCGAAGAGGGGAAACGTCTCCAGCTGTGCCAGCTGTGTGGAGAATGTGTGAACAAACCCTGTGCTGGAGAGCTCCTCCCTCCTGGTCAGAGCTGGGACACTGGCAGCCCCGGGGCCAGGGCTGGGAGCAGGGCCGGGCAGTGGGACACTCCATGGACAATGCTGGTTATTCCCAGCCAGCCACCCTTCATGGGTATGGGAGCCTCAGGCATTGCTGATGAGTGTAGGTGAGAGAGGATCCTCAATGCTAGAATTAACCTTGGTTTCCAGGGATTTTTGGGCTAGACTGGACCGTGCTGCCTTCTCCATGAGTTATCTGCTTTATTAAAGCCCAGCTATTACATCGATGGGCATCTGGCCAGTGGAGAGCCCATGCAGCCCCTGCTCCTCTGGGACCTCTCCTTCCCTTCCCGTGGTCCATCTTCCTGTCCCAGTCCTGCAGCAGCTGATTCTCTGCAGGTTCAAGGCACCAAACCTCCTCTGTCTTCTCTGTTCTCCTCACACAAGGTCCTTATCCCCAGATCCACTTGTTGTGCTGCCAAACTGTGCTGGCAGGAATCCTGCAGCAGGCTCATCTCCTTAATCACGATTATTGTCTTCCCCCTTCTGCCATCTCTCCAGCTCAGCAGCAGTGCCCCAGCTGTCATTTCATTCCCTGACCATCATTTGTCAGCTTTGGTCTCCATTCTCTGCTCAAGAAGTCCCTGCTTTTCTCTTTCCAGAGAGAAAATGGACGAGTTATGGTTCTCCTAAGGTGCTGTCATGTTCCACCACAACCCTGTCTTCCTGTAGGATGCAAAAGAAATTCTCTTCTGGTCTCTTCTTGGAGTTATCTTCATGGTCCCCATTATCTACAATCCTTCTTTTACTCTTTCCCTTCATTTCCTTTTCTCTTTTGGATCTTTTCCCTCACCAGATGAGCAGGTTTTGAGCTCCTCAGTGGCAGAGTTCTGAGCTGCTGCCCCATTTTCCTCTCTTCTTACCACCAATATTATTTATTGTATGGAAAGCTGTTGGGATTTCTTCTCGTCCAGTTTCACAGCATCATCAAGTCATGATGTGAGCTGGAAGGGACTCACAGAGGGCACCTGGCACAACTCCAGTGCCAAAGGGCTCTCATTAGAGCAGGCAGCTCCACACCCAAATGCACCTTCATCCTGAATGGATGGATTTGATTCTTTTTTCTTTCTCCTTTCCTTTCTTCATCGTTTGGTCAATCAGCTCAGCTGTTTGATCTTTAAGTAAAGCCATTCCTAAGCATTCATAAAACACCCAGGAGCGCCAATCCATTTTTGGACTTGCAGAGTTGTCACTGGGATTCAGAGCTGCCAACTACGACCTTCTCTTGGCATCCCCAACTTCCTTCTTCCTACACGTGGTGGAAGAGCTGGGCTGTTTCTCCAGCCTCCACGCAGGGGTTGCAGGGGTTTGTTTCGTCTTTTCTGTCTTTTTTTTTTTTCTGGTGTTTTTTTTCCTCTCTTCACTGAACTTTCAGCTCAGTTCCTCTGTCCTGATGTCTCACAGCTCATTTCTGGACTTGTCTCTCTCCCAACAGGAGAGTTGTCTATATAGAAAGTCTCCAAGATTTCCATATGACAAAACCCTGCAGAGGTTTTATGGCCGGACACTGGGAGGCTGCTCTGGAATTGCTGTTATCCATCAGGATTGCTTTGATCCTTTTGTTGGGGCCCTGATTCCTCAGTTTTCCTGCCTCAAACCCCAACTCTTCCTCTTTTCCTCCATGAGCTGCCCCCATCCAACCTTTCCACTGGTGATTTTGGCACCCCACACCCATTTATTGCACTCTAAAATATCTTGGGGCTTCTTCCTGATGCACCTGGGCCTGGGAGAAATTCCCAGTAAAGACCCACAGAGCTGCCCAGGCTTTGAGACCCCCTAGAAAGTGCTGATTTGCTGACAATAATTATATTTCCTGCATTTATATCATTTCTGGTATGTTTGTCACCGAGGTCTCTGCAGGCTCTTGCTGCTTGAAGCAAGATGTCAGTGATTCTCCCGGGAATTTCACCCCAGATTGTCCCAAATCTAACAGGAGGGATGGGAATTGTTGAGCTGCGTGCCTTGGATGGAACAGACATTTTCAGAGGTTTAGCTGTGTTTATATTCAATAAAAAGAAAGGAAAAAGCTCATTTAAAACTACTGAAGCTGTGGGCAACCTTCAGCTCAATTTAATCTCAGGTTTGTTCAGGCTGAAAAAGTGGTTTAGGGTTATGTGGCAGAACTTCCCTAATGAAGCAATTTCACTCCGGCTGCTGAAGGGGCTGGCAGAGGTTTAAATTCATTGACATTTTTATATTTAATTTTTTTCCCCCTCAGCCTTTGGGTTTGTAAAATCCAGTTTTTGATTCCTGAAGTCTAAGGCTCTCAACGACACATCCTTAAGGCACCTGCTAAACTCCATTATGTCCTCGGTCGGGCTGTAATTAAATGAAATGTTGGCAGTTGTAGAATTGAGAAGAAGCTGGAACATTTTAGAGTTTTATAAAAACCACGATCTTATAAAGATGAAAAATACTTTTACAGGAGGTTACTTAGCATTTGTCCCAGGTGCTGGTTTATTTTCTCATCCCGTGGTATAATTTTGGATATAAAATATTTGGGAACTTCACTCCCCAAAAATTCTGTTAAAATATGACTTCTGCACCATTCTGGGGCTGAGATGGTGACAGGGAAGATCAGAATTCTGGAATGGCTTGTGTTGGAAGGGGCATTAAGATCCTCCAGTGCCCCCCTGCCATGGGCAGGGACACCTTCAACTGTCCCAGGCTGCTCCAAGCCCCAGTGTCCAGCCTGGGATCATCCCGGGATTTTAACATCCTAACTTTGAAATGTCCCCCAGAAACTTTGCCAAAGGAGATGGAATTTGAAAGCCAATATTGTTCTTTTCTGAAGCTGGGTGTTTCCAACATCCTCCATTTCCACAGGTTAATGCACTGCTTCTAAGGATGGCTCTGGCTGGGATTTTCTCTCCTGTCTTTCTGGAATTGGCATCTGAAATTCTCCCAGTGCTCTCTTCAAGCTTTCTGGGGTAAATCTGCCTGAATGAGAACTGAGGTGGCACAAAAAGGTGTTTGGCTCTTGTTCTTCACGTGACCTGGAATTGGGACTGTGGTTTTTAGTCTGGGACATTTAAAAATTGGTTGGATTTTCCAGGGGGAGTGGGGAAGTGCGGGCAGAAAAGAGAGAAAAATCAGCTGAATATTGGCCAAAAAAGAGCTTCAAAGGTCCCTGCTCTGACCTCCTGCTTCAAGCAGGGATGTACCAACTTCTGCAGCAAAGTCATCATTCCCTTGTCCAGCTTAATCCTAAAAATCTCCAAGGATGGAGCATCACCTATTGCACTGCTCCAAGTTTTCCTGAAGTTTTCTATCATGTCCAGGCTAAATCTCCTAAATGACAACTTGGAACAGCTTTCAAAAAATTCCTGAGGGCATAAATCCCAAGAGAAGTAATTTAAGCTAAGGAATCTGGCATTTAACAGCGATTATTGCCAGTGTTTGCTTCAAAAAGCTCTTGAGCCCGGTCTTTATTGTCAGGAAAATGGGAATAACTCTAATCTCCATGGATTTGGGGGTGTCCACAAGAGCAAAGGATTAATCCATAGGCATCACATTATATTTTTTTAGTCTTCCATCATGTGTCCTTTCTGGACAGGCTCTTAGAGACTTGGAGAAATAATAAATAATAAATAATGAATAATAAATAATGAATAATTTGGCAGTTTGGGAGAGATCTCTCCACCTGGGAAACTTGGGAGAGATGAAACTCTTTGGAACACTGGAAAAGTCGGAGCCTTTTGTGCTATTGGTTTATAGTCCTGCTGCTGCAAAAAAATGAGGAAAAATTCAGATTTTAAACTCTTCCCCAGCATGTCCTTGAGCAATGTTGGATATTTTATGGATAAGGCTCCCTAAGCAGGACATCTCCAAGGAACGCAGGCTCATTTAGGAAATGGTTTATCATTTGGGAACTCTTGCTGAAAGGCCTGTGATAAAGCATTGGAGTTGACCTTGTAGCTTGTTTTCTCCTTTTATGGCTGCAGAAGTTGCTTTTCCCATGTGGAGATTGCCGATTAAGGATGAGAGGGTGGAAGGGGAGGATTTGCATTGCCAGGAGCTTTGATGTCATAACGGGACGCTGTGTCCCTGTGATCCTGCTGGAGCTCAGGAGAAGCTTTGGGTCACTTCTCAGTTTGGGGGATCCACATTTTCCATCCAGGCCCAAGTTGTAATCAGCACCCAGGGCTTGGAGAGGGATGAGGCAGCCCTGGGAAAAGGGACTCGATTTCTTCACATCCCAGAACAGCTTGGGTTGGAATGGCCACTAAGGATCAGCCCCTTCCACCCCTGCCATGGGCAGGGACACCTCCCACTGTCCCAGGCTGCCCCAAGCCCCAGTGTCCAGCCTGGCCTTGGACACTGCCAGGGATCCAAGGGCAGCCACAGCTTCTCTGGAAATCTGTGCCAGGGCCTGCCCACCTTCACAGAGAAGGAGTTGACAAGGTGGGGGTCGGCTAGTCAATGGTCTTGGAGGTCTTATTCCCTCTTTGTGTTTGTCTCTAACTTATTAAATAATATTAAAGTGCAGCTGCTGAGTCCTTCAGGAAAAAAATGTGTCAAGGACTGTTTCGTGTGGCTCTGGCTGCTGAATTCTGTTCTTGCTGCTCTTTTTTTTTGAGGGAAATAATGCAAATAAATGGTTTCCTCTTTATCTCTGCCAATTTCCTGGGTTTTTGGCTTTGCCTGGCTTTGAATTATCTGATCAAGGCTGGCAGATAAGTTCCTTAAGGAGGGTAGGTCTGCAAGGCTCTGGTTTCTAGAAAGTCTTCTGATTTGTTCAAGGTTTAATTGAATTGTCCTTGAATGGCATAATTAACATTTAATCTGTCTTAAAGATGCTCTTGTCGCCCACTGGCTGATTAAAACAGCAATGGATGGGGTGTGGTAGGGTTTTATTTCACTTTAATGAAAAAGTGGTCATTTCATACCCCTGGGTTGTTTCACTTGGGGAATATAATTAATTACGGACTAGTGAGACTCTGCTTCATTACAATAATTCTGAATAAATTACACGAGTAATTGGGTTGAATCATTACTGGGTTTGGCCGGCAAGGGGATTTTACCACCCCAGTATCAGCGTTGTGTCACTCAGATTTGGGTTTATCTGTCACGTCAGACTAAACCTAAGCCACAGTTTACCTCCAAATACCAGTTTTAATTCCTGTAGAATATTCCTGTAGCTGTCTGGGCTGCTGGAAACAGTGCAGTAAATTTTACCAATATTATTGAGAGATTCCTGGGAGGAATGGGAACGGTGGGCTCACTGGAAATGGATTTCCCATCAGCAGACAGGGATTTCTGAGCGTTGTCCCCATTTCGGCAGTGGGAGACACAGGTGGGACACAGTGGCTCCCTGCAGGGATTGAAACTGTTTGTGTGGCACTTGGGGACAGGGTTTAGGGGAGGACTGGGCACTGTAGGGTGGATGGTTGGACTGGATGATCCTAGAGGGCTTTTCCAACCATTCTGTGATTCCTTGCTTGTCCTGATGCCGGCACATCCAGCCATGGTGGGATGGGTGCAGTTACAAGGTTTAAAACAGATTCCATGCAGGACTTGGAAGCAAAGGATAAGGAATGAGATACTAATCTCTTCCTTTTTCAGCCTTAAAAGTCAGCAACAACAAGGATTTCAGCTGGATGTGGGAATACTCGCAGTGTATATCCTCAGTGTGTTGTGGCAGCTCTCGGATTTAATTGGAATTCCCTTCCCAGGCAGGTGGATTCCCCAGGGGGTGGCACAAATGGAGTTTCTGTGCCCAGAGAAAAGGCAGAGCTGGGGCTGTGACAGATGGCAGCCCACAGGTACTGGAAAAGAGGAGGCTCCAGGGAGACCTCAGAGCTCCTTCCAGGGCCTAAAGGGGCTCCAGGAGAGCTGTAGAGGGACTGGGGACAAGGCATGGAGGGACAGGACACAGGGAATGGCTTCCCAGTGCCAGAGGGCAGGGATGGATGGGATATTGGGCAGGAATTGTTCCCTGGGAGGGTGGGCAGGCCCTGGCACAGGGTGCCCAGAGAAGCTGTGGCTGCCCCTGGATCCCTGGCAGTGTCCAAGGCCAGGCTGGACACTGGGGCTTGGAGCAGCCTGGGACAGTGGGAGGTGTCCCTGCCCATGGCAGGGGTGGGATGAGCTGATCCTTAACGGCCCTCCCAACACAAACCATTCCAGGATTCTCTGCCTTCCAAGTGTTCCCACCCCAGCACTGCCAGTAATCCCTCTGTTTGCCTGAAGGGCTCAGAAAATCTCAGTGGAATTAACAGAGGGTGGAATTTTCATTTTGCTGAAGCGGGATTTGTGAAATGGATCCTCCTGGCAGCGGGCAGGTGTTTCAGGAGAGGCTGTTTGGCACTTGGAAGTGTGAACACCTGGGTGGAAACTGAGCTGAGGGTGCCACTTCTCACAGGTGTTCAGGCAAACATCCCAAATCCATCTGCCACCTTCCCTCAGTGCTCTGGCTTCTGGAAATGTCCGACTTTGGCTCCTGGCTCATCAGCAGCAAACAAGACTTCAGAGCCACAGGGAATTGTGCTCCCCTGGGGTTTGTTACCTGTGAGTTGTGGATCTGGAAAGTGCTATTTGTCAGGAAATAAGTAGCTCTTATATATATATATATATATATATAGGGAATATCAAACAATCCCAGGATGGTTTGGGTGGGAAGGGACCTTAAAGCCCATCCAGTGCCACCCCTGTCATGGGCAGGGACACCTTCCACTGTCCCAGGCTGCTCCAAGCCCTGTCTAGCCTGGCCTGGAACACTTAAATAGTGGAATCCTTCCTTGAAACTCACACTTGGAATGTTAATACTCCCAGAAGACAGAAACTTTTATCTAAAACTTCACTTTGTCCTGAATGCACCAAAATTTGCCTTTTTTAGAAAACTAATTGAGGAGGAGTTTGATTCCCATGGAGACACTGACATTCCAAGGACACCCAGTGCTACTTTCTGCCGAGCCTGAAAGATCCATGGGAATATTAATATCAGAACATTTTTTAGGAAAATGTAATTCCTAATTTCCAGGTGACTTTCCTGGACTATTCCAGTGCCGCATTCGAAATCCAGGGCTATAATTCAGCCTCATGTCTGGGCTTTTTTTCCGTATATATTTTATTTAAGCTTTGGGTTATATTTCCTCTTTTGACAGGCGTTTTATTTTATAAAAAACCCTTTTAATCCTCAATCAAATTTCCATAAGTTATTACCCATTTTAACACTGGAAGTGGTTTAGTGCAGACCCTCCCATGGAGGAGGAGCTGGGACTCACTTTTGCTCCTGATTTTTAGTGCTGCAAGTCCTTCATGTGCTGAATGGCCTCGGATTCAAACACCGTGTTGGGATTCATCACAATTTGTTCCTAAATACCTGCTTGCCTCATAAAATTGATAAAAGGAAGACAAGGTTTCTTGAAGGGTCGTCATGGCTTGAAATTATGGGCGTAATAATTGCTGAGGTTTTTTATTGTGCCTTCCCAGTGCTGAGTGCTGAATCCTCCACCTTCATATTCAGATGTTCAGCAGCACCTGCTATATAAAACCCCTATAAAATCCCCTAAAAGGTGTCCTCGGAGCAGGGAGATCCATTGTGGCAGGGTGGGACATGTCCACCTGAAGGAGAGAAGCTGCTCCACAGCACAAAGGAGGTGGAGGTGTCATGGTCAGTGACCGTCACTGCCATCAATACGTTTTTTGGGATGCACCATCCATCAGTACGTTTTTTGGGATGCACCAACCATCAACACGCCACCATCAGTGGGAGATGAGCCTGGGAATGGGGATCCATCCCTTTCCTCCCGGGACTCTGCTGGGTGACAGCCCTAAATTGCTCTCCTAACACTGCTGTTGTACTCCCAGAGCCAGAATTTCCAGTAGGTCACCCCCACCAGGAGCAGGAATTCATTTCTTTCCATGCCAGTTGGATTCCTTGGGTAGGATACTTGCAGCAGGCCTGGTAACCGTGAGACTTAGTTTGGTTTTGGCACATAAAACTTTGATTATTTATTTATTTTTACCAAATCAAGAACAGGCAGGCGGTTGTTGCATCTTGCCCTGCTGCAACTGTAGGCCAAGATGCTTCACCCGCAATTATAAAAATTATTACAAATAAAAGGTAATCAAAGCTTTAAAAAGACATCTTTAAGTGTCCATGTAGGCAAATCCCTCTTTTCAAAGGATAAAAGATCACCACATTTGGGTGCCACTCCTCGGAATACCCAATAAAGCTGATTTTTATCTCCAACCTGAAAGTCATGGTGTAGTCAGAAAATAGCCAATAAAATAGAAGCGGAGATAGAGATGCTGGGGTTTGAGCTCTTATTGCTAAATTCAAGCTAATAACTGATTTTTCCCATTTTTCCCCCTTTCTGACGTGTCTTTCCTAAATGCTTTAAATCAACCTCATTAAGAATACCGTAACAAGGTCAAGTGTATGGTGCTGGAAGGTGGGAAAATGCATGGAAGAGCTGGAATAGCAGCAAATTAGGAACCTCTGGATAGTCCTGTGGCATAATTTAAAACCCACCAGGGAAGACCTCATTTTTTATTTCTGGCTTTGCTCTGCAAACCCTCGTTAACACCATCCTCAGCCGATCTCAGCACTCATCTCCCGAGGTCCCACGGGACGGGAGGTTCCTGCCAGGGACCTCTCCCAGGCAGCAGCAGGTTCTGCAGAGCAGCCACCAAGGACCAGGCACTGACCCACCTGCTCTGGGTGGCCCTTCAAGGTTCTCCAGTTTCTTGAGCCAAGAAATGGGGTTTTATCCTCATTTTTAGGGAAGGAAACGGTGAGCATCAGGAAACAGCTGGATGTGGCTGTGTCCATGGAGTCACAGAATGGTTGGGGCTGGAAGGGACCTTAAATCCCATCCAGTGCCACCCCTGCCATGGGCAGGGACACTTCCCACTGTCCCAGGCTGCTCCAAGCCCCCGTGTCCAGCCTGGCCTTGGGCACTGCCAGGGATCCAGGGGCAGCCACAGCTGCTCTGGGCACCCTGTGCCAGAGCCTGCCCACCCTCCCAGGGAAGGAGTTGACAAAATGGGGATCAGTCAAAGACTGGACTTGATGACTTGAGTTCTCCTCCAAACTTAGTGAATTCTGTGATCCATGTCTGCATCAGTCACCTGGATCTGCCTGATTTCCATAGGGGAAAACCACCCCGCACAGAGCAAAGTTTGGATTCCCGAGCTTTCACCTTTGCTGAGAACCCAACATCCATTTGTCATTGGCTTTGATATGAAAGAACATCGCTGGGATTATTAAACACAATGTGCTCTACTAAACTTTTATAGATTTTAATGTGAAACTAATAAAAGGTGCCATTGGAAAAAGCTGCACTTGAAAAGCCATTCCATAAAAAATCCCCTCAGGCATTAAAATCTCACGTCCTAAAACGGAATGAAATACAACAGGAAGGGTTTGACTCTAAGGCACCCCAGTTTGAGGACATGTGGCAAAACCCACGTGTAATTTAAGCTTTATGGATATGGGAAAACAAAACATTTCCTAGAGAACGACAATTCAGCTCGTTCAGTTTCAAAAATACTATTTTACCGATTTTTTACTCAATATAAGCAAAATGTACAACTCTCCAAATAGAAATTGTACCAGCTCCCTCTAATACTTTGTTTTATGCCTTGTGAGCATCTTATTAACACTTACTGACTGCTACTAAAATATATTTCTACTCCCAGTGGCTCCAGCCGAAAGGTTTAAGCCCTGCCAAGGGTTGTACAACGGGATTTACAAAAAAAAAAGGAGCCCTTTGTGATAATTGGAATATTCATGAAGCTGAGGACTCGGGTCTTTCAAGGCTCTGTTGGTCAAGGAAATTCTGCTCTGTCTTTGCTGCACTGAGAGTTCCAAAAGTAAAAAACTCCCAGGAGCTGCTGCTGAGATTCCACCAGCCTGGAGCAGAGGAGGCTCAGGGGGACCTTCTGGCTCTGCACAACTCCCTGACAGGAGGGGGCAGCCGGGGGGGTCGGGCTCTGCTCCCAGGGAACAGGGACAGGACAAGGGGAAACGGCCTCAAATTGCACCAGAAGCGGTTTAGGTTGGATATTGGGAAAAATTCCTTTACAGGAAGGGCTGTCAAACATTGGAACTGACTGCCCAGGGTGGGGCTGGTGTCCCCATCCAAGGGATTAGGAGCAGTGGGAGCTATGGGAGTGGTGTTGGAGCAGGATTTTGGGCAGCTTGGGGATGTAGGAAGGTGAAAAAAAAGCAGAACAACGGGAATCACCTGAAATATTTTTACATTTAGGGCAAATTACAGAAGCCTAAGGTAAAACCATGGAACAGAGGCTGAAATATGAACTTATCTCTTCTTAGATTGAGTTGTCGACAGCTTGTCAGAAGGAAAATTGTTGTAACTTCCCAGTGTGGCAAAGTGGGCTGTAAATTCCAAAGAGAAAAACAGATCTGTGCATTTAATCCCTTGAATATTGGCCTCGTGTTTCCAGTGGTGTGATGGCACTCCTGGGAATGTTTAGGAATGTGGATATCATGCCCACCTAATTGCACCGTGGGGTTAAGGAGCTGGAAAGGGCACACGAGGTCTGCTGACGGGGTTTTTGGCCCCTGTGCTCAGCCAAGGATCTCCCAAATCCTGCCCTCTTGGATTTCGGTGGCCGAGAGCCCCCGCAGCAGCTGTGACCTTGGTGCAGGTGCCAAGGCCGGGCTGGGGGAGCTGTGAGATGCCAGGGGTGACACGGAGCAGGGAGCTGCAGCGGAGCAGCCGCGCCCATGGAGCGCTCGGACAGCCGGAGACGCTCCGCGGACGAGGAGGGCGGCTTTTCGGGAAGCAGCTCCGACGATGACGGGGATGAAGGCCAGGGAGTGTCCGAGTCAGTGCTGTCAGGGGATGGGGGTGGTGGGCACTGCCAGGAATTAATTAATTAATTAATTAATTGTTAATACATCGTGTTTTACACATTGTCTTCTAATAGCAGCTTGTGCGCTTAGTGCTGTGCTGTTGAAGGAATTACTTGTATTTAATGCACTTGTAGTAATTAACGACCTGCTGCATTTAATGCAGTAATTATTTTTCATGGTCATAATTCCTTGTTGCACTGGTAGTAGTTACTTTTGCCTTTAAAGCTGTGCACTTGCTAGGAGTAACCCCTGCATTTAACATCTTGCACTGCGAGTAATTAGTTGTTTAATGTATTTACTAGTAATTAGTTTTTCATTTAATGCTGTGCACTGGGAGTAATTACTGGGAGTAATTACCTTTGTTTTTAATGCTCTGCGCTTGCAGTAGTTATTTTTCATTTAATACCATGGTTTCTTGTTGAATTTAATGCCACACACTTGTAGTAACTCCTGCATTTAATGCCTTGCACTTGTAGTAACTCCTGCATTTAATGCCTTGCACTTGTAGTAGTTGCTTTTCCCTTCAACGCTGTGCACTTACTGGTAGTAACTTCTGGGTTTAGTGCTTTGCACTTGTAGTAATTATTACATTCAATGCTGGGCCCTTATAGTAATTACTTTTGCATTTGATGCAGTTCACATGTAGTAATTGTTGCAATTAATGCCGTGCACTTGTAGTATTCCTTCTGCATTTAAGGCTGTGCACTTACTAGTGGTTAATTTTTCATT
Organism: Melanocharis versteri; assembly: GCA_013397845.1. Taxonomy (NCBI): domain Eukaryota; kingdom Metazoa; phylum Chordata; class Aves; order Passeriformes; family Melanocharitidae; genus Melanocharis; species Melanocharis versteri. Next base: position 63,440 of record VZTG01008042.1, on the reverse strand, counting down.
TAATGCTGTGCACTGGAAGGAATTACTCTTGGACTTGTAGTAATTACTCGTTGCACTTAGTATCATGCACTTGTAACAGAAACTTTTGCACTGAAGTCCCTGCACTTGTAGTAATTATTTGTTGTGTTTGATGCCGCCTACTCATAGTAGTTACTCTCTCATTTCATGCTGGTGGTTGCTCTTGCCTTTAATCCCCTCTTAGTAATTTCTATTTCGGTTAATGCCTTGCGCTTGGAGTTTTTCATGCCATGCACTTCCAGGGTTTCATTTGCCTTTAATGCCACGGATTTCTGCACTTCCCTGTGCTGCAGCCGCTGGCCAAAGTCACCTTTAGAAAAGGATGGATTAATAGAAGATAACAGAAATTACAACAGTCCCTTGTGCATTTGAATACCTGATTTCAAATGTTATTGAAAATGTTTGAACTGATGCCACCAGTTTTATTGTATTTTCCTGGTCTGTAATCATCTAAGTATAAAACAGTAACCAGATCATGTCTCTGATCCATAAATTTAAACAGATAAATGTCTTTTTGTGGCATCTGGGATAATGGGACAAATGTGTTGAGTTTTCATTGGAATTAGTGGACACCAACAAGTTTGAATGGATCAATATATTGGCAAAAGCTGGCTACAGCAACTTAATGAGGAATTCAGTATTATCCTTCCTTATCCTCTGTGCATTTACCCAAGTTTTAGGAGTTACTAGAGATAATTAACCACTGCTATTCAGCTGCTTCTTTCTCCTTGCTTTAAATTAACACAATGTGATTTATCAGTGGGGTAAATTAGCACTAATACACACTTAATTCCAGTCCAAATAGACTCAGAGTCAGCATTCCTGCACAGGCTGGAATATTAATGTTCTTTCCCTGTATTTCTGCTTACTCTGTTCTAAAGGTCGGAACCTGGAGAGAGCTCCAAGCAATTAAAGTTAATTAATGATGACCTCAAAGGGAGAGCACACGTGCATCACCCTTTTAAAATCATATTCCTGTTTTGATACCTCCAGTCTTTAAATGGGAATTCCTATTCCTAACAGCACCTGAAAATCTCCTTTTCTGCTTCAGTGGAAACGTGGAGTGGTGTTCCAGCCTAAATGAGTGAGGTGTGTTTAGAAGAGGGGGTCTCTTGCCTGTAATCCACTTACCCTTGGAACACGGAAAGGTGGGAGAGAATTGGGATAAAGTGAACACAGAAAATGCAGAGCTGACTCTTAATCACTGGCACACCAAACCAACCTGATTAAAATGAATTAAATGGATATTTTTTATAAGTCTTGGAATTCTAATCTTTTATTAACCTATATGGATGATGAAAACAGCAAGGAAAAGCTGTGAAAGCCACAACTTTGTCCTCAAAGTGCTTGAAGAACTCTGTGTGTTGGAAACTGGGAGATGGTCATGGAAATAACTGAAGAAATGTGTTTTTTTCTTGCAGGGAGGATGTCAGGACAGCCAACGTCATCGCAGCTGAAGCAGTCACTTGTCTGGTCATAGACAGAGAGTAAGTCCCTTCTTCTGCCTGGGGCTGGGGGGAAACTCCAATTTAAACCAGAGAGGCCTCTTAATTTTGGGTGATAAAGTCACAGATGTGTCCTTGGCGAATGGAGGGAAAGTGCCCCTGAATCAATTAATCTCAGAAAGCCCAAATGGAAATAAAGGAGGAGCTGGAATTACTGTGGAAAGGGAGCTGGGTGTTGCAGTGGGACGCTGATGGAGTTCACGTTGTGAAAGGCATCAGCTCCTGGCACGTGTTGGGGCAGGGTGTTGTCCTGGTCTGTGTGGGGATGGAGAGTCCTTGGGAGAAGGACACAGCCCTGCTCGGAGCTCTGTGGCTCAGAGGAGACACAGGACATCACAAGAGTAAAGTAATAATTTGTACAGGAAGCTTGAGAGAATTAGGGGGGTTTAATCCAGAAAAAACTGTGCCTGGATGCTCCAGTGCTGCAAATCCAGCTGCTCTCTGCAGTTACTGGGAATGGGATTAAAGAATGACATAAAAATGGCATGAAATGACATAAAAATTGAACATGACTCCTGGGCTGGTTTTCCAGTTGTGAAGCACTGGCACAGACCAGCAAGAGGCATGGACACACCTTCATGGGAATGTGGCATGGATCTGTGAAACCCACAGAGAGGGTGAACAGGGATTGACTTTTCACTGCCTCCCCCAGTGCAGGAACTCCAAGGAACCTGCAGGAGGGAGCCAGAAACTATGGAATAACAAGAAAAAATTGCAAATGTTGGAGAGGAAAATAAATGCATGGGATTTTGATGTATGTGGGACCCAGCTCTGGGCCAGGAGCTTTCAGAGCAGTGTGGATTGTTGGGGTGTCTGGGCAGGGCCAGGAGCTGGATCCGTGATCCCTGTGGGTCCCTAGAAGCAATTCCGGAGCCTTCCTGTGTTCTGGTGAGAGCTGGGATTCCGTGCCATGTAGGGCTGATCCCCATCCCCTCAGTCCTGCTGGGACAGAAGTGGTTTGTGCTGAGTTCTCCCACAGGCCTCCATTTCTGGAAATCCAGTGTTCTGTAAAGCCTGAGCTGGGGAATACCTTCAGAAACCCCAGCTCTCGTTTGCGTTAATTCGTTGTTAATTGCAAACCCCATGGTCTGTCCACTGAACACAGGTGGGGAACACCTGAGGGCTCCTTTCTCAACCTGGTAGATGAAACACCCACCCTCCCTTCTCGTGCTGTGGGGCAAGGAGAGGAAGAGGAATTCGATTATTTAGCAAGATACTATTTTAATAATCTTTATACTTCTAATAATTAGATAATTTAGCAAGCATTAATTCAGAGAAATAAAAAGCAACGAGTAATTTATGCTTCTTATTTTTACACTTTTGCAACAGATATTTTTGGTTTGCACTGTAAGACTTAAAAACCCCAAATAATTCAAGTCACTCACTCCTGATCATTTTCCAGAGTGTTCCTTTCCTTGTCTCCTGTGCCTTGTCCTCAGCTTATAATGCCCTTGAAATAGTGAGGAAGTACAAGTTAAATTTAAACTGATGAAGCTGTGGTTAATCTACTCCAGAGATTCTATTAACACTCTGCAATTAGCAGGGTAACACGATTTATAAAATTCTTATTTATAGTGCAGAAAAGTGCCCCTCTTGATAGCCCTATTTGTAGCTCAGGGCAGGCTGTCCTGTGTCCTGGCCAGGGCTGAATTTCATGTCCCAGCTCTCCCTTAGGCTGTTATTTTATAGGAATGACACCTGCTGGAGCAAAATTTCACGTGGAGATAAACTGCCAGGACTTGTGGCAGTTTGGGATTTTGGGGAGGAAAAAGAACCATTTTTTTATACCCAGACAGAGCGAATTTTACCCGTTTTGGTGGCGGATGTGAAGGTTGAGTGACACAGAAGGCGGCAGTGGGAGCAGGGAGTGGGTGTTCCCTGCAGCTGGAGTCTGTTCCGTGCAGCAGGAGGAGTGACACAAGTCACTGAAGCTGCCAAATATTTCCTTCTCCCAGACAAGCTCTTTGCCTAATCACATGGAACCACTGAAGCAGCAATTTCCATGCTCTGTGGGTGTCCCCATCTGAAGCAGCTCAGCAAAACTGGCGTTGCAGTTTCAGAAAACGGGTGATGGGAAAAGACCTTTTCCTTTACACATGGAATTCCTGGAGAATTCCGGTCTCACTGACCAATATCACCCACTGGAATTATCTGCAGCAGGGTAACTCTTCCAAATTCCTTGTGAAAGGCTTCTCAAGGCATCCAAAAATTGTTCCAGCTGCCACACTCCCATCTCATTAACAAAGAGAGTCACACCTTGGTGCCACAGGAAGTTATTCCTAAGGGAGGCGTGAGCCTGGCTCTGGATTTGCCAATATTCCCAGCAATTTTAGGGCTGGTTTAGCTGCTGCAGAGTTTGTAGTTGGGGGTGAATAATATGGGAAACTTTCTTCACAGGGATGAGCCGGGAGCTCTGGGCAAGTTGGCTTTGAGAAGGGAATTGCTTAAGCATGAAAAGAGGGAATGCTTTGCCTAAAAGGATTTCTGGAATTTATAAAATATGTATGAAATGGCTACAGGGCTGAAGCAGTGGGAGCTGGAAATACTACGAGGGAAGTCGAGCTGGAGCTCATGATGGGTCTTTAATTACCAGATGATGTTGGTGCTGCCTTGCTTTTTAATTTCCTTGTGAAACAAGAGGGCTCTTGCAGTCCCAAAAACACCCCAAAGGCACCCAAAAAGTAGTAGAGCTATTTTTGCCAATCTAGGTAGATGTGCTTTGCAAAGTGCATTTCCAGCATCCTTTTCTGGTGCAGGAACGAGCAGAATCCTTATCTAACGAAGAAAACAACCTGCAGGAAGCATTTGATGCATCCCATGGACTTTGTTCCTGCTTGTCCTTGTCCTGAAAATATTTGTTACAAAAAACATTGGCATTTTTTCCACCTTGCAGTTTTGTTTTCATGTCGCTTCCTTTACTGGAATAATGAATTTCAGTGGGATTTGGTCCTTAATGCTCTTAAGCCTTCCCTGGGAGGGTGGAGAGGCGCTGACACAGATTCCCAGAGAAGCTGTGGCTGCCCCTGGATCCCTGGCAGTGTCCAAGGCCAGGCTGGACACTGGGGCTTGGAGCAGCCTGGGACAGTGGAAGGTGTCCCTGCCCACGGCAGGGGGTGGAATGAGATGGGCTTTAAGGTCCATTCCAACTCAAAATTTTCTAGGAATTCTGTGATTCCCATTGGGAGCACCATTCATTTTGGTCTCCCGAGGAAGAAGACTGCCAGGAAAAAACCCAAAATATTGTGTAGTCCTACCTGGTCAGTGCATTTGAAAGAAAGAACTTGGCAATCAGAAAGAAAAAATTCCGAGGAATTTCCCATTAGCATCAAAATTTCAACACGGAAGAGGAGGGACCGTAATCCAGTGGGGAACATGAAGTGAGAGGGTGACAAGGCTGAGGAAATGAGGGTGGCAGCTCTGCTAAGGGACCACAGCACAGGGTAGGCTGGGGACTTCTCCGTGCTCAAGCTCTCTGGTGAGTTGGGATTGATTTCTCCAGTGTTCTTCCTGCCACCCATGGAGCACAGACCCAACCGTGGCCGTACGGAATCGGCTTGGAAACTTCAACAAAACCCACACAGCGGTCATGGGAATTGTGGAGAAAAGGCCAGCTGGGTGTCTGACCATTTGAGGGAATCTGGAGAAGCCTCTGGATACTTTGGGAGCCATGCAGCTCATTGCAACCCCACCACTTCCTGCTGCTCGAACCTCCACTCTGGGGACACGCATTCGTATTTTACAGCACTTCTCAGACAGCTTTTAGGCATTTCTGTTTCCAAGTGTTTTTCTTTTTTTTTCTACAATTCATGGACTTTCTGTCTTCAGGACTTGCCTTGACCCTACCAGATCAAGGCTCTTAATGGAGTTTTTCCTGTGGTGACACTGCAGGAATTCATCCTCTGGGAAAAAAGTTACTGTGGGAGATGCTCGATGGTGTTGCCTCCAAATTGTTCCAAGCTTGACCTTGTCGGAACTCATCCTGATGAATTTCCAGGCTCCTTGGAGGGGTTATTAGATTTGTTCCAGAAGTACAGTCGGGGAAAGGTTAACACACATGTGCTGGATTTGATGGATTGGTCCTTCAGGAACTTGTTTATAAAAGGTCTTCTGATAAAAATGGTGCAGACACCCCTTGAGCATCTGTTCTGTGGATCAGTTTGAATAAAGATGCAAAGACAGACTTCACTTGCAGCCCCTTTGTATGGAGAGAAAGCAGGAGGGAAAGGCTCCAAACTCATTCCTGACATTTGGGTCATCACTGGCACCCTCAGGGACAAGTTGGTGCAACTTTATAATGCTTTTTTTTTCACACCTACCTCTTGAAACTGAGGAAGTGTTTGAAAGTTCTCGTGGCTGCTCCTGAACTGTTGGAATATTTACACTGAGGTTGATTCACATTCATCTTTTATTTATATGAGATTCTTTTCCCCTCCATATAATTTATTTATGGCGCCAACAACGTTTTCCTGGAGCTTGGAGATTTAGCAACACCGTGGGTGCTGGGAGGACAAAATTGCCTCATGCAAATGGAGAGAGAAGAGCTGATGGATTAGAGCCAGGAAAACTCAAGGCACAGCTGCTGCTGACAGAGAGTTATAGAACTACCTGGAATTTACACTAAATGCTGTTTTTCCAGTTTCTTGTCTTCTTCAGCTGCACGTAGAAAGAGGATGCACATTTTTTTAAGGCAACGTTTTAAATATTTCAGCTGTTTTCTGCTTTTCCACTTTGCATTTTCTGTTTTTGTCTGTGTTTCAAAGCGTGGGTTTGGTTTTTATCAGGGAGAGCCGTGAGGTGTCAACAAAGGTTATTGGATCAGCCCTCCTGGCAATGGAAATGGGAGAAAAATGAAATAAAAAAGTATTATCCTGGCATGACTGACCCCATGTAAGCTGAGCCGAGCTCTTTCAGTGGAGATTTTAGGGTTTGCTGCTTTGCTGTTTCTCCCAGTCGGAGCGAAGTTTATCCATGGAGAAAATTGGTTATGAAGAGAGAATAGAAAAAATGAAGAGAAAAGGCCACGAGGAGAAAAAAAACCCGAGCAGTTTCTGATTGAATTCTGAGGGAGGTTGGGACTGAGCCGAGACTTCAACAGCATTGAGCTGGGCAATAAAAAAGGGACTCAAGGGAACTTTGATATCTTGCCCAGTGCTAAGTCTGGCTTAAAATTTTTAATAAAAATTAAGAGTTTTAGAAAAACTGTTGTTACTCCTTTCAGTGACTTTTTCTTCTTTGATGTTTCACTAGAAAAGATTTATTTGCATTGCCAAAAAAAGAGGGGGTTTTGAACCCTGCCACATTCTCCTAAGCAAACCAAGCCTAAATCCCAATTGAAGCCCTAGGTGATGTCTTATGACCTTCCAGGATGCTGTTACTTTGTTAATCAATTGCCTGAATACCTGTTTGGGGTGCAGTTAGGCATTAACGCCCCAATCCTGCTTTGCTCTCACTGTCACCCTGCAAGGTCTGGCTTCATCCCATGGCACATTCCCAGCACCTGGAAGATAAAACTTGAGGTGTTGAAGGGGCTGAGTTGTTCCTGTTTTCACTGCTGAGCAAAGAGTTTGGGGTTGAAAAGATACTCCCATGATTAACACGTCCTAATATAAAAATATATTAATATTAATAATTACCAGACTGATTAAAAAACTCTAACACAGCTTTATGTGAGAGCAAAGGGGTTTGTGCCTTGTCTTCCGCGTTAATGAATTAATTAATTTGCTTTCCCTGTGCTGCATAAATGATTTCCATGACTGTATGACTTCAAATATAATGAATTAAGTGGAGTGGAAGATTGGGAGAATTGGTGTGGGCAGAGGGCATTTCTGAGCAGTAATTCCCAGCAGAGAATCCCAGGGTGGCTGAGGCTGAAGGGAGCTCAGCGGGCACCTGGTGGCACCTCCCTGCTCCAGCAGGGCCATCCCAGAGCACAGGGCACAGCACTGTGTGCACCCAGCTCTGGAACAGCCCCAGGGAGGAGAATTCCTCTGGAAAAGCCCTTGCAGCAGCTCCAGATCCAAACCACCTCTCCCAGCTGTCTCCTCCTGCCCCTCAGTGATCCTACAAATCCTCCTTGAGAAAGGGCCATATTAAATATCCCCTTCTTATTCCTAAATCAGAAATGTGGCCCTCAGTGGGGATTTTAATTTTTTTTTTCTTTCTTTTTTTTCAAAGTTTCCATTCATTTTTTTGTTATCTTAGAGCAATTTCTGTTCTTCAGCTCCATGTTTCATTTCTCAGGAGTGTCAGGAGCACAGAGGAGCCACAGGAATTACAGGATTTTCATTTGTGAGGCTGTGACCTTAAGGCAGGGATCAGTCAAGAGACTCCGGTTTGCAGCAGTTCATCCTTTCAAATTTTTCTTCCTTGAAAAAAAGAAAACCTGCGTGCGACAGACCCACTGGGAATATTGGAATTGGATAGTAGAAAGTAGCTTTTCACCTGGAATATTTTTGTTTGAAGGCATTCAATGATTTCAGTTATTAAATTCTAGTTTTTCATGGAATCCCAGAAAGGTAGGGGATGGAAGGGATTTTAAGGATCATCCCATTCCACCCCTGCCATGGGCAGGGACACCTTCCACTGTCCCAGGCTGCTCCAAGCCCCAGTGTCCAGCCTGGCCTTGGACACTGCCAGGGATCCAGGGGCAGCCACAGCTTCTCTGGGCACCCTGTGCCAGGGCCTGCCCACCCTCCCAGGGAACAATTCCTGCCCAATATCCAACCTAATTTCCCTCTCTTTCAGTTTGACCCCCCTTTGATGTGTTTTTGGATGCTGCTTCTCTAAAGATGAGAAAGCTGGGATCCTGAAATGAGAATTTCCCTTTGGAAGCAGAGGGATTTACAGAGTTCCTGGTTGGAGGGCAGGGATGTGATGGTTGAGGTGCCACCACCAGCCACGTTGTCACATTTACCCTGAAACTTCTACTGGAGGGTGAAAACCTTCAGCAGCCATTTCAGTGGGCTGGATAAAGAAGTTGGGATCTTCTTGGCGTTGGTTTCTGCATCTCCAGCATTTCTGAGGCCGTGTTTCCCAGCAGATTCCCAGCCCTGGGCCTGGTGGGTCACCGGCATCGAGATCTGGCCCCGGATGCTGCCAAAGAGCCACATTGGCTTTCTTGGCTCCCAGATGGAATCTCTTCAGGTTCAGTGGTGGACCTGGCAGTGCCGGGTTACTGGTTGGACTGGATGATCTTCAGGGTCTTTTCCAACCCTGGTGTTTCTGTGGTTTTCCTCTCAAAGTGTTCCTTTGTCTTTACAGCTCCTTCAAGCACCTGATCGGGGGCCTGGACGACGTCTCCAACAAAGCCTATGAGGATGCAGAAGCAAAAGCAAAGTAAGTGCTCAGCAGAAGGTCTCCAGCTTGTGTTTGTTGATGGTGCATCACTGGAATTCCCAAAAAACCCTCCTTGTTCTCCACACAATAATACAAAACAGCTTAAAAAGGAGAGATTCCTCCTCTGGATGGAGGAATTTTCCTCCTCGTGTCTCCCTGGTTCTCCCCATGAATGTGGAGGTGGGTCTCCTCTGGTCAGTGCCCAAAGCCAGGTTGTCCCAAGGTCCTCCTCCATCACAATATTTGAGTCCAGTGGTTCTTCCAGAAATCCTCCTGAAATATTGAGAGGTGAGAAACTCCAGATCCTGGAATTGCACTTGAGGGAATTGTTGTTGAGGGAGTTGTTGTTGAAGACGTTTCATTTCTTTAGAGAACTCTGACCTTTCTCAGATACTTCGCAAATTCAAACATGTTTCGAGACAAAGGATGGGCAGTGGAATTTGTCATTTTGGGATAAAAACTGTAGCTGTCTTGATGTGAAGCAATATATTCATCTGAAGTCCACAATAAATACTCATTCCTTTCAGAAAGGAGCTGTAGTTTAAAATATTTAAAATATTAAAAAAAACCCAACACTTTTTATCCATTCTTGAGCTGCAATTTGATTTTAACCTGTAATCTTTGAGCTCTGATTCTCTTCCAATGATTAAAGCTTTTCAAGAGGATCCTGTTCTGCTCAGAGAGATGCCCAATATCAACCAAACACAATTCAAAGGCAGAAGTTGATGAAAAGAAAATTAAATTTGCTCTATACAAAATTTCTTTACTTTTCCTCCCTCTCAATTATTTTGTTTTTATGGGAACTTTTTTAATAGCACATTAAGGAAGGGGAGAGGTGTTTTCTCAAAGTCAAATGCTCCGAGTGACTGCCTAAATTGCAGATTCCAATTAAGTTATACATAGAAACTTCTCATTAAACCAGAGGGGCTGGAATGGTGTCAGCTAAAGGTATTGTGGAGGGAAAGTGAGAAGCCCCAATTAGTTATTGATTTAAAATAACTCTTGGTTTGTTTCAGAAACTAAAATCCATCTCAAAAATCTTCAGTTCACGAGCAGAACTTGTTAATCCTGCAAAATACCCATAGATTTCTCTTTTCTTATCTTTGAGTGATATTTGAAATATTATATTTAATTAATTTTAGGATATTAAAAGGGTTGCATTTTAGATTGGAATAATATTTTCCTGCCTCAGTTCAAATGTAAAAAATAAGTTCCATTAAAAAGGCTAAATTCCCTAAATTCTTGTTGACCCAATTAAAAAGGTGGGAGACTATCAAATTCCTTTACCATCCCCCAAAAAAGGGATTTGGGACATGGGATGCTTCAGACAGATGGTCCTAAGTATCCCAGGCTCATTCTGTTATTATTTTATATGAATTTTTGAGTGTTCCTCTTTGGGTTATATGGATTTCTGTCAGAGCAGAAGGGAAGGAAACATTGGGGAATAAAACTGGGGAATTTGGCGTTGGGTCATAAACGATGTCATGGTCACCGAAGGTTTTTGAAGGTGGCACCACAACCCATCAGCACCAAGAAAAATGTGCCCTTCCCACATCTTTAACTTTAAACTCTATTCTTGAGTATTTATTACTGCAGGAATGTTGGGGATGCAGATAAAGGAGATTTTGAGGATAGTTTGGGGAGTTTTAGGATCTGCTGTACAACCGGGGGGCAAACTGCCGTTTGGGGACCTCTTTGGAGGAAACTCTTCCTTTTGGAAGCCACTGGGTTTTGACCTTCACATTTTTGAGCTTTTATCTTCTCCAGTCCTTTCCTTCTAATGCCAGGTGTTTCATCCCAATGGAAGGGCAAGGCCCTGCTGGTGGAGGAATTGCTCCCTAAAAGGCTGAACCAATTAATTTTGACAGCAACTTTTTTATCTTCAAAGTCAAAGGCCTGTGCTGGAGCCCTGTCACTGCAGGGCAGGGGTGACAGTGACATTATTGTCACATCCTGACATTTTGCTTCGGGCAGAGCAGGAGGGATCAGTGTTGTCTGCCTGGGAAAACATTCCAAAAAAGGAATGCCCTATTGAAAAAAGAGAGCATTTAGCAGTCAAATGCCATATTCCTGTTTGCTGGGCTCCTTGAAAAGCAGCAGAAAGATGGATAGAGGAGGGGGAAATGGCAAAGTTCCTTGGAGAGTGACCCCAGAGGAACTGTGAGCCCTTCCAGAAAGTTTTGGTGTTCCAGAGGTAAAACTCCTTGGGGAGAAAAGTCTCCTTGGCAGCAAGTTTAACCTGGATTCCTTTCCAAGCAGCAGTTGATTAGCTACAGCTAATTGTCCTTCAAGGGCTTATTTTTTCCAAGGGGAGGTTTGTGATAGGGAAGAACTCGGAACATAAAACGGGGGCAGGTTTGTGAGGCTTTACACACATCCCATGGAAAGGTTTTGCTCCTCTTTTTTTAGCTCACATCTCCTTTTCAGAGCTCATTGCCAGCTGGGAAAAGGCCTTGGGATGGATCCCATGGATCAAGTGGATCAGGATGACCAAGGCCAGCTTGGGCAGGACTGGTCTAATGGAAGGTGGAAGGGGTTGGAATGAGATGGGCTTTGAGGTACCTTCCAACCCAAACCATTCCAGGACTGTAAATGCCTACAAAATTAGTGGCACTGGGGTTTTTTTCTGTTCCCATGCTGGAGCACATCCCTGGAGTCACAGAGCTCAGGGCGTGGCTGAGAGGATGTTAGGCAGAAGTTGCAGGCTTGGAATATCTTTCTTTCCATGTATCCATTTGTCCTCCAGGCCTGGAGGAGCTGAACTATTTATTTTTATTCTTATTTTAGAGGCACTTTCCTGCTTTTTGCCAGCTTGGGGTTGGCAGTTCCCTTTAGCGTCCATCCGTTGTGTTCCCTCTCTTAAATCAGCTATCACAGACATGTCATCTGTGAGACCATGATTTTAATTGTAGGCTGTAATTTTAATTATAGGATTATGCAGACTATAATATGAATTATAATATTCTACTCCTCGGATATATTCAAATGAGTTAATGAATTAACTAATGAATGTTATAGTTGCCTCCTAAAAGGGGGAAGGAGAGAGGCAAATCTGCTTCACGCTCTGAGGAAATGGGAGTCCAGAGGAGCAGCACCCGTGTCCCAGTGCCAGGCCCAGCCACGCTGGCATTTAGGGCATGAAGGAGATGCCCAAATAATCAGGATTATCTCAGTGTAGGTTGCTTCCAGATGGAGCCACTCCAGCAGCTTCCATCAGTCCAGGAGGACACAGGAGGGTGGTTTCTGCTGCAGTTGGTGCCAAGTGGGGCGAGGTTCAGTGACCCCCTTTGCTCCAGGCACCCCAGTCCCTCCTGCTGGGCTTTCCCGACCTGGGAACTCCTGGCGTTGATCCTGTGCAGTTATTGAACCCTTTCCAAGGCTGGAGGGGTTCCTCTCTAGGTGGTGCCACCTTTCCATGGCACGGCTGTGGCACAGCCACACCGCTGCCGTGTCCCTCGCCACCCAGCTGGGACAGCTGGCAGCTGCCTGGCTCTGCCCCCAGAACTCTGTCCCAGTGCTCCCATCACGTTCCCAGCTGGCTCCCAGTGCCCGTGTCCTGTGGCAGCAGGGCTTGGCATGAATCCCCAGCTGAAGCCTGGGCTCTGGTGCCTTCGTGCTGTTGCTCCGGGCTCTCTGCAGGTAGAGGTTGTTCTAATTGCACTTTTCCCTTGCTTTTTTTCCCGTTGCAGCTGTGTTGCAGCCGTGGGGGAATATCTGGATACTCACAGCCAAAATTGGCTGCTTTTCAGAGGACTCGGGGGGATAGGGACCTTTATTTAGTGTGTGATGCCTTTCCCTGTCCTTGCAGCTCCTACCCCAGAGCTCTTCATCTTTCTGGAGCTGTGTTTTAATGAAGAACTTCATTAACAGTTGGGCTCAAAGATCTGAGAGCTCTTTTCCAACCTGAATGATTCTATCCAAACCTTTTCTTTTACTCCCCTTTTCTAGTCCCCTCTTTTAGTCCCTGAGATGTCCCTTTTTTCACCTTACACCTCCACTCTCACTCCATTTATTCAGAGAAAAGCATCCCAGGAGTTCATTGACCTTATTTTGCTGCAGAGGGTGGTTATTAATTTTTTTTTAATTTTATATACCTGTAGAAAAGAAACAATATAAAAGTACAAAGATATCCCTTAAGAAAATATATCTAAGGAAAAGAAAGGAAAAGAAATAAAGGGTAAGAGGTGAGAGAGGAGAGGAAAGATCTGACCACCCATGGATCAGAAATGAGACTTGATTGTTGCAACTTTGATATCTGTGGGTCAAAGTGATGGTCACAGTCTTGATCCATTGAGAACGGGGAAGCATCTCCATAAACATACTAAGGCTGGATTGGCCCTTCAGCTCTGTAAAAAGGAGCGGAGGCCAGTTTATCTTCATGGAAACTCCTGTTTTGGTGTGATGGGAAAGCTTGGGAAAGCTTGGTCTGCAGGTGCTGCCTCTGGTACCTGCTGGGTTGGGCATCTGGCCAGCCCGGGGGTTGTGTGGCTAAAACAACCCTGGCCCTTAGGGAAGGATGGCTTTATTCTGTTTAGAAGTACAGCTGAGAGAAGCCAAGAAAGATTTTAACTCCGCCAGGAGCAAAATGGGCAGAGTTAAGGTTCCAAAATGGGAGCTGCCAGTTAAAGGGGATGATTTAGTGAGGGTCTGACTTGTTGCTGGGCTGGGGAACTTTGGCTGAAATAATCCACCAAGGCACAGAATGTCATTTTTCCTGCAAGAGACAGTATTTCCTGGCTTTGCAGCGTCAGGGAGCTGTGCTGAGGGGCTCCATGCCCCTCTGTGTCCCTTCTTCTCTGAATTAGGGACCATCTGGGAAGCAGCTTTTGCCTCCGCTACCCATGGTGCCAGACTGGGGAGAAATCCCGTGGGATGTGCAAAAAGCTGACAAAAACCTCCTCAGGGCTATAAAAAGCAAAGGTTGCAGTCCTTTCTTTTAAGCTGTGTAAATAATTCAAACCCTTCTTCTCCCTGGTGAGGGCTGTCACTAACTAATCATCAATACCTGTTAGTTTGAGTGAACTGGAACATTTGCTGTTCAGAAAAACTGAGATTTTAGGTGGCATTATTTGGCCTCTAATATGGAAGAGCTTTTTCTGCTGGAGAGTTTTGCTTTTCCCAGTGTGCAGCCTTAAATAATTTGTCATTTTATCCTGACGCCACTGGTAGCTTGTATCCAGCTCTATCAGATTTTCCTGATTGCTGTAATAAATAGGGGTGGAATTAGAAAACCATCTCAGAAATCCTTTGAAAATATGAGAGCTCAGCAAGAGACCATGCATCACCATGCAGGGTGATGTCCCTAAGTGAAGGTAAATGCTAAATGTGACTTTGTTGTTTGAGGGGGAGTTGCTGTTTGCAGACCTGAGTTATTCACCCAGAGACCACACCAGGCTGACGTGGTGCCTGCTTCCCTCTGGAGAAGGAGCACTGGGAATGCTCTGTCACCCACCAGGGATGCATGAAATTACCTCTGAAACCCAGGCTGTTTTATTTGGCTAATAATCTCTGTGCTCTCCCCTTGCTCAGCTGACCTTTGGATGTGAGGATGGGCTGGGGCAGATGTCACGTGGAAGCCTCGGATAAAAGTCAGGGTCTGTGAAGCGGGCTGCTGTTCCAACAGCTGGCTGCATTTGTTTATGGAATTGGGGCTGTCCTCTTTGTTTTATGCAATTAGGGCTGTCCTGAGCGAGCAAAACTGCAGCAGAAATCATCCCGAGGGGAACAAATTCCAGAGGGAGCAGAAATGCAGTGTGGATGCATCCATGCGCGTGGCCGTTCCGGCTGCACGTGGTGGGAGCACTTGATGGTCTGGGCCTCGGCAATCTCAGCCATTCCTTTGGCATGGATGGGACTCCTTCTCTCCAGAGCTGCTGGGAATACTTCACTAATCCCAGTGCTTGGAGCTCTGTGCAGCGCTGGCTCGGTGCTTTAAACAGAAACCTTGGCCAACTTTGAGGGGCAGTCGAGGCAAAGGCAGCATTAAAACATTTCTGTGCAGCCCTGGCGGTGTAAATTGGTTGTCCAGCACATTTTGGAGCTGTCCTGAGGATTTATCTAAACAGCCTTTAAGGATTACTCCGCTGGTAGTTGGGCTATTTCTGGCCCGCTGTCATCTGCCGACTTAAGAAACAGGGAGGCACTTGAACAAAATGGAATACAAATAAAACTGAGTGATTCTGCTGCCACAGGGAGCACTGATTTTGGAACTGCTGGAAACAGGTGTGGGATCATTTGTGGCTTTCCCAGCGCTGCAGTTCCCTGCTAGTCCGGTTCTCTTTGGTTGTACCTCAGCAGCTCCTACGAGCTCAGACCTCACTTTTATAGCCAAGAATTTGTAAGAGAAAGGAGAGAAGGAGATGTAGAGCTGGTGAGAGGTGAAGGGCAGGTATGTGGGTGGTGCTGGCACCCAGGGAAGGTTTGGGAGGATTTGGGACTCAGAGGGAAGCACCAGGGCAGGAGGTGGGACAGCGTTGTCTCCCTGCTGTCAAATTGTCTCGGCAGGGCACAGATATGGAAGTTTCTTCCCATTCACCCAAAAACTTCCCAGGCCAGGATTTGATGGGAGCAGCTCCAAAGTTTGGAAATGCTGGTTGTTTAAACTGCAGGGAGAGGGGAAGGAGCAGAGGGTGGAGGTTCCAGTTTCAAAATGAGTGAATATTCATTGTTCTCCCTGCAAACATTGGTGACTGTGGTACCCAGCAACTGCCCAGCGAATTCAGCTGACCCCAGGACAGAAACTGTCACACTGGAAGATGAAATTCAATCACCCAACTGTGAAATGGAAGAATTTAATCCCACTATAAGTGAAAAAACCCAATGCAGCCTTAACTCCAAAGCTGCTGCTGACGCCTCCATCCCACCCGCAGCTGAGCCACCAAAACAAACCTTTTTTCTTCTTTCTGTAAGGAATACTTAATCACTTTTCCTGAGGGCTCAAATTGTTTTCCATACACAGCGTCCAGTCTAAATGTCATCCCCATTCCACTCAGGATTTCTGCCCTCATCTCATTCTTACCTGGGGAGCCCTTTCCGTGCCTAAAGGGGCTCCAGGAGAGCTGGAGAGAGACCTTGGACAAGGGTCTGGAGGGACAGGACACAGGGAATGGCTTCCCAGTGCCAGAGGGCAGGGATGGATGGGATATTGGGCAGGAATTGTTCCCTGGGAGGGTGGGCAGGCCCTGGCACAGGGTGCCCAGAGAAGCTGTGGCTGCCCCTGGATCCCTGGCAGTGTCCAAGGCCAGGCTGGACACTGGGGCTTGGAGCAGCCTGGGACAGTGGGAGGTGTCCCTGCCCGTGGCAAGGGTGGCACTGGATGGGCTTTAAGGTCCCTTCCAGCCCAAACCATTCCAGGATTCTAGGAAAGGATTAGAGGATGGGTCTCTGCCTTCCCTGCTCCCAGCTGTGGGACTCACAGGATGTGATGCTCCTGTCTTTGGGATCACCAGGAAGGTGTCAGCCTCCCCTTACAGTAAATTACACCATAACACCGAGTAATGGAGGTTTATTTAAAAAAAAACAACCCTGGTGCTTCCAATGTTGTTTATGGATCCTGAGAAACTGCCGCCATGTGATATTATTATCATTTTTTCCATGTGCTTGTTTGCAGCATTTGGAATCCTGGAATGGTTTAGGTTGGAAGGGACCTAATCCAGTTCTATGGGCAGGAACACCATCCACCAATCCCAGGTTGCTCCAAGTCCATCCAGCCTTGCCTTGGACACTTCCAGGGATGGGCAGCCCCAGTTTAGGGCATCCCAAACCCCACACTGGGCAGTGCACTTGGTTTTCCTGGCTGTGCTCTGCTCCACTAACATCGATTTGCCCTCTGTTGCATTTGCTCCATTTTCTCAGTGCCTCACTGAATGCTCCATGAAATGATTTGAGAAGTGCTGAGCTCTAAATCTTTAAATCATCTGAAAAAAAATTTAAAAAAGAAAAAGGAAAAACTTTTGATTTAGCTGATCCCACAGCTTCTGCGGAGGTGTAACAATATAAAACATCAGAAATATAGATAAGATGACGTTGTGAATATGTGCGACAGCTCAGTGCCTGTAAACCTTGAAAGAGGACATCAAAGCCTGATCTGGCCCATTATGTTGGACATTAATGTAAAACTACCTGGAGGTTTTTAATGGGGCTTTTGTTAGGAAATTTCTGATGCGAGTTAAAAGCCCCTCATTCGTGGCTGTATTTAAAATTCATTTTAGTGATGGCAGTGAGGTGTTTCTGGCTCTGTCTGCTCAGCAAAGCAGCACAGGGAGACGTGTTTGAGCCCTGTCTTTGCTATCTCTTGCTTTCCTGTCATTTTCCTGTACAATTGCTCTGCAGAAAACATCAAATAACATCATTTGTTGATCACAAAGCGAGGTCTTAGAGTGATACCATGAGCTCCAACGTGTGCAGTTGGAATTTGCTCAGCTGTTGATGATCTGTGTTAAACAACTGTGCCATACCCCCCAACCCCTTCAGAGCTCCAGGTCCTGGTGCTGATCTTAGTCTCAGATTAAATCTCAGACCTGGGTGCGTTTCCACCCCCAGCCGCTCCCTCAGCAAGGTGCATTCCTCACACAAGGGTCGTTATTCCCTCAGCCCCTTGGAGGCTGCTCCTGTGCAGGAGTGATCTCATCCGTCCTGGAGGGCAGCATGGAATTCCCACGGCTCGGAACTCTTCGAGGAGCCCCAGATGGGAGCGGGGCTGGCAGCAGGCCAGGCCAGGCTGGGACTCCTGGAACACGCAGGGAGATGGCCAGGGAGTCCCTGCAGATGCTGGCTTGGCACAAATTAAAAAGCTTTGAAGCATCAGCCATGCCCTTAAATTCCCCCACTTCCAGCTTCCCAGTCATTTCCTACTCTCAGGGAGTGAGGGCCTGGAGTTCAGCTTTGAAAGCTGTTTTACCAACCCCACTGCTCCAATCAGCTGTTTTAATAACGATGCAGGAGCTGAGTTGTCGTATTTTGCATCTGGGTCAGATTCAGACATGAAAATATTTGAGCTGAGCAAGTGCTTAGTGAGGACGTGACCTCCTTCTTGGAAAAGCAGCGGATCCAGGAGAAAATGCTGCTCCGAGGTTTCTGCTCCCTGCTGCTCACATGTGCCCTTGCTAAGTATTGAAGCTGACATTTAAAGCAAAAAGGATTTGCTCTCAGATTTTATGGCTGCAAAGGGTAAAGTCCTGCAGGAGTGAGCCTTGCACCGGTCACAGACCACACTCAGCACCTCCCAAAGTCCCTTGAAAATTAAATAGCATCAACTGCTTTTCTTGCAACCAGCTAAAACTTCGGTGATTTAAACTTCCTTTTAGTGAGCTTGGGAAATGCAGCAGCAAAATGAAGAATATTTCCTCCTGTTTCTATTTGTGTTTCAACCTCTCCGTTGTTTCTCAGGCAGGCAGGTTTTTATCAGTGCCTCGTTATCCAGGACAGCTCCTTGGAAATGGAAAAACCACTCAGACTTCTCAGGAGAGACAGGGGAGGTGTAAAGGCTGGGAACAAGCAGTGCTGTACCTTCCCTTTCCTGGTGGGTTGGTGATGGTTTGAGGTGGGAGTCTCTCGACTGAAGTGTCCTTTTCTAGTCAATCTCTTTGCATGGCTTCAGGCACTTTGCAATATTGTTTTAAACACAGCTGGGGGAAAGAAATTCAAATATTTGTTTGACCTGCAGCATCTCCTGTGCCATTAAACAGAGGAGCTGAGCATAAGAAAGCTGAGCTTGGGGGGTGCCAGGGGCTGCACTGCTCAAAAACTCAACAGGAGCTGCTCCAGTGAATTCCCCTTTTGAGTCAGTGAGTGTTGGATGGCACAGCCTGGCTTGGAAATTAAAATAGTCCCACACACCTCAGCTATTCAAAAGTTTTCCTAATTTTCCCCAAGTTTCAGTGGATGGCATTGCTTAGAAAAATGACATTTCTCATAGCTCCCTGATTTCCTTCTGCTGCACGGGCTCAGGAGGGGCTGATCTGTGTCACCCCTTTGGAGAAGGCACCACAGGGGTGCCCAAGGATAAACACTCCTGGGATATTTGTAAATGGCATTAAAAGTGTCTCTAGAAAAAAAATGATTCAATCATATTTTATCATGGCCTTCTAAAAACTCTCCAGAGCTTGGAATAGTTTCTAGTCCCAGTAGGATCTCTCTTCCATTTCCAGTGTTCTTTTGGGGAGAATTCTACTGTCATGTTGCAGTTGAATTGGTAATTTCAAAGGGATAATTTTCAATCAAATTGATAATTTTCCTGAAGTCCTTCATCTTTAAAAAATCCCTTTCATTGTTAAAAAATAAAATTACCGAGGACCACTTTCAAGATACATCCAAAAGCATCCAGCCTGCTCTTTCCTCAGAAACTCATTTTCACAGCACTTTTTACAGGGAACTTCAACATTTGTGCCAATATTCATTTAAAATTATGAAGTCCACCTTAGAAGGTCCTTAATTAGTGCTCGTCACCCCATTCCCACATTGCAAAGCTCCAGTGTTGAGAGATGAGAATCCAGAGTGACTTGAGGCCATTTGGAGGAGTCAGGATCAGACCTGTGAATGAGGAGCTGGGGTTTTCCTGCCTCCAAAAATGAATAATCCAGAAAAGAGCTCAATTTCAGCAAGTGGGATCAACCCCTTCCCAGCAACTCTGGGATTATCATTTGTGTGCCATCTCTTTATTTGATGAGGTGCAGCCTTATCTGGCTCTGCCATTAGAAAAGCCCAGTGCCCATGAGTGATATTTATTTGTCTAATAAAACACCACACTGCCAGCTTGGACCTGTTCATTTGTATTTTACACTTCTGCTCTTTACTCCCAGTTTCTATGGGAACCTGGGCTGTTACAGCAGCGGGGAATAAAGAGATGAGGAGAAGTCTTGGAAAACACAACTCTGTTTCTCCGCTGAATTGCCAGGCACAAACACTCAGCTTAGAGCCAAATAAACTGAGAAGGGAACAATCAAGGCCAGAGAGTTGATAATCATCGAGTCCCTCCTCGCTGAAACATCTCAGTTATGCTTTTCCACTTGGAAAATCCAGGAGCGATTCTTAAAAGCTGGGATTGAGGAGGACGTAAAAGGTTGTGGTGCTTGGCTTTGTGGCTATTTTAGTGCAGACTGCTCCAGTGCAACTAAAAAATTTATCAAACTCCTCTCTTTTTGGTGTAAATTATTAGAGCTGATGAGGTGGAAACGTGATGCAGGTACAATTCTGTATGTGAGAAACACACTCCAGGTCACCCATCCCAGGATATCCTTCAGGATCTGCTGCTTCTCTCAGTGGTTAATGCAGAAGAGCTGAAATAATGAGCAGGAAATAATTAGGAAAATCCCCCTAAGGACATTCCCTGCAGCACCACGATGTGAATTCTGCACAAGATGCTGGACTGAGGCTTGGGCTTGATGATCTGACAAGTCTTTTCCAACCTAATGGTTCTGTGTTTTTATTTCAACGTGACTTGGATGGATGTGGGTGCTGTGCGCTGAATACAGAGTGTCAGCAAGGTGAAGATGAATTTTACATCTTCCAAGAGGTCTGGGTTTAAAATCCAGCAGATTTGGTGAACTTGGTGAGGATGTAAACAACAAAAAGGCTTTTGAAACAGTCACCCCAGAGAAGCTGTGGCTGCCCCTGGATTCCTGGCAGTGTCCAAGGCCAGGTTGGACACTGGGGCTTGGAGCAGCCTGGGATAGTGGGAGGTGTCCCTGTCATGTCAGGGGTGGCACTGGATGGGCTCTGAGGTCCCTTCCAAACCATTCCATGATTCTGGGATTTCAGCAGTCACTTGCTCAACACCAGCAGAGCCTCTAATGTTGGAGGCTCCAGGAGAAAAGCGTTTTTTCTCAGCCCTTGGGCTGAAGTTGGCTCATCCTTCCATCCCTGAATCCAGAGGAGGGCTTTGGAGCCCTGGCAGCTTTCAAAACACCGCAGCTGCTGTCAAAAGGCCTCACGTAGAAAGCCTCAAAACCCACTCTACTAAAAAATAAACAGAGAACCACGTATTTTCTGCCTTAATAAGCTAAAACACTGGCACCTACTTAAAAAGCCAACTTTGATTTAGTCCTGAGGGATGCAGACTTTCCTAATCCCCATGTATGGCTTACAAAGGAGCTCTGCCCCCCTGCCTTGCCTGGTGTTAATCAGGCTGAGGTGCCTGACAGGAAAATCTCTCAGAATTACGTTTGTTTGGCACAGAGCTGAGTTCAGGTCTCCCCTGATTCATTTTCAGGCAAAGGGAAACTCATTTGAAACCTCCACTGCTAATTCCAGGAAAGGAAGAAGGTATTAAGGCTCTCCTGGGAGTTTCAAGTGACAGCAGAGCCATTAGCAGAGGGGAAGTGCAGGAAGATGATCTCTATCAGAAACCACATGTTTGGCTGTAAAGTTCAACCCCAGGAATCACTATTTACCCCTTGGTAAAGGATTGTTTTATTACATTAAAAATAAGTGTTTCTGGGTCTCTCCATCCTCTCAGTGAGCAGCAGGTAGAGTTTGGGTGTTTGCTAAAGGTTTTGAAAGAGGCAGGAGTAAAACCTGCTTGCAGAGGAAGAGATGATCCCCTCTGAAAACAGAAATGGGCTTTTGGAAAGGTTTTGTGTAGACTAACCACGAGGTGATACTGGAGAATTGAAGGCCTTTGTAAAGGGTCTCTCTCCATCTTTCTTGGGGAATCCCTTCAGGCCCTGGAAGGCCACAATCTGGCCACCCCAAAGCTTCTCCCCTCCAGGCTGAACAATCCCAGCTCTCCCAGCCTTTCCTCCCAGCAGAGCTGCTCCATCCCTGTGCTCATCCTGGTGCCTCCTCTGGGCTCTCTCCAGCAGCTCAAATCCTTGCTGTGATCTGGGTTTTGTCTGGAATGCTCACACAAGGGGATCGTCCCCTTGGGAGAGCCGAGGTTTCTGTTGGAAAAGCACAAGGAGGGTGGGTTTGGTGTGCAACGCTCTGCTCCTTCTTGTGTCACCTTTCCAGGAGCTCCTGCGAACCCACCAGGGGCTGCCAGAGTATTCCAGGGAATATCAGCACACACTTGCTCTGCTTTTCCACGTGCTTCCTGTTCTCCTGAGGAGAAAAACGGGCCTTTGACCTAATCCCAGACATCCCACAGGTGACCTGTCCTAGGGCAAATCTCCAGTGTGTCTTCATTTTCCACATCAGGAGATGGATCAGAAGAGATGAAGTGAATTAACCAGAATTCATAAAAAACCAGGTCTGACACCATCCTGCTCTCTCCCATCTTCTGGGAACAACTGGCAGAGAAGGAGACCAAGTGGGAAGAGCTTCACCTGCAGAATCATTTCCCCTCTAAGGAGCTAACATTGATTCATTATCGCATAGAATTAGGCTGTAAAAGTCAGGTACTTAAATGTGGAGAGCAGTTCCTGGAGCAGGGCATGTTCAGCATTATTCCAGATATTGAACATTCAGGTAGTCCAAAACCCCCTGGATTTTAGTGCAATAATGTCTTCCTTCACTAAATACATCTTGAAAATGCTGAATTGTGGGCGATTTTCAGGCTGGAGAGTTGCAGCTTGCTCAGCCATGACTCCTGTGGTGCTGTAGTTTGTATAAAGCCAGACTGTTTTCCTGCTGCTTTCCTGGTGATCCCTGACATTCCATCCTTCTTCTTGCCCATTGGCATGGAGATGATGCTTTCCTGGGGCTGTCTTGAGGGAGATCATCATCCCAGAGCCTGTTTTTGGCATTGGAAGTTCGGGTTATTCTTTTCTATCTCTGTTTGATTTCATCTTTATTGGAAAAGCACTGAGGTTCATCTTTATTGGAAAAGCACTGAGGCCCTTCCCAGGGTTCTTCTGCAGCTCTTTTTAGTTTACTCTGTTTATTTTCTGCTGCTCTGAGTGGCTGAATGTCCACAGAAACCTCACAGGAACTTTCATCCATCCAGATTTTGACTCCATCCAGCAGCACCAGCCCCAGCACAGCACCCTCAGGGTCACAGGTGGTGGCCCCCTGCTCTCCAGAGCCGTTCCTTCTCCATGAGAAGACCTTACCTTTTGTCTCCTGGCAGCTTCGTGGCTTTAATGGCCTTTGCTGGAGAACATTCTGAGAGAACTTTTGGAAAGCACATAAACTCTGTGGAGCAGATCAACCTTAAGTGTGACCCTTTCAGGAACCTTAATATGTCCCTTTATGGGAGAAAATAAATCAGTCTTTTTTCTACTCTTGATGAGAGTTTTTAGTAATAAAGATACAGACAATAAAAGCCAGAGGTCCCCAGGTCTGCTCTGCAAGAATCCCAGGATCACTGATGCTGGAAAAGCCCTCCCAGCCCATGGAGTCCCAGCTGTGCCCGATGCCCACCTTGTCCCCAGCCCAGAGCACTGAGTGCCACCTCCAGGCCTTCCCTGGACACCTCCAGGGATGGGCACTCCAAAGCTCCCTGGGCAGCCCCTGCCAAGGCCTGAGCACCCTTTCCATGGAGAAATTCCTGCTGCTGTCCAACCTGAGCCTCCCCTGGCCCAGCCTGAGGCCGTTTCCCCTTGTCCTGTCCCTGTTCCCTGGGAGCAGAGCCCGACGCCTCCGGCTGCCCCCTCCTGTCAGGGAGTTGTGCAGAGCCAGAAGGTCCCCCTGAGCCTCCTCTGCTCCAGGCTGAGCCCCTTTCCCAGCTCCCTCAGCCGCTCCTGGGGCTCCAGCCCCTTCCCAGCTCCGTTCCCTGCCCTGCACACGCTCCAGCCCCTCCAGGGCTCTCTGGCCGGGAGGGCCCAGAGCTGGACACGGCCCTCGAGGTCCCTCAGCAGGGCCAGCCCAGGGGACAGCCCTGCCCTGGGCCTGTGGCCACCCCATGGCTGGCACAGCCCAGGGGCCCTTGGCCTCCTGCCCCCCTGGGCTCCCCTGGGCTCCTGTCCAGCCGCTGGCACAGCCCCCCCAGGGCCTTTCCCGAGGGGCCCTTTCCAGCCCCTGTGCCCCAGCCTGGAGCTGCAGGGCTTGGGCTGACCCCAGGGCAGGGCCTGGCCCTCGGCCTTGCTGAACCTCAGCCCATGGATCCAGCCTGTGCTGATCCCTCTGCAGAGCTTCCTGCCCCCAGCACATCCACACTCCCAACCAGAAATATTTTTAAAAGTTTTGTTGCCTCCTGAGGAAGCGGTGGGGATGTAAATCTGCTGCTCCATGCAAATGTCCGGAATTCCAGTATATCTGTGCTACCTACAGAAAAGTTATGCCAGGAAATTAGGGCAGCCTGGAGAGCTGCAGGTGATGCAGGGAAGCAGAGGGGCACTGGGAGGGGAGGCATTGCTGTGGGGACAAACTGGGAATGCCGCAGTTGTTTGATGAAAATAATTACGATGTTTTGAAAAAACGGAGCTGCTCCATAAAAGCAGGACAGAAACCAAATGAGAGCGTGGAGGAGCACACGGCTGTCCCCAGAGGCCGGGCCTTCCCAGAGCTGTTTAAGGGTGTGTGGCAGTGAGCTGAAGGCTCGTCTCTGGAAACGTGGGATATTCCTGCCCTCCAGTGGAAGCACGGGAAAGTGCTGGTTAAGGGATGGGAACCTCCGAGGGGATGTTAAGAAACCCTCGGGAAGCTCCTTGCTTTTGATCCACTGTCCCCTGAGCTGCCCCTCTTGTTGGGTACCGGAGCCCTTGGTCCCCTCTGCATTCCCCACCGCAGCCCTGCTGCTGTGCCTGCATCCCATGGAGTTTTCCAGAGCTCGGCACTGATCCAAGGGGATGATGTGTGAGATGCCAGTGCTGGGAGCGTGGCTTGGAGCGGTTTTGGGGGAGCACTCATCCGTGCCAGTTCAGCTCCTGGGATGGCACAAGCCCTTCTCCGAAACGAGCTGAGTGCATGGGAGGTGTTTTAGGAAATATTGTGCTCCATCAGAAAAGCAGGAATGTTGTTGAACTGCTGGGATGTGCAGGGTTTGGCTCCTTGATTCCCCAAACGAGCCAGCTGGCATCCCTTTCCCAGCCAAGGAGTTACCTGAGGTTACAAACCCTGGGAGTTCAGGTGGTTTGTTTGGTTCCTTGTTTTTCTAATCCCTCCCTGATTAGCACAGGATAATATTCCAATGTTGTCAGAGCACTTGGGAGTTTCTCCTGCGGTGAATTTCGGCACAGCATCAGCACAGCAGCGAGAACTCTGCTTTTGCCTGGCTGCCATGTGTTAAATGAATAAATGCCTGATAAGAACTTCCTTTTATCTGGTCAAGACAAGCTGTAAGATTGAGCAGCTCCTGTCTCACCATGTCAGACACAAACAGCTTCCAGGGCAGGCTGCGGAACAGCTCTGGGGTTTAATGCCTTTAGACACTACAAGGAGGGGCCCTGAGTTTCCCAGTTTATCCCAGTTCTGTGCAGATCTGTTGGAAGTGCCGATACAGGAGAGGCCTCAGTGCATCCAGCTGGGTCCTGTCTCTGCCCATGCCCTCCAGCAGGTGTCTGGAAGGGGGAGAAGAGCAAAGAGGTGATTATTGGTTTATTGATTGGGAGCTTCCGGCCTCCAGCGATTTGGGACTCGAGCACTTCCTGCTGTCAGTAGATTTGAGCATTCCTCGGTGGGCTTATCCTCCTGAATCTGCACAGCTGCTTTCCGTGGCACACCCTGACCTTTCCAACTTTGATCATCTCCTGCCAGAGTTGTCTCTTCCCCTAGCACAGAATCCCGTCCAGACCTATGCTCCTCACCATCAGTTTCCAGTACCTTTTCCAACCTTACTCCTTAGCTTTTGAGGTGAGGGCAGTGAAGGTGGAGGAATGACCACCACCACCTGCTTATTGAGGATTTTTTTGCCCCTGACTTCATTCCTACAGGATTTCAGGTGTAGGTATTACCTTGTCCCTCGGTGTCTTTAATTCTTTGGGCAGTTTTTCACCTTGCGCTTTTGTTTGCTGGTTTTGGTGATTCCATATCCTTCACCAATGCTGTCATTTTACTTCTTCTCCCTGTTTTTCCAGTTCATCCCCAAAGATGTTGAGCAGGAGGGATTTGAGCACTGCTGGCCTCCCTCCGCTAGGAAAACGAGCCATGCATTTCCTATTTTGAACTTTTTTTGTTTTAATCAATGCACAGAGCTTTCTTCTTATATCCTTTCTGTAAGAGCCCTTCAAGCCGTGTCAGATGCTGTTAGGAAATCCAAGCCAACTGTATCCAGCAACTCTCTCCTTCTCATGTGCCTGGGGGCTCCTTCAAAGAGCTCCAGTAGGCTTGGGAAGCGCCTTGGCTCTTCCCCAAAGAACTCTGATTTATCCATGTGTCAAGTGCTTCTGTTAGGACAGATGTTGGGTTTAGGGGACTACAGGGCTCTGGATCCCATCAAAAAGCCACTTCCATCCTGGAGGTCACCCAGAAGTGCTGGGGGAGGCCCATCTGGTCCCTTGGTTGACTTGGGTCTCCTACTGACACTTCAATGGGGTTCCCCTGGAGCTTCCCTGGGAAGGAAGATGTGCTGGGAGGGTCTCCCCAAGCCTTTCCACGTTGAGCCCAGGGGTAAAAAGTGCACTGAGCTTTCCTCACATGGCTTTGTTCTCCTCGGTGGGCTCTTTCCAGAGGGTC
Organism: Melanocharis versteri; assembly: GCA_013397845.1. Classification (NCBI taxonomy): domain Eukaryota; kingdom Metazoa; phylum Chordata; class Aves; order Passeriformes; family Melanocharitidae; genus Melanocharis; species Melanocharis versteri. The sequence goes on along the minus strand of VZTG01008042.1, from coordinate 37,092 downwards.
TCTGTAGGGTCTCTACAGCCCATGGTCAGGCTCGTGCTGCTGCTGTGGTCAGGAAGGGTTTATTATTTGCTTTTAAGCCTTTTGAAGTTGTTATTTGCCCTTTTTTTTTCCCTGTCTTATGGTGTTTTTCCTTTCAACTGGACAGAATTTGGTTCTTTTTTTTTTCTCTTTCTTGATTTCTTTGAAACAACGTCTTATTTGAAGGGTGCTCTTGCTTTTAATGTCCTGGCTCCTGCTGCCACTCAGCCACTCCAAAAAACGTGCTGGCCTCTCGTAGATCCAGGCTGGGTGTGTTCTCTGTGTCCACATCCCCACGTGCCACTGCTGAGAATTAATGCCCTTCACCAGCTCTTTCAGCTGCTCTTTGAATTCCCTTTTGTGACTTTTTAAGTGGTGCTTTTATATGAAACCTCTCTGCAGCGGTGTTAGATCTTAGCACATCATGGTTTTTCTCTTACAAGGAGGTTCTCCCAAGGGTAGGACTTCGAATTGGGCCTGGCTTATCTTTTCTTATCTATCATGTGGTTGTGGCTGCCCCGTCCCTGCAAGTGTCCAAGGCCTGGTTGGACAGGGCTTGGAGCAAGTGGAAGTTGTCCCTGCCCATCATATGATGATTTTAAGGTCCCTTCCAACCCAAACCAGATCACAGCCCCCCTTGCTCATCTTCTGGGTGGCCAGAAATCTCATCCTAATACTCTCCTTCCTTGTTGCAACTGGAATTTCCAGCTACAGTTGATCTTGATAACTTGTTTTGTTAACCTGATTTAGCACAAAAATTTACCCTTTCTTTAGGACAGGCTGTTTGGAGTAGCCTTCCTGTCTCCAGCATCTTCTGTGGGTGTAATTCTGTCATCCCAGAGATGGCCCTGCCATTCCCCTGTGCCAAAATAACCTTCCTTAGAGCTGAGACCTTCTAATTCTCCTGTTCTTCATCCTTAGACCTTTCTTGGACGTTTGTGCATCATAGGTGCTTTGGTTTTCCTGCTTCTCCAGATTTTCTCCAAATGGACCTTTCATTCTTCTGCCTTTTCCTGACTTTTGCCAGGGAAAGGTTATTTTTGTGGAGTTGTTGAACTCTTCCTGCCTCTGCAGAGTCCATCCCACGTGGAGCCAAAAGGACCTGCATGGCCCAAGCTGCTGAGTTTGCTTTCCAAAGCGATGCTCACACAAAAAGCAAAATCTCAGCAGATGACTCAGAGTCAAGGTGGGTTTGGAGCAGGGACATCCCGGGATGGGGTTGGTTATGTGGAAGCCAGGTTCAGTGAGCTCTTCCCACATTTCCATCTGTCTGCCAGAGTGAACAGGGGGAGCACCAAACCCCTCTTGGTGTGTGCACGGGCTTGCTTGGTAAGGGAAGATCTGCTTCCTGCCTGCTCCCACTTTTCCAGTAGGATTTTATGTGATATTCCCCTCCTTCCTGCCTTCCTCTTACATGTCACCTCTTTTTCCCCAAGTAACTTAGGTTGGAACATGCCAAATGGAACAGCTTCCACCAGCAGTGCTGGCACAGCTGGAGCGCTCTGGCGTTGGCCAGAGGGATAAATCCTTGAGGGTTTTGCAGGGATGCTTTGGGAAATTTGGTCCCTGTGCAATTAGAGGCTCTCCCTGATGATCTGTGGGAATTCTGGGGGAGCCTCTAGAGTAAGAAAACATCATTTACCCACTTACTACAGCAATGTCTCAGATCCTGTCACACACTAATCCCCTTTGAGCAAGGGGAATGCAGATGCTGCACCTGGGCAGGAACAGCCCCGAGCACCAGCACAGGCTGGGGGGGACCTGCTGGAGCAGCTCTGAGGGGAAGGACCTGGGGGACACCGAGCTGTCCCTG
>VZTG01008042.1:18143-34553 GCA_013397845.1 Melanocharis versteri | reverse complement strand
GGGATATCGGGCAGGAATTGTTCCCTGGGAGGGTGGGCAGGCCCTGGCACAGGGTGCCCAGAGAAGCTGTGGCTGCCCCTGGATCCCTGGCAGTGTCCAAGGCCAGGTTGGACACTGGGGCTTGGAGCAGCCTGGGACAGTGGGAGGTGTCCCTGCCCATGGCAGGGGTGGCACTGGATGGGCTTTGAAGTCCCTTCCAACCCAAACCAGTCTGGGATTCCATGGGATGCCCCTCAGCAGCCCTTGGAGAAGGAACAGAAGTTCTCTCAAGGTAGAGCTCTGCTTCTTAGCAGCTGCCAAGCTGGAAACCCTCTCACAAGGGACTTTTTCCCAGAGGATTTGGGCCATTGGAAAAAAGAACTGAGGGCAAAATGCCAACAGAGTTGTCTGAAACCCCTGGGACTTGAACAAATGCACAGTAAGTGGTGAACACAGCGAGTTGGACAAATAAATGTGTCTGACATCATCAATTTATTGATCCGTTCCCCACATTCCTTAAAAAATTTAAGAGGAGAAAGCTGCAACCAAATCCTTTAACATGAGCATCACTGTTGCCATGGGGATCTTTCCTCGTGCAGGTCCTGCCTGGAGGCAAAAGGGCTCCTTGGTGTTGACGTGCTCAGCTGAGCCACTTTGGGGGTGCTGGGATCTAATTGGCACTTTGCAATTAGTTGGGGAGATTTCATCGAGCACAACTGTGATTTGAGCAATTTCAAGCTGTAATTAGGCCGAGCTTTCCTTGAGGTCATGTCTGGCTTTCCACGGGTGGAACACGGGTCTTCCCCAATGAATCCCAACAACTTCCCCTGAAATACCTTTGGTGTTGTTCCATGGTACCTTGGAATCCAGTTTGGTAGCTAGGATCTATTGCCCTTGCAGAGTTCATTTGGAATTTTAATGCAAAATTCTTGTTTTCCTGAGGATTCACAGCAGCCTGGGTTTTCCTCGGTGTTTTCCAAAGGAAAACAATCCCCAAGGGATCTGTAGGTATTGCCTCTGAAGTCAGTCAGAAAAGTGAAAGGAAAAAACCCTTGATGCCTTGTTTTCTGAAGAGAGTTTATTGTCTACAGATCCAAACTGTTGAATCTGGAGCTAATGAGGAGAAAAGAGGGAATTCAGGGAATTGTCTCTTTCCTGACCAAAATACTCTTTTTTTTTTCCTTCTAAATTATTCAAGGGCATTAAAGATCACTGTGAGAGGTTTATTTTCCACTGCCTTTTTGCTATTCCTTCAGGAGTTGGGGGGTGAGTGCTCCTGCAGAAATGCTGAGTACACGCAAGATGCAGCTGCTGAATCTGGGGGTTTAAACCCCAATTTGCCCCAGAAATGCATGATTTGGATATGAATTTATTTGGCTGTTGATAAATAACATTTTACTGCTCTTCCATGTCCTATCAGAAGTTCTTTTCTTTGGAATGAAATGAGGTTGTCAAGGTCCGAGCGCAGCATTTGAGGTGCCGTGAGAGGTCTTCTGCTTTTCCTTAGGATTTTGTTCAGTCTGGAATTCCAGGTTGTACTGGGCCAGGATAGAATGTGATACGAGGCATTTCTTTGGTCTCCAGCTAAAATCATCCAGTGTTAAAACAAGAGACCAGGAAAAAGGGAGGAAAAAGAGAATTAATAACCCCCATCCTTAAACAATATCCTTTAACACTGCACAGAACAGGAAACTCCACCAGAGGAAGGAATACTCCACATCCTCCCTCTGCCCCTTTTAATTAAAATGGATTAAAATCTGGGGGTTTTAATCAGACTGTTCTGTAGGGTGTCTTGTTTGAACTATTTCAGGACATTTTGGCATGAGGAATAGTACAAATGTTGTTTTACCCGGAGCTGAATCCAGCACTTCCCAGAGAAGGAGGTGGGGAGAGTCCTGTGGGAAGCATGGAGCTGTTTCCTTAGGAGTTCAAGGAGGAACACGTGCATCTGGAAAACAAATACACATTTCCATGGTGACCTCCCTGTGACTTCCAGAGAAAATCAGGGACTGTGTTCCCTAAAAACCCTCCTTGTGCTCTACTGAGAGCACTTGGGCTCAAAGCTGTATGGGGTTCCCATCAGCTGGTATTTTCTATCCCGGTTTGTTTGGCTCTTCCACCAAAATTGTGGCTTTTTCTGGCCCATGAGCATCGTGTGGATGTGTAATGGACAATTCCACAACATGGGGGCTGGAATTGGGGAGCGGAGGGTTGGGATTTTGGGAGCTCAGACCCCTGGGGGCCGTTGTGAGCTTTAAAGGGAGGGGTGCACTTCCCTGTGTTACAAAAGAAGAGGATCCCACAGTAATATCTGGGGAAAAAGGCTGAGATTTGCATTTGAAGGAGTTTCCTCTCAGATGAGGTCCCGCTGCAGGGTGGGAGGCACTGAACCCAGCAGCACAAGGTGTTTAATTAGGTATCACCAATCTCTTGGCACGTTTAGGGCTTCAACAAAACTTAGTTGAAAAAATCCAGACTTTTCAAAGAGCCTGGATGAAGAGAAGCACTTTCTGAGCTGCTTTGGCTGCATTTCAGTGTGTTCAGTTACAATTCTGGGTGAGATCTGTGCAACATCCAAGTCTTCAAAGCCCCATAATTCCAACAAATCTCTTTGCTTTACTACTGAACCAACTTGGGATGAGCTCAGCTTGCTCACAGCACAATATCACATCTGTGGTGCTGAGCTCTCACTGAAAAGTGGTTTGCTTTAAAAAAGGGGAGGAGACCAATGAACCTGTGAGTATTTTAGCATTACATTTTTAATTTCCGATCTCCTTCCGCTTCCAGAGGACGTTAGAGATGTCATGGCTTTAATGTCTGGTTTAGCTGCCACTCAAAGCTCCCTTTCTGTAAGAAAATCTGAAGCAGGGGGTGTGCAATTTTCTCCTGATGTGAAGGGCTGTGAGTTCAGGTGCTGGGGCATTCGAGAGAAATTCCCAGCCCTGAAAACTCAGCTTTGAAAAGAAATCCAGCCTTTCTTTTCCATGCAATGGTCCCTGCAGCTGCAGCTTCAAACCCAGTGGCACCACCAGCACATGGCTTTTAAAAATCCCAAGGAAAAGGCTCTTGGTTTGGCTTTTTGAAGGTGCCAGATGTGGAAGGCAGTGAGATGAGCAGCTAAATCGGGAGTTAAAGCCACCTCAGAAGGATAGGCTGGAAGGAGGAGACCTGACCTAAGGAATACCTGGGTTATTATTCCCATGTTTGCCCTGTATCCATCCACAGATCCAACCTTCCACTCTTTCGGTGTGGTTTGCAAGTAAAAAAAAATTGAGAGGAGAAGATGAGTTTGATGTTCTCCTTGTTGGTCTTCCTTGGGCAGGGCAGCAAATCCTCATCTGAGGGTAAATCCTCTCTGAGCAGCCAGGCTCAGTGGGTGGCACCGCAGCATCCATCCCTCCCTGGGCTGGGTTGGCATTAGGGGCACTAATCCCAGGCAGGAGTTATTGATGGAGATATCCTGGAATAATCCTGGGGTCTGAATTTGTGAGCGAGCTCGTAAATGGCAATAATGTGACAGAGCTGGGGATGAATGCAGCTGTTCGGTAACGTTTGTGATGGACAGGAAAACAGGCAAAGAGCTGGCCTTCTCCTTGGAATCTTTGTCCTTGCCAATGCCAGCTTTTCCTGAAAGGATCTTTGGGAAGTTCCCAGGTGCATTTGGGCATCAGGAGGGAGATGGACACGTGGTACCCAGAGGAAGGAGCACAGAGGCCTTTCCCATACATTCAGGACATTGTTATTCCCCGCTCTCACTGCCTGCTCTGCCCCAGGGGAATTTTGGGGCAAACATCCCCCTTCCAGCTGACCCATGGAGACCTGGGAGTGCTCGGATCCTGGAGAAGTCTGGAGAGCAGCTTTGGCATTCCCCAGCAGGGAGTGGCTTCAGGCCCTGGTTATTTTTTTCTGCCGCAAAGGTTTGTCGAGGATCAGCTCCCCCCAAAAGTCCTGACCCAATGACTGATAAACAGAGGGAATGCTGGATGAGAAGGGTTTGCACCTGGGCTGGGACCTCTGAGAGGATGGGTGGCAACGCACCATGAAGAAATAGGGGTTTGCTCTCAGTGCCTCCCAGGAATTTGCTTTCAGGCATTCCCAGGCTCTGGATGCTGCTGGTTGTGCCGATGCCCTGTGGCTGTCCCTGCTCCGCTCTGCTCCCTGCCCGAGCCCCCTCAAGCAGGGCGCAGCTGAAGCTCAGCATCTCACGTGGACCCGACACGAGGTGCTTCTGATTTCACATTCACCCATTCCTAGACACCCCCTTGCCCCAAATCCCTGGGAAACACGTGATCCTGAGCTTTCTGGAGTCATTGGAGCTGGCTGGGAAGGGAAGGCGTGGCAGCCCTGCCACCGTCTGCTCCTCCTTACATCACTTTCAGTGATGAAACCTCCTGGTGACAGGAATTCCAGCCACTTCCTATTATTCACCTTTGGAATTGCATCTCTCTTCACTCAACAGCACAAATCCAATCTAGGGAGCTTTCCATGATCTCAGGGTACCAGGCAGGCAGGGTGCCATGGATAGACCAGAGCCAGGTGGGTCATTTCATCCCAGCTGAAATACGGACAGTCAGATGGAGAGAAAAATAGTCACAGAATTGAAGATTTGGGGCAATTTTTGCTTTCTTTTACACAGATTTTTTTTTAAGTGCCCCATCAGCTGAAGCAGCATTTAATAAGAAATAACGTCCACTGGTCTAGTGGAAGGTGGTTGGAAAAACATGATCATGAAGGTCCTTTCCAAGCCAAACTGTTCCATGATTCTCTGAGCCCTTTAGAATCTTGCTGTATCTTACAAACCATAAGGAGAGGGCTTTTAGTGGGCACAGAAATAGGGTTTAGTTTTGGGATGTATTTCCCTCCCCACCCCACCTGTGGATCTCAGGCTCATTTCACTGTCTCCTTGCAGGCTGGCTCTGATCATCACCATCCAGGTGCTGCAGCTCCACTTTTCCTGGTTTTTGTAGAGATTCCATATTTCCTTCTCCAGAAGTGAATTTCCTCAGTGATGGGTGAGGTAGTGACCAGGCTGACCAAAAAGCCAAATGAAAGGCTGCTTGTTAAACAAAGCAGGTGTCCGTCAGTGGGGAATGCTCCCAAATTCTGGGTTTATCCCCCCAAACTGGTGGCATTTGCTCAGATCAGGGTGGTTGATTCCCATTTGGTTGCAATTCCTGGCTGGCTGGCAGCCTGCAGGTGGAGAGGAGCCAAGTTTTCTCTGGAGATGACAGTTTGCTAACAGATGTCTGATGTTTCCCAACACGGTTAGGATGGGAATCAGGAGCTACTTCAGCAGAGCTGAGCAGTTGGGTAATTGCAAACCTTTGCTCCTCACATTTTCTTGTTTATCAGCTGCCTGGGTAACACGATTATTTCATTATTTTTGTTGTTGTTTGTAGTTTTAGGAGGCAGAGCTTGAAATATCTCTCGGAGCAATCATCATCGTAGGAGGCAGTGGCTCATTTAAATGCTGGGAAACCTCCAGCAGTGCACGGAGCCACAGGATTTCCTCCCTCCTTGGGCACAGCATTGCCCAAATACTTGGGCTGTGGCTCCTGCACTGCCATTTCAAAGCACTGGGATATCAGAAGATGGAATTTCCTCCCGAGCCCCCTGATTACTCTGGTTTCTTGTACGTGGTGCCTGTCGCTTCCAAAGAGGAGGCTGAGGCATGGCAGCTCCTCAGGAACAGGTATTTTATTTGAAGGCAGGGAAAGGAGTGGTGTTGCCAAGCCCCAGCTCTCCCAGAGGAGGTTTCAGGAGGTTTCAGTCATTCAGATTCGCAGGAAATCTTGGAGAAGAGCTCAGAGGCTCCACAGGATGCTCCTGCCTGTCTCAGACCTGAACATCTCCTGTGCTGCTCTCTGAGCTCCCACCTTGCTGTCAGCTTCAGGAGTGGGCTGTGAGCTCTGCCAGGCTTGGGCTGCTGTCAGTAGGTGGCAAAAACCTGCTTCAATAAGCAAAAAGTCCCATCAGGAGCACACTGGGAGTTGGTTCCTGGTGTCCCGCAAGCTCCTGTGAAAAGCTCAGCCTTCATTTTAAAAGCTCTTTATTAAAGAACAGACTTTTCGTTGCTTTTGGATCACACGTTGCCCGTATCTTTTCTTTTTGTGCGCTTCCAGCTATGATTTTCCAGGCATTTTGACCTGGGATGAGCAGCCCAATTACCAAAATACCCATGGAAAGGCTCTTTCTTAACTGCAGCTAATTCAACTGGAGACAAACAAGCCCAGAAGTCCCAGAGCAGGAAGTTCAGGCCTTGTGCCTGCACAGCTCCAGCGTGGCACTGAACGTGCCTGTGATGCCACTTGTGCCTCCAAGGTGTCTTCCCAGCACACCTCTCATCAATCAGTTCAGCAATTTGAACTCTTAATTCAACTCTTAACTCTTTGAACAACCTAATTTACAGGAGTTTGGTGTTTAACTGGACTTGGACTTTTGTAGCTGGGAATAAAACAGAATTCCAGTGAGGCTGTTAGTGGGCATAGGAAGGGCTCGTTTGCTTGATTTTACCTGTGTTTTGGTTTCACTACATATTTTTGGCATTTCTTTTGGAGTTTGGAGGCTTGTTGCACTGTACTTAGAAAAAAATGCATCCAATTTGTCTCATCTGCTCTGCTGCACTTGTATGTGCTCACTACATCCATGGAGTCTGGCAGAGGGAATTAGCCAAGGGATTTCCGAAAGCAATCCCAAGAATGCGGCAAGTATTTTTCTAGGCAAAATAATACAGTTTTTTAACACGTTCCAATGCAAATCCAGAAGATTTCAGCTTCCTTGCCCAGGAAGGTGTCCCTGCCCATGACAGGGAGGTTGAAATCAGGTGGTCTTGAAGGTCCCTTTCAACCCAAACCGTTGTGTGACCCTGGCCCTGATATTTTACATCCGTGTGTGTTGGCAGGAAATTTTCCACGCTGGGATTTCATCTCCCTGGCAATTAGAAATCATTAAAGGTATTTAACTGCTTCGTACATTCATCATGGAAATGAGAGGCACTCACTGCTCTGTCACCCCTGAAATGATGGCTCTGCCGTGCTTTGAAAGGGGACATTTAAATCCTTTTTCAGTGCCAGCTCAGCGCTCACCTCGTGATGAGCACGAAGGGATCAATGAGCAGCTGTGGCACACAAGGTTATCCCAAGTTCACAGCGGGCTCCGTGCTGATTGGGTTCCAAAGTCAGATGCATCAGGAGCAAGGTCACCGACAGGATCTGGTGACAGCATAAAAAATAAAGCAGAGCTGAAGTCATTTGTTGACAGCACCCCCTGAGAGAGAACTGTGCTTTAGTACCTCGGATTTGGGGCTTATGATGTGACCTTTCGCATTGCCGGGCTCCTGTTTGTAGTTTTCCCTTTCCACTTGGAAAACGGTGGAGTTTTGCTCTCTCTGCCCCGTTGGCTTTGAGGTTTCAAATAGAGCAGAGGAGGTGGTTTGAAGGGAATCTGTCAGTAAGTCAGTTCATGCTGTTAATGGAATAATCAGGGTGGGAATGTCCCAAAACTGGCCAGGTGGCTATGGGAGCGGCATGGTGGCTCATCTTCCCGCTGCTGTCACCCTGCACGAGCGAAGCCTCCGGTGATTATGCCCTGGGTGTTAATTGCAAGCTATTCCAGCTAAAATGAAGCCCTGCCCACCAGGCCAGCTGCCCCCTGCCCCCTCCAGGCCTCCCTCCATAATCCAGCCAGCTCTTTTCCCATAAAGTCACCCGCAGCCAAAGGTCGGACACGCGCGGGGACTCTCCAGCAGCCGAATGTCACATTTTATGGAGGGGGTGGATCCTGCTCATCCATTTCCCCTCCGAGCCTTTCTAAAAATACCCTAAACCTTAACAAGGAGCTATTTTGGAGGAATCACGGTCATGGATAGGCATGGGAAGCAGATTCTGGCAGGCTTGCATGGGTTGGATTTGCGTGCTCCTTGCTCAGGGGCTTGGTGTTGTGGGACAGTTGGCCATGGGATAAACAGAGAGCATCAGGATTTTGGGACCTCCTGGCTTGGGATGGCTGCTCTGAGTGGGTTTACAGGAGGAGAACAAGTGAAGATATCCTTATGGGAATGTTGATCTGTGACTGAAGTCATTCATTTCAGGCATTTGCAGCTTATCAGATCCGATTTCGTAAAACCTGGCTGGGATTTCTCTCCAGGGACCTTTAGCAATCCTGTCACTTCCAATAAACATTTATAGAAACTGCCGCCAGCCTGTGGATAAGAGAAACTCCTAGGAGAGACTTTGATCTTCCAAAAATCCTTAAAGACACCAAAATATTTAAAACCAAACCCCACGCAGGAGAAGATGGATAGCAAGTGCCCAGCTGTAGCCTTGGGAGCTGGATTGCAGCGCCAGGCGTTGGCTTTGCACCCTCAGTAGGGATGTTTGCTATTCCCGCTCGGAAAACCGTGCCCTCCGGAGCCATGCTGGGGTTGGGAGAGGCACAGTGCTGAGCTAACAGCCAGTTCTGAGAGCTGGGATGGAAGTGCAGCAGGTAAAGGCTGGCCCGGGCTCCCACAGCTCAGGGGCGGCGGCGCGCACTGCTCAGGTTTGCACCTCTAAGAAATTTCCGTTTTTTCGCCTCAAAACCTCCAGATACGAAGCCGAAGCTGCCTTCTTTGCCAACCTGAAACTGTCGGATTTCAACATCATCGACACCCTGGGAGTCGGAGGGTTCGGGAGAGTGGAGCTGGTAGGTGACCTCTTCTTCTTTGTGTGACATCCTAAAACAACTGCTGTGTTAAAGGCTTAATTTTCTTTGTTATTACACCCCAGTAACCCCAAGGAAAATGATCTGATGGGATTCTATAGCGAAGAAAGCTGACTTACATTTCCTGAGACATAAAAAATGTACCAATAAATGCTTTGCAAGGATTTATGCCCTAGGCTGAGAGAGGAGCACACATCTCCTCTCTCTCTCTTAAGTGGTTTATGGCATTGATTTATGGCTTTCTAAAAACAACCTGGAGAGTTGAGGGAGTGCTGGGATTGGAAGAGCAACCTAAAATCTTATTTAACCAGATCCAGAGTAACAGTAGAAAGCCTCTCCTACACATTTTTTATTCAGGTCTAGAATGGTTCCACTTGGTTGTCCTCAAAGCTGAGCATTCAGCACCTGGCCCATGACAATACATCCCAGAGAGGGGCTTTTTTCTTGTGCAGAATCGTAGAGAAAAGCCAAAATCCGAGCCTGCTTTTTGCTCTGCTTGGCTCTGGGGCTCTGTGGTCTCCTTTACAGCAGAGCCTGAGCAGGAGGTGAGCTGTTTGTAACACCAAGGCAACACAAAACCTTGGAGTAGGAAGAGGGAGTTGGGTTGCAGCACGGAGGAGCTCCGGACACCGGACACCCGTGCAGTATGTCAGGAACTCCTGCAAGCCCGGGCAGAACGCGAGCACAGTTACTGCTGCCTCCACAAAACCTCGGGAAAGCCTCCACTCCCCAGCCCTGTGGGAGCCAAAGGTGGCTGGCAATTGGAAAATGGGCAAAATGTGGTGTTTTGGTGATTATTTGTGATGTAAAGAGCAAATTTGGCATGCAGAGCTCAGCTTGATCTTCCCTGTGGTTTATTCCTGACTTTTCCTGTATGGATGAGAAATCCTGTGGAGGAGGGAGCATCTGTGTCCCTTCCTGGAGCTTGGGATTTAATTATGATTATTTTGTTTGTGAATATTAAATTTATGAGTATTTTGAAGGAGGTCCCTTCCCTGCTCCTGCTGCAGTCCCCTGCTGAGGATGCTTTAGAGCAGGAGGCTGTGCTCAGCCTCCCTTCTGAAGCCCCTCCATCCTCTCCTGGCACCGGGGATTTGCCTCCTAAATTAACACCTGGCTTCTCCACCCTGTGATGAGGGACCCACCAGCTGGGGGCTTGGTTTGAGCCTTGTGGAGGTTTTGGGTTCATTTTTAAGGGGTTTTGCCGACCTCAAGGTGCTCCTGGGGAGGTGCACGGGTTTATCTCCATGAAGGGTTGCTGGTGGGACCCATGGCCTCTGCCTGTGGCAGCTTTAAGGTGACCAAAACTCCAGCCTGGTGATGTGTGACCCTGGCCCGGCCGAGAGGAAGAGCAGGAGGTGCTCTGTCCCTTCAAGGTGGCAGCTCGAGCAGAAATACTCCCTTCTGAGCAGATGTTCACACCTCAGGAGCCTCCAAGAAGCCCTGGAGCCACCTGGGGTGGGAAGAACATTCCCAGAGGTTTTCTTCAGGGGTGGGTGCCCCTCTCCTAAGCAGGAAGATGCTGGATAAGCTCATTTTTTGTAGCTCTCATGTGACCCTGAGCTCCATACAGATAAAACATATTTAAAAGTGTAGCTCAACACACCAGATTTTGTTGTTTTTCTTTACCACAGAGGGAGATTTTGTTAGAAAGCCAAGAAAATATTCCTTTTGTCAAAACTGAGCCTGGAATTGCTGCCTCATGCTTCCATCTCCTCCATGAAAAATATGGTTTATTACTTTGGGTGAAAAATGTAACATATATTGGAGGACTCGGCTCTTTTATTGCCTGAATATGGAAGTGCAGGAATGTTCCTGGAAAACATTCACAGGTTTTGTGCTTTCCAGGAGTGAAATGGATCAAAGGAGTGAAGGACATGGCAAGGAAAAGGAATTTTAGAGCTTTGGGCACAAAGCCCCAGGACGTCACCCCTGGAGAGGGCAACTGCTGGTGGCTGGGGAGAAACTGGAATGTCTGGGGCTGGGATGGGCCAAGAAGGAGAAACATTCCCATTGGATGTGGTTTTCCAGACACCTCCGGGAATGCTGGTGCCTTGGAGAGGTCGCCCTTTCCATGCATCCATGCACAAGGATGTGGCTTTTAGGTCAGACAGCCGAAAATAGAAATTATTTTCAATTCCACGAGTGTTACACGTGGAAATCCCCTTTCGTCTTGCTTCTCCAGGCAGTTTTGTTTTCTGCAGCTCAGGAAAAAATTCCAAAGCATTGGACTTTCCAAGCCAAACTGAGTTTTAGTGTTGTTTGCTCAGTTTTTTGGTGGCTCCCTGGTGCCTCTTCCAACATCCGTATGGATGCTCCTCTTCATCCCAAAGTGGGCCATGTCATTGACTTTTATCCAGGTTTTTCTTGAGGGATAAACCATCCAGGGCTGGAGAAACCAAACGACAGGAGAGGACTTTTTGGGATGCATCCACTCCTTTTTACAGCTCAGCCTCCCTGCTTTATGTCAGCTGAGCATCTTCTGGGCTGGGATCCACGATCAGCAATAGGAAAATTGGAATTTCAAGTGCCACTGGGATAGGGAATGTCACCTCATGTGACACGGATGGAGGGCAGGTGTCCCCAGCCCTCAGAAATCACCTCTGCTGGCCTTTTTTTGCTCTTGGCTTTGTTCTTTAATTTCCTTTTCACTCAAGTCCTGTGCTCCTAATCGTCTGCCCCAGGTCAGTTCTTCTGGGTTTAAATCAGGATTATTTTTGATAGCTCTGCAATAAATACATTGGAGTAGCTGAATGTCCGAGATTGGAGTCATTTTTCCATGGAATCTGCTCCTGCAGTTGAAGGCTGACAACAGGGAGACTAAAAATCAGATCCTTGCCTTCTGCACTCCTTCTGGCTTGGTGGTGGCCCCAAAAAGCAAAATTCCTTTGCAATGTGGAGATTTCTAAAGACACAAATACAAACATGCCCATGAAACGTTCCAGCCGTGTCTTACGGGCTCCGTGCAAAGTGGACACAACGGAATTTTTCAGCTTTATTTGTGTTTTAAGAGAAATCTGGCCCCAGCTTCTGAAGTGCAATTAAGTCTCTTCCGGCCTCCAGACTGATTTGTAAACAAAGCCATTAGTGAATTAATTAGATAATGAGGCTAAAACTGCTGCAGTTGTCTTCTGATAGCCTGACAGATGCAGAATCCAGATATTTATTGGTGGAAATTTCCGACTGTGTCCAATTTCCAATTCCCAAGTGAGCTGCTTGTCCCTTTGCTATTGCAAACTTTTTTATTAGAAAGATCATTTTTCTCTTGGAAATCTCCTAATTTTGGGGTTTAATTGTCAGGAATGGCCTCGAGCTGGGCCAGGGGAGGCTCAGGTTGGACAGCAGCAGGAATTTCTCCATGGAAAGGGTGCTCAGGCCTTGGCAGGGGCTGCCCAGGGAGCTTTGGAGTGCCCATCCCTGGAGGTGTCCAGGGAAGGCCTGGAGGTGGCACTCAGTGCTCTGGGCTGGGGACAAGGTGGGCATCGGGCAGAGCTGGGACTCCATGGGCTGGGAGGGCTTTTCCAACCTCAGGGATCCTGGGATTCTGTGAATTTTTTGGCTTTTGAAAGAATGGATCTTTTGGTTGCTCTCAAGGGGAAGATCTGGAGATTTCAGCAAGGAATTTGAGATCAGGTACCCGAGGAAATCCCAAGCTCATCTGACAGCCTCCATCCTCCTTCTGAGCTCAGCAAAATTCCCATTGTGATTATTGGACCCTTTTTCCCCATCCCTTCCCAACATTTGCAGCCTATTCCCTTCTCCAGCCTGTGCAGGATGTTTAATTTTGTCACACAGCCACGTGGGGCTGGACCACTGCAGAGCCGTACTTCAATTTTCCCTGGATTTTGAATTCCTGTGGAAATTAAACGCATGCTTTGTAGATGGAAACTCATCCTGGGGATTGTCTGTTCATGGAAAGGGTCTTGGCAAAGTTTGGAAAGGTGGGAGGTGTTTGGAGCCCATCAAATCTGGGCAGAGGCTGGACCAGGATATGGCTGAGCCAGAGATTTCAGCTCCGGTTGGAGGCAGGACTAAAACATAAAAATAAGTTTTATATTTCAGACCAATCCAATCTGGGAAGCAGAGCAGGATCATGTATGGGATTGTTGGAGTTTAGCTCCATTTGATATTTCCAAGACCCCACAGCAGTGAGTTTTTCCATTTTCCACCTTCCTGAGGCATAGAATCCTTCTTCCTCTACTTACTTCTTCTTGGAATGATTTTATGCATGAAGCCCTTGACATTCCTCACTGCTTTTTAACCTTTTGATTCCAGACATTTCTGCAAAATCATAATTACTTCTGGGCTTTAGAGGAAGACAGAAATTTTAATGTATTTTAATATATTTGCCCAATATTTGCCCTTTACTCATAAAAAACTTGGCTGTGTTTGTTGTCAAGCAACAAAAATCAGTTTTCAGTGCAGGGATCAGGATGTGGAATTAAAAGGGTTTATCACAGTTGACTATTTGATTAAAAATTGTTAAAATGCTGCTTTCTTTAGTGTATAATTTTGCAAATTATTTTCCTGTTGAGTCTCATAGTGCTCCAGTTGGGATAGGAAATTTAGTGCTTTTCCAACCAGTGGAATCTGGATTATTCCAAGGAAAATAAGGTCACTGTCATGGACAGTTTCCACCCTGCTGCCCACTTAGAATTAATTCTTGATTCATCCTTCAAAATTCAGCCTCCAATGTATCTTGTAGACTTCATTTTTACTCCATGATTTTTCTTTCCGTCTTCTCAGAAAATCCCAGAATCCCAGGATGGTTTGGGTTGGAAGAGACCTGAAATCCCATCCCATTCCACCCCTGCCATGGGCAGGGACACCTTCCACTGTCCCAGGCTGCTCCAAGCCCCAGTGTCCAACCTGGCCTTGGGCACTGCCAGGGATCCAGGGGCAGCCACAGCTGCCCTGGGCACCCTGTGCCAGGGCCTGCCCTCCCTCCCAGGGAACAATTCCTGCCCAATATCCCATCCAGCCCTGCTCTCTGGCACTGGGAAGCTATTCCCTGTGTCCTGTCCCTCCAGCCCTTGGAAATATCCTGGAATGTTCAGTCACCTCGCTGTTCTTCACAGAAATAAATCCTTCTCTGGGGGCTTTTTCTGCATTCTGGTAAATATTTATTAAAGTTTCCAGTTTCCCAAGGTCAGCTGGGATTGGATCAGCACGGGAATTGCTGGAGTTGCAGACTGTAAATAACACACATAGAGATGATTTATAGGGAACACAGGCAGGGAAGGAGGAAGGATAAGGAACACGCAGCTTTTTTTCCATTGAGCTCTGGATTTCATCTCGTCAATACTCGTTTTCCCAGCCAGCCTGAAAAAGCAGGAAGGTGTAAAACCATATTTATTTCTGTGTAAGTGTTAAAAACCAGACAAAAATCAGGCCTGGAGTGCTCTGTGTGTCCTGGAAATTGCAGAAGTTTAAAACCATAAAGCAAAGGAAGGATTTCGGAGTGGTTCCAACAGGAGGAGCCAGCTGTGATCCTATGAAACAGGGATATGGAAAAGCCAGAGAGGTTGGATCTCTCCTTTTTCCCTGCCTTTCTTTGTCCATAGGATTCCAGACAGGTTTGGGGTGGAGGGGACCTTAAAGCCCATCCCATTTGACCCCATGCCATGGGCAGGGACACCTTCCACTGTATTTATGTGTGTACATATTCCATATTTACAGTAGCGGGGCACCGATACATGCAAAATATACTTTATATGCACTTTATATCCACTTTATATCTTTAGGGAAAATAAACCGTTTTTTATTCCACTTTTCTTCCACCTTCTGAGCCCAAACCCAAAGTCCTTGTTGTTCCTGTGGCTCCCTGCGCTGGTTTTCCCATCAGGATGGAGGGACAGAGTGTCCTTAGAAGCCCCTTCTCATCTTCTCAGGATTAATCCTGTTTGGTGTTTTTTAAATAAAAAAATCCAGGTGACTCCTACATCTTTTTTTTCTGCTTTTGGAATGAGATTGGGATTGGACATGGGGGTATTTTTGTATTAATTAACGTAAGATTAATACTAAAAACTATTATTGGTAAGAATAATAGAAGTGACCTGGAGTTTCCCACCTTTACATCATAAAATAGCCCTCAAAGTCACCTCATTTGGCAGCAACCAGAGCAAGGAGAGGGCTCAGGCAGGTTGGAAAAGGAGGAAAAGCCTCCAGGGCTCATTTTCCAGGTGATCCAAAAAATAACCCTTGGATTCTGTACCTGGACAGCTTTGGTGCATCAGCACTTTTAATGCAAAGTAATCCCCCCGTGGTTCCAAATTCCAGCAAATCCTCTGCCTTCCAAAGGACTAGGAATGGAAAATGAATCGAAATTCTACAGTGGCATCAAGTCCAAGCCTTGCCTGAGCTAATTGCAGCTGCCTGATTGTTCTGTATTTAATATTTGCAGCAGTGAGAACATCCTCAAACACCAAATAACCCCCAGGAAACTTCTTCTACTTCCTCCTGGAAATTTCCTTCCCTGGACTTACTTGGAAGTGTAGGAGAGCAGGTGACTTCCCCAGGCTCTCCATTCCCGGCAAAAATAATAATAAAATTTCTTAAAATAGCCTTTGTCATGAGAGACACAAAAATTAGGGGGTTGAAATCTGTGGTGTTAAATAAGGGCACATACTGGGATTTATTCCCAGCACCCTTTGTTCTGTGATATTGGAATTGTTTTCTCCTGAATCCCCACCAGGTTGTTGGGTTTGTTTTCACACAGATGCCTGGTACAGATTAACATTAAGAAAAAGGAATTTCAAGTGAATTTAGAGCACTAAATATTAATTTCTTTTTATTTTTTGATGTCCAAATCAACCACGAAATGATCAATCTTGCTCCTTGGAGCTGCTTTCTGGATTATTTTTGTGTGTGGACAAGCCAACATTAAAAAATGCAAGCTGGAAGAGAACAGATCTGATCTGGAGAATCTGATGGGGATTTGCAAAGACTTTGGAGTGAAATGATTCGGGGGGCAGTGGTGGTGCTTGTCCATCTCCACATGGACAGGGCCGGTGGGAAGCCAAGAAATCTGGATTCCCACCAAAAGAAAGAGGGATAAGTTCTCCACAAGTTCATGCTTAGTCCTACCAAATTTAATATTTTTATTTTTTAAGTTTTGGTAAATTCTGCTCAGCCCAGATTTCACCTTGATTCTCATCAGGTCTCGATTCAGATGGGATAATATCCAATATTCCATCCAAACACTTAAACTGAAGCCATTTATTCGAAATGAGACTTAAAAAGAAATAGAAGCCAAGCCATAACCCCAAACCAAAAGTGCTTTTATCACTTTTAGTTGGTGAAAAATGCAGAATTTCTTTGTGCTTTGAGCCATGGTCAAACAAGGATAAGGAATAATGGAGCAGCAGGGATGGGGGGAAAATGTTGTGCTTTACTTTTTGGAGATCATTTGGGTCTTTGTGATGTGTTTCTCTGAAAATAGAATGGCAAACACAGATTTCCAGCAAAGAGAATCCAGCAAAGATAATAATTAGGAGGGTGAATCTCAGTGTGAAAAACGGGACAGGAGCTTTGGAAAAACAGAAATTTTATGTGGGCTTGGAAATTCTTCCAGCTGTGGCGAATAAGAAGCCACAAATCTGGTTTATATATATATATATATATAGGTATATGTATATGCATATGCGTGTGTATATATATATATATTTATATATATAAAATATGTATTAAAAAAGAGGTTAATGATGAAAACCTTGGCCACAGATGGGTGGC
>VZTG01008042.1:0-17786 GCA_013397845.1 Melanocharis versteri | reverse complement strand
CCTGGGGATACCATCCCTCCTGGTATTTCCCTGATCCCTGGGGATACCATCCCTCCTGGGGATACCATCCCTCCTGGTATTTCCCTGATCCCTGGGGATACCATCCCTGCTGGTGTTCCCTGATCTCTGGGGATTCCATCCCTCCTGGGGATACCATCCCTGCTGGTGTTTCCCTGATCCCTGGGGATACTACCATCCATGGTTCTGTGATTCTGTGCACATTCCATGGTTCTACAAAGATGCCGTGTCTCATATCCACCCACATTCCTGGCACCAAAACAATCCAAAAGCAGATATTACATTAAATAAACTCTACTTGCATGAGTGTTGCCTTCTGACCCTAAGGGCGGGCTGGGTTTCTGGGGGGCTGCTCCCCTCTGGCAGAAGCCACATTCCTACAAGGACACCGAAATAGAAGTTGCCAGATGGCACCTCGTGCTCTGCAGGGGGGAAAGCACCTCACTGGAATATTGTTGTGAGCAGCTGCCGGGGGAATTTTGCAGACTTGGAGGCCAGGGAGGTCAGCAGAGGGGTTCCTTTGGGAGGGTTGGCCGGGGTGGGAAGGGTGGCTGCCTTCCAGCTGGCTTTGGGACAGGGACCTGTCCCCTGGCGTGGCTCAGGCTTCAGAAGTTGCCAGGGCTACCCCGAAAGCAAGCAAACAACTCCTGCCAGCCTCAGCTCGGGGAACCAGGCTAGAAACAGGGGGCAGAGGCTTCAGGGGAAAAGCAAAGCCGTGCTGCTGGGAAGCCAGGTCTGCTCGTGCTCTGCGGGCATCCCAGCTCTGCAATTCCCGGCTGGAGCCACCACAGTTGGGGTGAGCTGGAGGGAAAGGGACTGGGAGAGCTGGATGGTAACTGGCAGCATCTCCTGACCTGACAGCGACACCCACACTTGGCTTTTCCCTAAAAACCGTGGTGTTTAGAAACGGCTTTTCTAGCAGCAAGCCGGGTAGTCAGAAACCTGGATCGTGAGTGGAGAGGTGGGAGGAATTCCTGGAACAGGGAGGTGGGGTTGCGGCCCGGCTGTGCCCTGTGTGTGACCCCGGCCTGTCCCGCCGTGCCCAGGTGCAGCTGAAGAGCGAGGAGGCCAAGACGTTCGCCATGAAGATCCTGAAGAAGCGGCACATCGTGGACACGCGGCAGCAGGAGCACATCCGCTCCGAGAAGCAGATCATGCAGAGCGCCCACTCCGACTTCATCGTCAGGTACCTCCCTGTGCCCCGGCCCTCAGCATTCCAGGGATCCACACAGGGATCAGCCAGCCAGCCTGGAAGAGCCCTCAGCTCCACTCCTGCAAGGCAATGGAGGTGTGGAGCGGAGGAACGCGCTGGGCAGAGCTCGCTGGTGCTGCCAGGCGATCCCTATAGAATCCCAGGATGGTTTGGGTTGGAAGGGACCTCAAAGCCCATCCAGTGCCACGGGCAGGGACACCTTCCACTGTCCCAGGCTGCTCCAAGCCCCAGTGTCCAGCCTGGCCTTGGGCACTGCCAGGGATCCAGGGGCAGCCCCAGCTGCTCTGGGCACCCTGTGCCAGGGCCTGCCCACCCTCCCAGGGAACAATTCCTTCCCAATATCCCATCCATCCCTGCCCTCTGGCAGTGGGAAGCCATTCCCTGTGTCCTGTCCCTCCAGACCCCTGTCCCAAGTCCCTCTCCAGCTCTCTTGGAGCCCCTTTAGGCACTGGACTCCGCATCAAAAATTAAACATATATTTATAGAGATATTTATCATGACTTGGCTGTGCCCCTGCTCAAGGTTAATTTTCCTTTTCCTTCCCAATTTCTGAGTTTTCCTTCCCACTACAGGAAGCTGGAAGGCAGGGCTTCGTCCTTTGAGATCACACAGTGCCATGAGAATGAGCAGCTGTGTCCAGCATTTCTCTTTAGGGAATATTTGACAAATCCAGTTCAGCATCCCTGGACTCCTCATGGGCAAACACATTAAAACCATCTCCCTGCCCCAAACCTAAGCACCTCTCCAGGGAATAAAAGGGGGTGCCAGGCATTGTTGCTTGTTTCCTCCCTAATAACAACATTCCCAGGCTTTTCAGGCACTGTGAGGACAGAGAGGGGGTTCTTTGGATGCTGTAGGTCAGGATGGAGCAGTGGGTGCTGAGGATCCCTGGATCATCCACCTCGAGGGGCATCCAAGGCTGCCTCATCCCACCCTCAGAGACGCCTGGAAAACTTTTTTGCCGTAGGAGATCAGCCCCGCTCCCAGAAACTGCTCAGGACACACAAACAAACCCGGGGTGAAACCAAAGCCCTGGGATGAATCCAAAGGGAAGCACGTGGCCAGGCCGGGGCACTCGGCGGGTGTTTCCTTCCCAGGCTGATCCCTGGGATTCCCCTGGAGCCCATGGCTTCTCCTCTGATTCATGGGTGACAGCTGGAGCCCGGCACTGCCCGGCTGCCGCTCCCTTCAGGATGTGCTGCTGGATCCATGAACATTCCTTGTTACCCAGGCTGGAGCCAAATATTCCCCATGGGCTATTCCAGCCTCTGGGTTTTTGGAAGGCTGAGCTGTTTCGGGGTGAGAGGGGAAGTGCGGGGCCAGCCAAGCCACCGTTCCCAGAAATACCCACTCCTAAATAAAACCTGAGCCTCCACACATTTCTTGATGGAGCCACTGATATTCATGGCTGATAAATGAAATCCTGCTTCATTCCCACTCTTCAGCAGGGAAGCAGAACAAGGATTTTTACCTGGAGGTCTTCTCCTTCCGTGTCCTGCAGTAATTCCCACCTTTTGCAGCAACAACCGTCCCTGAATTATATTTAATATCCCACGGAAACCCTGCTCTGGGAAGGGACTTTCCAAGTCACAAAGTCCAACCTTTGGCTATTGCTAGAAAATACTGGATTTATCAAACTTGGTTTCTGCTTTTTCCCCTCTTCTCCTCTTGCCCATCCACAGGGATTTGAGGTTTTCCTATAGTTTCTGTTCTAAAATTATTGAACTTGTTTATTGTTTACTCAATAACTTGTTTATTCCATTTTTTGGACCAGCTGGGATAATTTTTTTGGGGTGCAATGGGCAGAAATTTGAATATTTCAGTAGATTAATTCAATTTTGAGCTGATGGATAAAAGGGGGGATTAAAATTATCTTGGAGAAAGGACACAACATCTGGAATATTAGAACAGAAAAGACAAAATTACTGAAGAACTTGGTTGTTTTCTTAATCCATTGTGTTTCTTAAAAAGTCCTTGAAGAATAATTGAGTTTGGTTATTAAAATGAATTAAACCAGGCAAAAGGAGCAGGAGAGGCCAAGTGGCACTGAATAAAATTGACTTTTAGATAAACTAAAACTCAAACAGAACAAAATGCTCTGGGTTGGATCAGGGGCCAAACAAGTGCAAATATTTCGAGGAATAAGGAAATAGTTAAAGAAGTTATTCAAACATTGTGTCACTTAGACTTAAGACTGAAATAATGCCCTTTCACGTGTCTAAACTTTATCCTTTCATGACAGCTGATAAATAATATTTGATTTTCTTTTTATCTGCGCATTTTAGGCCAGATTTAATGCCCATAAAATTTTCAGCAGGGCTGCCTTAATTAAGGAAAGTATTTCAGTAGCATTTAAATTACCAAGTAATTAAAAACATGAAATTACATTTTGGATTCTTGAAGTTTTCCATAAACTTTATTATAGATTAAATGTGTATTAAGATAAATGACATTTTGTCCAAGTGGCAAGAAATAAGTGAGGGGATTTCTGTTAAAACCATAAATTTTAGCATTATTTAATGGTCAGTTATAACTGACCACTGGTTTTATATAAATATAAATGGATGTCTTCCAAAGGAACCAAATCCCACAGTGTTTTCCCCCGATCCATCCCACAGCTCCATCAAAATAATAACTGGGATTAGCAGGGAAGAGCTGGAATCTGCAAACCCACTTGGTTTCATTTCCATCCTGTGGTGGCAGCTCTTGAATTTTCAACTCCTGGAATTTTTAACTCCTGGAAACTGCCAGGAATGCAGGAATTGCACCAGGACAGAGTCTCCCCCAGCATTCCCTTCTGCTGCAGAAATTATTAAAATTATTATCCAAACAATTATTTAAATGAATGTCCAGTTATTAAAATGAATATCCAGACAGCTGCAAAGAAACCTTCCCAGTATCCACACTCTGCTGGAAGTCTGGATGGATAAAGCCACACATGGAATGGGAAGTACAAAAGCAAGTCAGAAGTTTAAATTAAGCAAAATACAAGCAAGAAGCAAGTAGAAAAGGAAGTTTAAATTAAGTAAAAAGAAGAATCTCTGGGTTTTTTCACCATAGTTATTGAATATTATTAAACACATCTATAAATCCAGTTTCTGTAATATTATGGACACTGAAAGCTTGGTGGCAAAGAGATTTTCCGGTTTTCTGCTTGTCAGTGTGCATCTCCACTTTCCCACGGAGCTAGCTGAAAAACAGCTAGAGAGCTTTTGTAAATAATTCTGCTATCTTGCACCTTGTTATTGTTAATCTGAGGGATTGTTTGGGAATGGGTGTTTTAGGACCTGGCCAATCATCCTGAGGGGTGGATGGCCAGGGATCCAATGACCTTATACCATCCCAACGACCTAGGCTATAAAACCTGTCTGTATATAACTAAATGACTCATTCAATCCTGTTCTTCCTGAGTTTGGTGACGTAATACCATTAGAAATTCCTGCTGAACACAGAGCATTGATTTTAGAGCCCAGTTCAGAACCTGAAGATGGGTTCACAAAGCCTGGCCCATCCCTTGAGGCAGTTTTTCCTCCACATTCCTTCCTGGGAGGAAGAGGAAGAGCATTTCAGCTCCCTGCTTGTGGGTGCCCTTTAAACTCTGTGGAAGCAGCGAGTTGGGTGCTTGGCTGATGGATTTATGTGTGATTTCCTGGTTGCCACCTGCAGGCTCTACAGGACGTTCAAGGACAGCAAGTACCTGTACATGCTGATGGAGGCCTGCCTGGGGGGAGAGCTCTGGACCATTCTCAGGGACAGGTGAGCTGGCCCTTCTCCTGCAGAGCGGGATGTTTCACACACCAGAATTCCAGCTGGAAGGGACCTCAAAGCCCACCCAGGGACACCTTCCACTGTCCCAGGCTGCTCCAAGCCCCAGTGTCCAGCCTGGCCTTGGACACTGCCAGGGATCCAGGGGCAGCCACAGCTTCTCTGGGCACCCTGTGCCAGGGCCTGCCCACCCTCCCAGGGAACAATTCCTGCCCAATATCCCATCCATCCCTGCCCTCTGGCACTGGGAAGCCATTCCCTGTGTCCTGTCCCTCCATGCCTTGTCCCCAGTCCCTCTCCAGCTCTCCTGGAGCCCCTTTAGGCCCTGGCAGGGGCTCTGAGCTCTCCCTGGAGCCTTCTCCTCTCCAGATGAGCCCCCCCAGCTCTCCCAGCCTGGCTCCAGCCCTGGGAGCAGCTCTGGGGCCTCCTTTGGATTTGCTCCAGCAGCTCTGGGTCCTTTTGATATCACAATTTTTAAATCACAATTTCCCATCTCAGAGCTGTTCCCTTCCCTGTGTTTGCTGCCCACCCTCTGCGAGTGTGAATAGCAACTTCCAGCTCTGCTGCAGGGACACTGAGAAATAATATCCATAAATATTTCCCAGATTTATGGCCCAGCCAGGACTGAGAGCAATAAGCACGAGGAAATCAAGAGCTGTGCAGGGTCTGTTGGCCCAGATATCCCATATTACACCAGGGCTGCTGATCCAAGTGGGAATCAAATCCACACCCTGCCAGGAGCCCTGTTCCATCAGGATGCAGCAGTGACATGTTAAAAAAACAGTTAGGAAAGCATGTGATGCCCAAAACCCCACAGTGCCTGCCTTGGGAGGCTTGCACTGGGAGTGTTTGGGGTTGCTGGGTGCACGTGGGATGTGCCCATGGAGCAGGAAAAGATGCAGGGAATTGTCACTCTGGAATAGCGTCATCACTGGAACAGAATTCCATTAAATTTGGAAAGATTGATCAGAAAGTCAAGATAAAATTGTCTTTTAATTCCCCAGAACAAATTTTTCTCTGGTTCTTCCTCTACCTGGCAGCCTTTTTCTCACTGAAACGGGAACTGAAGCAAAGTTAGCAGGTGCTGGGTGGGATTTTTCCTGATCTTTTGTCTGAGCCTGATAATTCCGTCTTTAATTCTCTGGGATTTAAACTGAGGTTCTGCTGCCATCTAGCTTAGACACCCTCCTGGTCTCGGCCAGCCCCCAGCAGGCAGGGGGATGTGGTTTTCCTTGGAAAACTGCAGAAACAAGGATGCAAAGGTGCAGTTTGGAATTTGCATTAACTCTTCAAGTCCCAGCAGCTGTGATCTTTCTGCCTTTTGCCTCAATTAGGAACATTAATGCAGCACTTGTCTCCACGCCTCAAAGGAGTTTTAACATTCAAAAACCAAAGTTGTAATTAGAAAAAAAATACCTTTTTGCTTACGAGACAAGGATTTCAAAGTTTTATTTCTAAATTATAGAATAAATCTTAAAATACTTTAAGATATTGGAGGCAAAGAGGCTTCTTCAAAAATGGAAATTTAATTAGATTGAGATATAAAGGTGAGTTTAGCAACAGGAGCTTTCCAGGTGTTAAAAAGTGGTTTAACTGCAGTGGTAAAAGTTTTAACAGCAGAAGGAATTCCATGGGGAAGGAAACCACTTCCCAGGGATTCACTTAATGGCTTTATCCCCTTTTCCCTCCCTCCTTTCCGCAGGGGTTCATTTGAGGATTCCACGACCAGGTTTTACACGGCGTGCGTGGTGGAAGCCTTTGCCTACTTGCATTCCAAAGGGATCATTTATAGGGACCTCAAGCCAGAGAACCTCATTCTGGATCACCGAGGTTATGCCAAGCTGGTGAGTGCCAAAAACAGTCTCCCCAGCTCCCACACAGGAGGGTCAGGAGCAAAGTCCCCCCACAGGGCCCTTCAGGGGATGCTGAGAGGAGATCAGGGCGAGGTGTTGTCATCACCACCGGGATGTTTTCCCCGCTTCCAGCAGGGCTGAGGGTGCAGCTGAGCTGAGAAATGCTGATTCTGGCTTGGGATTCAGATCCGTGCTCCTGGAATGCTGAGAAAAGAGCATCAGGAGAAAGCCACTCGGCTGTCTTGGGCAAAAAATTCACTTTTTGCCCCAGAGCTCGGGGTAGAGGCGCCCTGCTTGTTTGGGGTACCCCAAATGGCCCGGTGAGAGCATGGAGAGGGGCAGGAGGGAAGAAAGAGTTCCCTTGGTGGGAGGTGCTGCAGGATGTGGGCTCTTGGGAAGGACAGGGCAATGCACCCCTGAAAGGAGCTGGTGCAGGAGGGACTGATGGCCCCGGGGGTCATGGGGGCCAAGGGTGTCGTGGTCTGGGGGCTCTTTGGGGCAGGAGCAGCTGGGGACAGTGGCCCAGCCCATCATCACAGCCTGGTGGCAGCCTGCACGTGTCACCGAAGGAGTGACATCGGGGTTTACCCTCTGCAGCATTTCCCCGAGGCCTTCCCAATATCCCACCTAACCCTGCCCTCTCTCAGAGTAAAGCCACCCCTTGCACGTGTTAATTTAAATGGAAAAGAGAGAATGCCAAATAAATCAACCTGAGCTGTGAGCGATGGAAAGTTCCAACCCCCAAGGAGCCCTCGGTGCTGGTGTTGGCTTCCCTCATGGGAATATTCCCAAGGATAAATCAGCAAAAAGGTCGCTGTGGTTCCCTGGTCCTGGAACGACCCTCAGTGCTTTAATTAGGAGAAAATTCCCATGAGGAATCCTCCTTTCTGCCTTGCTTCACTTCAAGAGGAGCAGAGCCCACGGCTGACATTCCCTCTGATGCCCTGCCCTGACGCTCCGCTGCCCCTTCCCCCAGGTCGATTTTGGCTTTGCAAAGAAAATAGGATTTGGAAAGAAAACATGGACTTTTTGTGGCACCCCGGAGTACGTAGCCCCCGAGATCATCCTGAACAAAGGTCACGACATTTCGGCAGACTACTGGTCCCTGGGAATCCTGATGTATGAGCTCCTGACTGGCAGGTATGGGCATCGAAATTCATCCCAACATCTCTGCCCTTGTCACCCTGATGGGGCCAGGGCAGGGGCAGGGCTCAGCCAGGGAACTCCACAGTGGCTTTTCCACTCAAAGCGTCTTTTTTTGGCTCTGAATGGGCTGAACGCGGTGGGAAAAGGAGAAGGGTTTGCACTCAGCTGGGGAGGTTTGGCCCTGAATGGTCTGGAAATGATGGGAAAAGGGGAAGGGTTTGCACTCAGCTGGGGAGGTTTGGCCCTGAATGGTCTGGAAATGATGGGAAAAGGGGAAGGGTTTGCACTCAGCTGGGGAGGTTTGGCCCTGAATGGTCTGGAAATGATAGGAAAAGGGGAAGGGTTTGCACTCAGCTGGGGAGGTTCCTCCCTGCTGGAAAGGAGGAGGTGGATTGGGCACCATCCATCCCTTCCCATATTTCATTTGGGATATCCCTGCTGCTCTTGACTTCCTGGAGCTCCCTCACCTCATCCCCCAGCGCTCACCCCCAGGAGCTGGGGAAGGATCCATCCCCTCCACCTGCCCATCCTTCGGGGCTGGACACAACCCCCCATCCATGGAAAGCCAATGAATCCCCCTGGAATCAGGTCCCATCACACGAAGATAAGCCAGGGAATGCTGCTCAGAGCCTCCTGCCTTGGGCTCTTGGGACGTGGCTGCCATGGGAAGAAGAGGTTTAGCATGGAAAATTTTTTGGTACTTCCCTGCAGCTAACATCCCTGAATTCCAGAGCTCCTTGAGGAATGGCTGGGATCATGGGAAGCAAAGCATTCCTGGTTGACATCTGCCTTTTCTCATCTGGGTATATTTTATCGGACTTCAATGCTGTTTTAAAGACAAATTGTTATTAAAGAGAAGGTTTTAATCTTTTTTCCTTCCTTGTGCCCCCTAAAGTCCCCCTTTCTCAGGCCCAGACCCCATGAAGACCTATAACATCATATTAAGGGGAATAGACATGATCGAATTTCCAAAGAAGATTGCCAAAAATGCTGCTAATTTAATTAAAAAACTATGCAGGTAAGTGGATGAAAGAATAAAACAAAAAGCCTTGATGTTGTTTGAGAAGAAATGAGCTGTTCAGAGGGATTTAGGATTTGTTATTCGTTTTACAGGGACAATCCATCAGAAAGATTAGGGAACTTGAAAAATGGAGTGAAAGATATCCAAAAGCACAAGTAAGTGTCTTCTCCAGCAGCCATCAGCTCAAATCCCCAGAAGGAGGCATTTCAAACACCTCAATTTCCCCCTAAAAACCACTTCCTATCCATAATGTAAATTCATCCTCCCTTTTGGTCCTGTAGGAGTGGGTACATGATGTCTTAGGAGTTTATTGGGATAAGAACAGGTGAGAGACCCATTCCAGGAACAATTTCTCTCATCCATCCGTGCTGGATCTTCTCTCCTCCCATCCCCAAAGCAGCAGGAATGGATTGGATGGATGTTTTTGTGGGAAGGCTCAGGGCTCATCCACCTACCCTGAGCAAACCTGAGGAAAACCACAAGCGGGACAGCTTCGAGCATGAAGTTGGGAGTTAACTCAATTCCATAGGAAAGAAAGGGCATTATGGGTCTCCTGTGGGAGGGATGCACCTTTTGGAAGGGAAGGAGCAGCTTC
Source organism: Melanocharis versteri (assembly GCA_013397845.1). NCBI lineage: Eukaryota > Metazoa > Chordata > Aves > Passeriformes > Melanocharitidae > Melanocharis > Melanocharis versteri. Next base: position 8,175 of record VZTG01008042.1, on the reverse strand, counting down.
CAGGACACCTGCAGCAAGGAATGGTTCCCATCTCAGTGTTGGCAATTTCCACCTGGGTGGTGTCACCACTGGGCTTCTGCACAGGCTTCCTTCTTGATCCCCAGAAAAAGCGACAGGAAACATTCCAAAGAGATTGGAAGATGAGGTCTGTGGGAGATGAAACCTGTTGATCAAGCAATTTTCTTTTCTTTTTGTGCTACACCTGTCTAACTGTTGGATTCTTCCCTCCCTTCAGATGGTTTGAAGGCTTTAACTGGGAAGGGTTACGGAAAGGGACACTGACACCTCCCATAATCCCAAGTGTAAGTTTTCCTATTGGTTTTTTCTCCTCCATGGCCAGTTCCTCAGGGATGCTGTGTGTTTTGGGCAGTGGTACGTGGGGTTGTGCTTTATTTCTTCTGGAGATGCTTGAAGAAGTCACTTTAGGCACATTCCCAGCTAATCTTGCTCTCCAGGCAGGCTCTCCCCTGGGAAGGCAGTTTGGGGAGGGCACAGCCACGGAGAAATCCCCTTTGCAGCAGGGGATCAAGGCAGGATCACTCACTCCAACACATTTTCCTCTCTCTCACCTGCTCCACTTGTTTCTGCATCTCCTTTTCCCGTTTCGGTGGAGAGCTGCCACTTCCACGCTTTCTCTCAGCTGTGTCCCGTTCCCTTCTCCTTTCCTCTCTTTTCCTTTGGAAAGGCAGGTGGGATTTGGATGCCATCTCCCTTTTCTTTCCCATTAACCTTCCCTTCTGTGCTGTCCTTTGTGCCTGTGCCCCTCTTTCCCTGTGTCCTGCCCTACATGAAAAGCGCTGTTGATGTTTAACCGGGAGCGGGCGCGCAGGGACAGCTCCGCTCATTCTCCTCTGGAGCAAAGCCCTTCCTTTGATGTCTTTGTGAGCTCTCTGCCCTCAAAGCCCCTCTGCAAAGGGAAACCAAACAGGATTAGCTGACAGAAATTACCTTGGCCCCTTCTGTCCTGCAGCGTCCGCTCCTTGTTCCAGCTTAATCCCTCGGGATCACTGGGAGAATGCCATTAATGGGGGTTTAATTGCACCCCATTGCTCCATCCTGCAGCAGGGCAGGCCCAGCTCCGGGGCTGAATCTGCCATCCCAAAGCGTGCTTAGGGAAAGAGCAGGAGGGTTTCCCATCCCCCCTTTGCTCCTGGAGTCGGTGGGAGAAAGCAGGACTCGGCAAACGTCTCCCGTGACAACTCAGAAATGTTTTAGAGATCAAAGCTGGGTTTGGTTGGGGTTTTTTCTCTTAAGCTCAAGCTGCAATCCTAGGATGGTTTGGGTTGGAAGGGGCCTTTAAGCTCATCCAGTTCCATCACCTTCCATGGGCAGGGACACCTTCCACTATGCCAGCTTGCTCCAAGCCCTGTCCAACGTGGCCTTGGCCTCTTTTTAATCCCTATTAATTCATCAGCAGTGCAGTTCACCACATTCCAAGTCAGGCAATAAAGTCAAGTTTGCTCCTTCACATCCAGTTGCAATTCCTGCTTTAGGAATGCAGGATGTCTGTGTAGCCTGAAAAAACTCCAGGATGTTTTTCTTAACTGGTTTTGGTGGATTTTTAGTTTAGTAGGAGCATTTCCAATACTGCTGTTACCCCACACAGCAAGGCTGGCTGGAATAGATGGGAGCATCCTTCCCTCTTAGAGGAATCCTCTTCCAGGACAGCTCCAGGCTGGCCCTAATCCTGGTTCAACCCAGCTCATCCTTTCCCTGAACTCTAAGGAGTAGCATCTCCTCCAGATCTGCTCCTGAGATCCTCTCCACACCCATGAACTGAATTTTCTCAACCTCAGACTGTCAATCCTGCTCCAGCTCATTGTCCACAAGTTTTTTTTGCAAAGTCTCAACTGCCACTCTGTAAAGAGACCCAAAATGCAGCTCTGAGGGCTGACATCCATTTTTCCTTCAATTCACCTCTCCTTGTTAGCTGGGAAGGAGCCAGCAGGGCCAAACATACAGATTAGCTTCTTTTTTTTGAAGAAAAAAGGCTTTTCCCAGCTCTTTAGCTCTCATTTCTTACGTGGCACTGCCAGTGAGGCAATCAAAGAGCTCTTATTTCACGGGATTTTTGGAAAGATCCCAATTTACAACCTGCTGCTAGGACACTGCTGAGCCTGGATACCACAGCTGGAATCTGTGATTTTACCTCTCCTTAAAAGCTCAGGATTCTTCCAAAGATGAGCTGAGGAAGCAAAGGGTGAAGGAGCACCAGCAAAGTCAACAGATCCAGATAATCCAAAAGAAATTAAAACCATTAAGGTTTTATTGGGTGGGTTTATTTTTCCAAAATGAGTCGGGTATTCCATAATCCTGATTTCCCCCAAGATGTGCTCAGCAGCAGGAAAATGCTGGTGCTCTTGGGCAGCACATGAAATGCAGAGCTGGAGTTGGAGCTCCTGTCTTTTCCCAAGGCTTGCAGCAGCATCCAGCATCAAACGACAAGCTCTGGAGGGTTAACAAGGCCAAGTGGGGTGGGGCAACCCCTGAGATCAATCCAGGCTGGATACTGGAAAAAAAATCTTCCTCTGAGGGGAGGCCCTGGCACAGGGTGCCCAGAGAAGCTGTGGCTGCCCCTGGATCCCTGGCAGTGTCCAAGGCCAGGCTGGACACTGGGGCTTGGAGCAGCTTGGGATAGTGGAAGGCGTGGCAGGGTGGGACTGGATGGGATTTAAGGTCCCTTCCAACCCAAACCATTCCAGAATTCTGGGATTCAATGACTGTCAGTTGGCCCCTGGCTCAGGCTCTTCCCAAATGAAATTACTGAAAACTGCAGCAAGTGTTTTCCTGCTCTGGGTAAAGCTTAAAGTATTGAATTTCTAGTAAGACTCACATTATTTTGGGCTGGAGAGCTGCTGGTTTCCTCTTGTATTATTATTTTTTTTAATTGACTTTAGCAAGTCCTCACTGTAAGAAAGTTTCCCTCACTGTCACAAAGCAGGAAAACCAGAAATTCTGTAGCCAAGGGTAGGTTTCAAATGTCATGATTTCCAAAAAAGAAATGGGCTTGGCCTTCACCGTGGGAAGATGGGTTTCTCTGGAAGGATCCTAAGGTGGAGCAGTGTCAGGGAATTGGAAGGCAGCCGGGCTCAGCTCAGGATCCTGGAGCCATGGATGGGAAATCCTGGGCTCTGGGGAGGCTTTTTCCGAGTCTGCTGTGATAACCTTGTGCCAACGAGTAGGAGAGCTCGGGAGAGTAGGGCAGCTGAGGGAAATCCCCCAGCAAAAAGCTGTGGCTGCAGCACTTCCCTGGCTGCCCGGGGATTCTCTGGGATGCCCATGGCTGTGGGATGAAGCACTGGGAATGTCAGCACTGGGATGAGCATCCCCTTCTTGTCGCTCTTCCTCCCGCAGGTCGCGTCTCCCACGGACACAAGCAACTTCGACAGCTTCCCAGAGGACAGTGACGAGCCACCCCCTGATGACAACTCAGGATGGGACATAGATTTTTAATGTTCTTTCTCTTACCTGCTTCTGCCTTGCTGAGGACAGCTTTTCCTGGGACGTGGCTGCCAGCGGAACGGGAAGACCGGAATTGGGGAGGATTCGTGCTCGGGGTCACCATGATGCCTTGATTGATGCTGCTCCAGTAACTCCAGTGGCATTAGGACTTCTTGCTTAGTGACAGTAGTGCTCTCCATGTTTTCTGTTGGAACGTGACCTGGCGTGGGCATGGTGGTCCTGACACAGAGCCTTTCTCCGGCACAGAACCCCTCTTCTGTCGCCACAGAGATCCTGGCACACTCGTGATTAGCAGAGTGACAGATCCGTAGAGTAAGAGGCACTTAATTCCAGCTGCTTTTTCCGTAGGATCAGTAGTAATTTATGAAGTGCTGCAGCTACTCCAGTGCAGGATTTGGGCCATTCCCACCCTCCGAGCTCCGCGGGGCAGCGCCGGAGCCCAGGAGGAGCACGGGCAAAGCGCTCCCGTCAAAGCAGTGGGGAATGCATCCTCTTCCTTCCCTAGCAGTATTCCCGACGAGACTGAATGTTCCCTTTCCTCTTTGTGTCGGAAACATTTTGGCTCAGCCTGGTCAAACAAAAGCACAACCGCTGCAGATGCTGTCGAGGCAGATTTGGGTCACCTCCCTCACATGGCAGCACCACCTTTGGGCTTCAGTTCTCCCTTCCCTTGGTACCAATACATGCATGGAAAGAGGAAATCATGGAGTGAACCCATTGTGCACCTACTGATCTATTGTGCATCCATTGATCCATTGTGCATCCGTTGATCCATTTCACATCTATTGATCCATTTCACATCTATTGATCCATTTCACATCTATTGATCCATTTCACATCTATTGATCCATTTCGCAGTGCTCCAGTCACGCTCCTGGAACAAAGCAACAGCAGCCCACCGGTCTGATTAGGCATAAAATTAAGGGGAACTTTGACCTTTTTAGGCCCAAAGGGAAAAACATGAGACCTGTGCTGTCCTTTGGAGGTGCTTCATCCATCCCTCGCCTGGGAAGGAACCTGTCCCTGATCCATCCTGTCAGGAATGTGTAGCAGAGGCTTTGTTCTCCCTTTTGATGATTCCATGTCTCTGTGTCTGCATCTCTTCCGTGTTTAAAGGATCTCATGAAAATAAAAATCCTGGGCCAGTCAGCTGGCCCTGATGGAACATTGCCAGTAATCCTGATGTCTCTCCAGGCTAAGGAGCTCCACAGGAAAGTCAGGGGAATTCAATGGGAAATGGAGATTGGAATATCCCTGTGAGGTCTCCAGCGTGCCAGGTCCACATGACGGTGTTTAGCACAGGGATGGCCAAATCCATATGGAAAAAAGAGCTGGGGAAAACCATTTTATCAGGATACGCTTTTCCCTCACTTCCACTGCTTTTCCTTTGCTTGAATTCCCTCCTCTGGTTTATGGATGCAGCAGAGGGATCCTGTCCTGGGTGCCTGTTTGTTGCATATGCACAGGACTAAAAGTTTATCCCATTATCCAACAGGAAACATCAGCTTTTGGTCTCTCTGAGAGACCTTGCCCCAAAAAATCACGGAATGATGGAATGGTTTGGGTTGGAAGGGACCTTAAAGGTCCTCTCATTCCAACCCCTGCTGTGGGTGAGCAGGTGCTGCCTGATCTCAGCTGCCAAGAGCTGACTGTGGAAAGATCAAGTCTTGCTGAAAAAAGCTTTTCCCACACATTACATGGAAAAGGTCTGTTTGAGCAGTAAAAAATTCCTTCCCTGATGCTAAACCCCAACTCTTTTGCCTGTTTTTCATGAAAGGATTTAATCAAAAGGGTTGACAGCATGGGCCGTGTCTGCTGTTTAACATGAGCTGGGTCACATGTGTGACACCTTTGAAACCAGTCTGTGGCTCTGGAATTCCCTCTGTTTTCCAAAGGATGGGGCCACACCTCTGGCACAGTCACGTCTGCTGTTCTTTAACCATTAAAACTTCATTTGCCTTCAAAACCACAGGGCAAAGGCAGTAACTCCTGGCTTTTCCACCTTTTTCCAAGGGATGGACAGCACTGAGAGCCAAGGCTGAGCACGAGGGCTAAAACATTCACCGGGCATCTTAAACAGGCCTAACAGCCAAATTCTTCCCTCACGTCCCCCTGGATTTTCACTCCATGGGGACAGCTTTCTGTAGGAGTTTGTCCCAGGATGGTGACACCAGAGGCAGTTGGCAGGCAAGGAGGAGAAAGCACCACAAGGATTTGGGGATCAGCCTGAAAACGTGACAGGAAGGAGGGTCTAGAATGGGCTGAGGAGTTGGGTTCCTTTTTCCTGTCCCTTTTTTCCTTGTGCCAGGCATGGGAATCGATACCTGCAGCATGCACTATGCTGAATCTGAGTTTATTTTGATATCAAACACCTCACTCGACTTCCATGGCCCCTCCTGAGCATTAACACTTCGCATATGTGTATGATAAGCCTTCAGTTATAATAATATATTTAAGTTGCTTTATATATATCTCTATATATCCACAACAAGGGATTGCCTCTGTGTTTCCACCTCCTGTCCTTATTTCTTTGTCTCCTTTCCTGATCTATGGGACGACGGCGTTTTTAGGGAAGGGGGAATCAGCTCCCGTGTTTCCAGAGGGGGCTTTGGTTGGCGTTGTAGCTTCTCCTGGAGCTGCATTGCCCCCAGCAAACTCTTCTTCAACAACAGGACCACGAGCAGATATTTCTGTAAATAGGTATTTTCGTGTCGATGTTTTGTGGGTCACACAGAACTTTCTGTTCTTTTCCGGTTCCATGGCATTATTCCTTCATTTCCTTATTTGTAATGTAATGTTTTTAGGTCAAGGTAGGCTTGAATTAATGTCATATTTGTCAGTATGATTAAACTTTCTGTCAGCTGTCCTGTCCACCCACCTGTCCCATAGTTCTAGAACGTCACTGGCTATCTGGCATTGTTGCAAGTGCCTTAAATCCATGGCATCTTACTAAAAAAAAAAGACAAATTTGGTGTTATGCTGCATGACGAAGACAAACACACCTCAAACTGTCGTCCTTTCTTAGCTTGCTGCGTTTTACAGTTCTTTCTGCTACCGATTTCTAAGCCTTTATTATCTGATCTCGATGAATTACAGAAATGATGACGTCGTTCTCTGATTTCTGTTCAATGTACCAGAGCTGTGTATCTGTTAATGAGATACAGAGTCATTTCTGTGAAATGTATAAATGTGATGTGCGGGTCAAATTACTCTCTGACATCCTAGCAGTCCGTAGACAGGTATTCCTGTTTTGCTAAGCTCTGCAGATCCCACCCATCCGTGCCGTCCCACGCAGCCCCCCTCCCTCGGGAATCTCCCACCTGGGAAAAATCCACCCCGCCGGTGTTTTCCTGGCCTGAAACCCCGGTGCAGAGACGCGGCTCGTTTGCACCACTCAGCCGAACAGGATCTGTGCTCTTCCCTGCCCCGCTCCCTGCACCCACGGGGATGAGCCCTGGAAGCCCCTCCGCGGCTCCCCGGCCCTGACACCGAGACTTGGGCGCTTTTAGGGCTTTCTCAGAAAAAGGGGAAATTCCCATTTGGAGTTGCCTCTCCCCCTGAGTCCCGATTTATGCTGGTTTTACCCCAGCCCTTTGTTTTATACGCTGATTTTCTCCCCTTCCATGGCAGAGGTTTTGTTTGTCAGGCAGATGTCGGTCACGCCCCGGCCATCGGCCGCTTGCACTCTTTGGATGTTGACTGAGGAACTTTGGGTTTTTTTTCATAAACTTCCATGGCTTTTGTTTCGCTCTGTACTCCCCCTGCAGCTGTAATTGCCGAGTGCCTGTTGTATACTTTATAGAGTTGAAATAAAAATAATTACTTTTGAACGGCTGGCAGTGGGTTTCTTCCAGAGCAGAAGCCGAGTTTGGGAGAGGTCTAGTGGTGAAATTTGGGGAGACGGGGGTTTACTTCCCAGAACTGGTTGCCCAGAGAAGCTGTGGCTGCCCCGAGATCCCTGGCAGTGCCCAAGGCCAGGCTGGACATCGGGGCTTGGAGCAGCCTGGGACAGTGGGAGGCGTCCCTGCCCATGGCAGGGGTGGCACTGGATGGGCTTTAAGGTCCCTTCCAACTCAAAATCATTCTAGGATTTGATGATGACGCAGAGGTGACCAAAACCCGGGGAAAAGTAGCAACAAAACATCCTCCCAAGAGGGAAATAAATGTGGTAACAGCCCAAGGGGGAGCTGGGAATCGTCACCAATCGTTTTGCGGGATGCAGCAATCGCAGGTCGAAGTTAATAATGCAATAAAAACCCCAGGGTGACGTGGCCCTCACCTGAAACTGCCAGGGGAACACCGGGATTTCGGGACGAGGCGTGGCGCTCATTATTCCAGGCTGAAAACAGGGAAGGCAGGAGGGGTGGCCGGGCTGTGCCGGAGATGTCGCCCGGCCGTGACTCAGCCGCTGCTGCTGGCACCTGCCCGCCGCGCTCCCGAAACCTTCCCAGGCAATTATTAGCCCGGCTTGAGCCATTCGGGGCTGGAACAGCTGATAGTGGATACCGGGACAGCGATACCGGGAGAGGGGGGGCCTTGATTGCAGTAATTGCGGCGTCCGGAATCCCCCACCCCGGGGACTCTGGGGGCCCTGGGGCGCTGCTCCGGCTCTTCCTATTCTCATTTAAACCAAGCTGAGAGAAGAAATAAGCGGGAGCACGGGGCCGCCGGCGGGAAAAGCCGGGTTAATTAACGGGGGTTAATTAACGCGGG
>VZTG01008040.1:288359-315123 GCA_013397845.1 Melanocharis versteri | reverse complement strand
TTTGCAGCCACTGTAGCTGTTTATACACACTAAATGTAATGTTTACTGTTATGAAAGTCCATCCAGAAGCCAATATACATACCCTTCTGTCCTCCCTGGAATAATAGGTACATTTTTTATGGGTAAGCTTAAGGACTAGCTGAGTTAGCTCACAAGTCTTGAGAGACTTGTGTCTGCAGCTATTTCTGAGTAACAGACATACAATGTGGTAGTATAATTGAAACCTCTTTACTGTCTGGGCAGCTCTGTGGAGCTGGAGATTTATAGTCTTTGAAAAGCTATTCTACAACTACAGAACTGAACTTCAAATTTGTAGGTTTAAAATCATGTGCTTGTTCTCCCCTAAGTTCAGTAATGCCCATCAAGAAGCCTTGATTCTAAGGCTGTCAGAAAGAACTACACATTTTATTAAGGTGTAAAATAAGACCTTTCTCACTCTTGCAAGAGAGATGCTGAAACTTATCTCTGTGGTAACCTCAATAACTGGAGTTAAACGAGCTGCAGTGCTGTCTTTAGTGTTTTGTGTGTCCATAACCTTTTCTGGTGTAAGGCATAGTGGCACAATGAAAGCTATGTCATTAGGTTCTAGTTAATCTTTAATCAACTGGACTAAACCATATTCACACCAATACTTTATAAACTGTTCACGTTTCTTTTGTAGACCTTGCTGCAGTTTTCAAGATTTTTGAATGAGAAAATCTCAAACTGCACTTGCCCATCAGATTTCTGTGAGAGATATATAACTGAACATCATATAGTATTCTGCAGGGTTGGTTTTTTGTTGGGTTTTTTTTTGTTGTTTCTTTTTTTAATAATTATAGTTATTGAAATAGAAATCTTAGGAAGAAAGTAGCTGTATTGGTGCCACCACTGCACCACAGGATTATCAGGAAGACTAGAGGCAGGGAGGGGTGTGATGCATACATTGAGAATCAACAGGGGATTTTAGGACAGAAATGCAATTTCCATGGGAAAAGGTGCTATGCTTACCCTTGCTGACAAGGAAGGTGACCAATGTGGACAGCACACAAGAAGGCTTCTATGGTCATTTTAAAGCTGGCAATTTGGGACTCGTGATGGTCCCTGGCTCAGGCATTTTTAACCTGGTGCGGTGGGACTCATTTAACATCTGGTAGAACTGTAGGCTTAATGCACCATCTTCATCTGACCCTTACACTCTACTGCAGGGATAAGGTCAGGAATTTTACGAAAAAGAAGATAAACTTTTTTTCCTGCATCGCCTCCAGAAAACTAATGATGAAGCCTGCTTGGTCCATTATTTGCTGTCAAGTAAGAGATAACTCTTTCCTCATGCTGTTAGTTTCATAGAAGTTACAACTACAGGTTTTGCCATGGCCATTATTCAGTTACCAGATCTAACTATCTGACCTGACTAAAAGCAAGCCAGATCCAAAAGCAAGATGCCAGGGACGTAGAAGAATAAGGCATGATACTTCAGCCAGGTACGTTCCCAGACTCTGTGTGTTTTCACTTTAGGGATTTCCTGAACCTGGTGTGATTGATCTAGTTAGTGACTGTCAACAGGTCTCTCTTCCCAATGCTTGTTCAGTCTCTCTTGAGAATTTTCTGCAGCTAGAAAATCCTCAGGAAAACAGCACTGTGGTCTGTAGGGCTTGCCTAGAACACGGCTTCTCTTAGCATCATTGATGGCTCCTTATTCTTGAATATTTGAAGAGACAGTGAAAAGTTTTTCCTATTCATGCCATCAGGCCTGTCTCTGCACCAGGGTGGAGAATCTTAACCCTTTATCTCCTTATATGGTGACCACTGTCCCCTCATGCAAAGGATGTGTCAGGAACACATTGCTTACCCATGAAAATGCATGTGTTTCTCAACCTGAAACTTCATCAGCAGGCTAGTGGATTCCTAAATGAACTCACTGCCTTCAGCAGTTTTTCTTCTCTCAAAACTCTAAAAAACAAAGAACAGTGTTTTGTTACTGCCTGTTCTTGTGTCTGATTTGAAAAGGAGCACTTTAAAAGGCCAGTTGGTAAAAGTCTTGGCAGCACTCAGATTGCAATCTTGCCTAAAATGAATCACCACCTTTTGAATCACAGCTTTCACTTACTTCATTGCCTGAATTTCTTAATCTTTCACCTCACATGGGTTTAGGTCTGTGGATGGGGCAATGTCACCAAAGCGGAAATACCACGCCAGAGATGAGCCTGAGGACTGCAGAGACAAATCTAGGCCAGAGTCCTGGGGACTGGGCTAGAGTGGAGAAGTGGAGCAAGCCCCCTACAGATGGGGGTACTTTGAGGAGAGCAGAAGCAGGGGCAGGGAGCAGAATCTTCTGGGGAAAGGTTGGGACAGTTTGTTTGGACACTACTAATGTTTTTTAAAAGTTAGTTTTCCGAAGTGGGCTGAACTCCTGCAAGGGAGCGCTCTTGGGTAGTGTGGGTTGCAAGGACTGAAATGGATTTGAGTCAGTGTATTGAAAACCATAGAGTCAAATTCTAACTGATACTAGAGCCTGTCAAGAACTGTGCAACTTGACAGCTCCCTACCAGAGATCTCAAAAATGCTGATAAGGTGTAGGATGTTGTAGGGCAGCTGCACCATCTCAGCATTAGACTTCCTTTTCTTTGTCTATTTATAAAAATTGGCCTTCTTTCCAGGGCATGCTTTGTCATTAATTCTGTGGGATTTCATTGTCTTTTCAGCTTTTAAATGAAATGGAGTGTCCTAGACAATACTGGATCTTAGCACTGCATTATCTTCCTCTTCTGGGTACTTCTTCTGTTTCATTCTTTTTTAGTGTAATAAACCCCAGAGCCCTGTTCTGATGCCTGCCTTCCCCTGTTCTTCAAAACTGCCTTGAAAACCCCTGGCTAGACTGTCACATGCTCATCACTGGTTTTCCCCAAGGGTCCTGTGTCTTCTGGTAACACAAGTCCTTACAGTTGTTATCTTGAGACTACTTTTCATGAGAGAGCTATTTTCTACTCATTCTTGTGTAACACTCCTGCAACTTTTCCTCTCCCACAAATTTCAAACTTTTTCTCTCTTCTGGACTTCCTTGTTCTCCACTAATGTAGGATATGACCTGTCACAGGAGCACGGTGCCTGCTTCCTGGAGAAACAGAATTTCTCCCCCTAAGTTTCTTAATAAGAGCCCTTGGAGAAATTATCTTTTCACCTATCAAAGGAAGAAGTAAGAGGATGACTATTTTTAACCCAAGGGGCTATGTGAAAACCATGGGATATAGGGCCCTACCTGCTTCTGTTGACTCTTAAGGTAGGCTGACTCTTAGGTCATAAAGATGAGTTGCACAGTAAAAAATTCGATTTTAAAGTGGACTTCAACCCATTAGTTTTTACTGTCTCTATCTTAAACAGGTAAAGGGCTTCATCTGTTAGCTGTGGAAAGTGGAGGGTACAGGCATGGTGTGCTTGCTGAATCCACTGCCTCATCCTGGTATCAGTGTGACCCTTCTCTATCACTGAGATCTGTTTTGTTATATTTAGCTATAAGAAGAGATATTGGACGTACAATATTAAGCTGTCTCAGAACTGCACATCAAGTTCTGTAAACTTGGTGGAGCATGATTTGAACTGTCCAATGTAACAGAAAAGTGAGTTATTTTTAATAGTGCTGTAACATTTCTCTAGGTAATTCAAACCATATATCAGTGTTAATACTCTCTATTAGACTGTGGAATTGTGGAAGATACTGTTCTAAAACATAATGAGTCGTTCCTGTTACATTTCCTTGGCAGTTTTGTCACAGGATTATAGTGATATTATCTACTGGATGACTTTGAGGGCTTCATGAAAGAATGAGCATTTTAGAGAGCAGACACCTTCCTTGAAGAATAATCTCACAATATAGAAAACAGATAAAGTTCTTTAATTCTTTTAATTTTTAAACTGACTGATTTCTTGCTAATTTGAAGTCAATGCTATCTGAAGCTTAGTTATTTCACTTATACTTGTAAAAGACAAATTACTTACCCATTCATGGTTCTATATGTTTTAATGCTTGCTGTATGCTTTCTTGTGTAATTTTTGACAAGTTCTCCATAAACACAGGTAGCAGGTTACAACTTGCATTGAACAGTTTGATATATTTGATTGACTTGTTTAATGCTGAGGTCTTTGGATCTTGAAAAATGCTTTCCACTAGCATTTTTTCCAGCCCTTCTGGAAGTACTGGAAGGTGAACTCTATCAGTTGTCAGTCGTTAGTTTGAGCAATTTCTTTGTTTAAAGTACAAAACCATGGGCTTATTCTGCAAGGGAGACCTACGGGATCCCTGGAGGGTTTGGTTGTTATTTAGTGAGTTCAGAAACTGTTGAGATTCAGTGCAATTCTTTCTCTGAAAGTTTTCTCCGTATTGTGGGTATGGTGATGGCAAAAGATAAAATGTATGTTTTATCTTCATGTTCTTTGTTTTGTCTCTATATCTCCTTTCGTACTTGTAAATCAAGCCCCTGCCCCACAGAGGATTGTGGGACACACTGGTGATTGTGGTGCTGCTGACCTGGTATTCAGGATATGATCTGTGGGTGATTAGGAAGGGGATTATTCTATCACGGAACAAGAAGTCAGACTGCCTGCAGAAATTACCAGGAACAGGCTTAACGCAAGCAAAGGCCAGTTCTTTTTACACAGCACAGTTGAAATAAACTGAGACTGAGAGGTGTTACAGAGCTGTTACAGAGACCAGGGGTGCAAATGGGCTTGAAAAAGGAACTAAGAAAATCACAGAAAAGCTTTTAAATGCAGAGATGCAAAACGAGCTTCTGGCTCTGGCCGTTCCTGAACAGCGAATTAGCAGATCTCACTAGGGTGTATTAGAAGAAGAGTCAATCTTGCCCCATTTTTTGTACTCTTTCCCAAAGTACCCATTGCTGGCCACTGTCAGAGGAAGGAGCCTGGCTTTTTATAGGTTTGGTCTGATTCACTGTGGCTGTCCTTATGTCACTGACCCCCAACATCTGGGAAGCAGGAGCAGGATTCATGGCTTAGTACACATTTTCTAATGTGCAGGAAAAAAAAGTGAAAATCATGTCCACAGCCACACCACAACCTGCTCTCACTTGTTAATATGCAAGGTTAATCGGCATAAACACTTGACCTAAACAGACTCCCTAGACTAAAAGCAGGAGTGCATTAGATCTTGGGATGGTTTGAGTAGAAAGAGTAAAACAACATCAAATTATCCTTAATTCTGCTGTGTTCTTATTTGGTTAGCTCACAAATATTCAGGGATAGCAAGAAAAATTATGGTTTCCAGTGTAGTCCAATGCCAGGAATGTAATCCACAGTTTGTCCTTAATCCCGTGAGGATCCTCTCTAATGTTTCCAGTGCTTTTGGCAGGAATATTAAATTACAAAATCCAGGATGCTTGCCAGAAAGAGAAAATAGAAGGTTCACAATAAAAGCAGTGCCCCTGCTCTATGCTTCTGCAGGAGCAAAATGGCCTGTCAATATGGACTATAACTTTCAAAATAAAACAAATTAAAAGGGCAATTTCTCATAAGTGTTTTACAGCAATCCATTCCAGTACTAAAATAAGCACTGTTTGGTGCCTGATGACAATTCAAGGAAGTAAGTGAAGGTGATTGAATTGTCAGTATATTGTCAGCAGTTCTTTCGAGCTAAAAGTATTTGTCTGTCTCATTTCCAGCTCAGGCTGGGTCCTGAGCTCCAGAGCCTGACTTCTGTTTTTTCTGTTGGTTGGAGGGAACTTGCAGAATACAGCAAGGTTGTTTCAGATTCACTCTGATACAACCAAGGCCAGAGTTCAAAGACTGCTTGTTTTGTTGAATTTACCGTAAGAAGGTGTTTATACTTTTGTAAACTAAATCCTTGACTATACAAGGAATTCCAAGAAAAGAGAGTTGGAGAACTGTAAGGTCTTGAATATATGTCAAGCCTCCTTTGAGGCTTTGAGGCATGAATTGCATGGAACTCAGTACTTGTTTTCTTTGTCAAGATGAATTCCCATTTGTCTTTAGAGAGTGAGCTTTCGGCCGTTTTTGATAAAGTTGTTATACTAGGGTACTGGCATGGGTATAAGCTCTCCACAGGGGAAAAGGACAAATTATAAACTCTTTAGTTAGTTGATGCTAGAAAATTTTCATCTGACATCAGACATGTTGATTTTGAATACACTTTTTTTCCTTCTTTCGGAGACAGTGGAACGAGTTGACCAGAGAAGATGTGGATGCCTCATTCCTGGCTGTGAGCAACCTGGTCTAGTGGAAGGTGTCCCTGCCCATGGCAGGGATTTTGGAAGTAGATGACATTTAAGGTCCCTTCCAACCCAAACCATTCTGTGATTCTATGGCTGCTTTCCAGGGTCAGCAGAGAAGTGTCTGACATTCTCATCCCTTCTAGGCAATTCTTCAGTTGTTTCTGCAAGAGACAAAAACACCAATGATTTATTTAGTAATACGTTTGTGTTTTACTACTCTATTTTTATTCTCTGCCTCTGGATTTATTGAAGAACTGTCCTTACGATCAGCTAGAGGTTAATTTAGAAATTGCAGCTGTACCTTACCCAAAATGCACGTCTTACAGAATACCAAAGGTCTATAGATGTCACTTTATTGGCTATTATTTTAAAATAAGAGGAGTATGAGCTTCAGCCTCTGGATTTTTCACAGTGCCTACCCCATTCAGGTCCACTGATGTTATGATGATGTTATGATAAAGCTGGTACCAGTATTTTATTGCCACCCTGTTTAGCACCAATACTAAGAAGTCTTCGTGGATGGTGCCCTACTTTGCTGGTGCCTCCCACTACAGAAATATGCTAACTCAGGCATGAATATCACAAAATCAGTCTTATTTTCTGTCAAAAATTGAGTGGCTGAAAAACACTTTTGTCATTCATATCAGACAGTTGCACTTTTTTATGGCGGCAGGAAAGGGTGGAGAGGAAGAAATGTTGATCTCAGAGTTGCCTTCATGCTTATCTTTCTTGCTTTTTCTTGGTCTGAGGGATATTTATGCCTGCAGCTGGGGCTCACCTGCAGCTGCATGTCTTACCTTACAAGGAAGATCTCTACAAGCTGTCGAATTTGCACCAGATATGTTAGAAGCCACATCCTGCATTGTTGCCTTTTTCCCAACCTGGAAATGAAACTCAAGATACTTTTAGTAAAGAGGTAATATAAGAGCGAATCTTTATTGAAGGCCTTCAAGGGGCAGATATGGAAAAATGTCCACAAAAGCCCACCCCCCTAGAGGTGAATACAGTTTTATAGGTTTTAGGAAATTAGCATAAGTGATAAAAAGCACCAATTCGGAGGACAAGTGGTGATGTAATTCCCCCCCAGGTCAAGCCCCTTCTCTGGAACCCCCCCTTTGGTATTAGCTGTACTTTGTCTATAAGAGTGTATCTTGAAGAGTTGTTCTCATCCTTGGTTCCAGAAAGAACCAAGATAGCATGGGGCTTTGTACCTCCCAGGGCTTGGAGCTCTGGAATTTTTTTTGTCTTTCTGCTTAGAGAAAGTCCGTGGAAAAGTACTGGGAAAACTAGCCACTAATACAACAGGTGACAGAGTTACAAATATATATATGTGAGGAGTATAGAGAACATATAATAGGAAAAAAAGGCAAAACTCAAACGGCATCAGCATCACATGCAAAATTGCAGCCATAAATGGAAAATAGGACACATTTTACACTTGGTGCTCGAGTTTTGCTGAACATAACTATGGGACAGCATCTACCTTGCTATTTTTATTCTTTTTTACAGCGCTGTTCATATGAAAGGGTTTGAAAGAATGCTGGAACTAGAAGAAGGTGACAGAACAAATACGTGGAGGAGCAATGCACACTCTGCCTCTCTGGTGGAAAAGGTAGATATAGGTTCTGGAAAGCTTTGTAGGCATGAAGCCTGTCAAACCCATCACACATTTTTCAGAGGAAGCCAGGCATGTATTCAAGAAAACGTTGCTGGCAACATTAAAGTTGCTTAAAAAAATAGCAGCACTGCTTTCTAAATAGAAGTTTCTCTTCCTTTTATATTATAAATCACTAGTTACATTCATCAAAGGAAACCATAAGATATATTCTTCTTGTTAACCATGTACCTAGTGACTTTTTTTTCCTTTTGAAGATCAACTTGACCTTTTCTTATAACAATACCTCAGGCGAAATCATTAGTGGTAAGGAGAAGCGGCAAGGCAGAAGCAAATTGAGGTTTCCGACTTGTTATTGTCAAAAATTTATGTGGCCAAGTGACAGCATATTCAGCTAATTTCACACAGCAGTTATTTTGCTCTGTGACCTCTGTTTTCAAAACCTTGAATGCTTAACACAAACTATATGAAAGCAAGTCATGTACATCTACTGAAAAAGATACTTTTCAAAGGCTCTCTGGCAAGTAATCATGTAAACGCCAGTTCTTCAGCTGCCATGTTTGCTGAGCACCTGTGAAGGAGCATCGACTGCAGAAACAGCCATTTCATGTGCCTATGCTGCAAACAGTGTTATGTTGGCATTGTAATGTGAGGGATTAAAATGCATAAATAGTTGAGTGCATGGGATATCTGAGGCTAAACCTGCTGAATAATTAGCTTCACAGCAATCAGAAGCAAAATACCCAGCATTTGAACAAGAAATGCTGGCCTCTTTTCTGGGTACACACAAAAAATGAAACAAAATTAACTGGAACACAATCTCAGATAGGCTTGGATTCCTAAATGAAAGAAAGAAAAATAAAAAGAAAAGAACACAAATTCAACAGCTGAATCCAAAGCCTCCAGTAGGTTTCAGACTTAGCATGGCAGGATTCAGGGAGAGTGGAGCACAAACTTTTTTTTTTGCAAGGTTTGTTGATGTACATTATAGTCCTTGGGAAGCTGTGGTAAACACCTATCTTCCCATTAAGAAGTGACTCTGTCATGATACTCTCTGCTTCTTACATTATGTTCTGCAGGTTTGGTAAAAAGCCTTCACCCCCCAACTTTTAGCATATGGTTGCACTGCTTAGTGCTGGCACGAAAATAAATAGCAGCAGTTTGGGACTCATGCTGCTTTCCTGGTTTGTTTGTTGTGTTTTTCATGGTTGCTGTTGTTTCATTATAACAGCCTATGTAATATATGGGGTGCTTTAGCTGAGATGAAATTGGTCGTTCATATTTTTTTTATTAGTGTTCTTAAGGCATGTTGGTCCAATCATATTAACTGTAAAGATCAAGCAGTGATTAATAAATCCTTTGGAGAATGTAGGTGAGTTCTGCTTCACATTACATTCTGACGAGTATAAGGACAACTATCAACATTTTCAGAATGTTTGCTAATGCTGCAAGCTTCAGTGTCTGGGACATTTGGTAGGCCCTGTTAAGCCAACTTGGATTCCTTTTGTCAGACCATATGCCTTTAAAAAATTATTGCCAACCAGAAACACTGGCCATGGGATCTTAGAATGTGTTCACTTCTTAAGTCTCATATTGAGAGATGCTGAGGACCTGCAGCCCTGGTTCTTACTGCTGAGAGCTACTTCCCCTTGGGGTTTCTGAGAACTGGCAGAATGTATTGCCAGCCGAGTATCCAAAAACGACTGTTTGAGTCATTCAGCAGGAAGCACCCTGCGGACTGAGCCAGGCTTCCTGTTCTGCATTTATGCAATGTGTAATATTATAGGGGTCTGGATATGAGTGTCTTATGAGCTATGCAATACACTAGATATTAATAGTAGTCATAACTAAGGAATATGGTTTGGCTGCGTCTGATTTCATCATTTTCAAATCTTGCAGAGCTGAGTGTAGAAATCCAGAGTCTCTAGACCTCAGCCTTCATTATTGAGCAGCAGGCCATCCATTGCAACAGTTATTCAGTTCTATACACAGCACTTCCCCACAAAGTAAAAAAACCAAAACTATGAGATGGAAGGAAGATACTTGATGCAGTGTCTGTTGTTTCGTTTGCTCAAATGGCAATTACAATTACAATTACAGTGTGCAATTGGAAATGAGGCCTCCTACTGCCAGGTCTGATGCAAACGTGCTGTTTTCCACACAACTCTCTTAAAATGAGATTGCCTGTAAAATCTGTGCTTGGACACTGAGATTATCAGCAGAGTTTAAGGAGTGGTTAGGAGATGCAACATTGCCCAAGCCATCCATTCAAAGATCATTCAAAGATCATTCAAAGTCACAAGATTTATTTAAAATACATAATAACGTCGGGTTCTTCTCTATTTGCCATCTTGCCTGGGGGGTCAGATTTTTCAGCTTTAGATCTTTAACCAGGCTGATGCAAGACTTCTTTTATCAAGGCAGCTGAAGGTTATGCGTAGTCATGTGATTGCATGAGTTACCCTTCAGACAGAAGCGCAGATATTACACTATTTAGCAACGTGGAGTAGCATTGTTGTCCTTTTAAATTGCTTTTCAGCACCAGTGAAAGATGGTATTTCTAGTAATTCTTCCCAAGAATATGAATGGACCCACTTGTTGCTGTAATCTCAAGGAATGATATAAGTTTTCTCTATAGCCATAGGGAGATCACATTTTGCAGGATGTGGGGATAAAACACTTCTTGGAGCAGCATGCTTGTGAGTAAATGAATGTTTCCTTAAGGAAACACCCAGGTTTCTTTGCAGGGCCACATGTGTGTCAAAGCAGCACTTGCAAAATACCAGCTATGATTCAGGCACTCTCATGACTCTTAAAGATTAAAAGTGAATGTTGCTGAGAACCATAAGGAAGTACAGTCCTCCTATCATATTTTTCTTCCTTTGCTATGTCTCTTCCTACTGCTGTGTTTTTTCTTCAGCCCACCTCTGTTCACTTGGTTCTTTCTACTCTTCTACTAGATCTTCTACCGGAGAGATTCTTTTTCTCTCCTACCAGATCAGGTATCTCATTAGTGTACACTAACCCAGGTTTTTTGGTATGTACTGCATGCCTATGGCCATGGAATAATACATGGAAACGTGTGAAACCACATGGTGTGATAGAGAAACTGTGTAGAACCATGTATTTTTTTGTTGCATATGAGTTTATTGTAATACCATGAGGTCTCAAGCAGAAAACTACTTCAACCCAGATATGTTAAACTCACCTAGTTGTCCTTCTTCTAGCTGTGCCATTATTCAGTTTTTATTGATGCAGACAGACTGGAAAGCGCCTAGATCTGAAGGAAACATCATTAAATATTTTCACCAGCAGTCTGGCTGACATAGTGTAGCAAGTGCATAATCCCAATCAATGAAATGACACAAAAGCAGGCTTTACCAAGCAGTGTTAGGCTTTAAGTATAACAGTTTTTATGCCTTCTATCACTTTTCATTCCACCTTGTGATCTTTTTTCAGATGATCACCACATGCACTCAAATTAGAAAAGTGTTCCGAGGCAAATGTTTTATCTGCATTTTTCCAGGAAAAAGCCTATGTCATGGCCCTTCTTAAATAATGCAGGATTGAGAAACTGAGAGGAAGATGATCAAGACAGTTGCATTCGTTTGACTCAATCAATTTATTTTAATCAATGCATGTACTGTTTGTGGGCATTTTTCCTAAGTCATAAACAGTTGAAGCTAATTCAGTCTATTTCCTGTTGTTAATTTAATTTCAGATTGTCAGTCTACTTTAGCTAAATCAGTACAACCAAGTCGGAGTAAAGAGTTTGAGTGGGTAGAAACAAAGCTTGGCCAGTTGTCCTCTTCTATGGAGCATGAGGATCATTGTTGAGATTCTGAAGGTAAATAAATGCATAAAGAAATAATCTTTCCCACTTAAGCCTTGAGGAAAGTTACACTGATCAAAATGGAAAGAATGCCAGCAAACCCAACAATGGAGTAGGACAATTGTGCAAAGATAGATCTTCTCAGTCATTTGCTTTGGGAACAGCTAGCTATCTCAAAATATTTTTTTTTCCTTTTCCACGCCCACTCCCCCATACTCCTTCCAGCAAGAACTGTTTACAGAGGGGTGCAGCAACCCAAGCTCTCTGCTTGCTGACTCACAGAAGAGCTGATCTATAGAAGGCTTCTTATTTTGTTTCCCTTTGTAAAACCTAACTTTTAGTCCAATTCAGAGCAAGTGTTTCAGTGGCTTTCAGGAGGCTTTCATTGGTTTAGATCAGGCTCTCAGATTCTGTGCCATACAAAAAAGCATTGTCAGAATTCTTTAGGGTATTTCCCTCTTTTGTATCAATGGGCTTTTTTGGAGGGCAGATCCTGGGATCAGAGGAGTCTCTTTCCAAGTGGCTGAAAAGTTGGACAGAAATCAGGGATGTGGGTGGTGAAAAGAAGACTGAAGAAGGAGAGAAGCCTTTGTGCACATATTATTCTTTTCATAAGGAGGGAAAAAAGAGAGGATACTAAAGGATAAGATACTTGAGGAGAAAAACTAAAGTATGGGAATGGGCATGCTTTAGTGCAGAACAGAAAGGTGGGAGCTTGGCAAGAAAATATGAAAGAGAACAAGACTACTGAAAAGGCATCCACATAGAAAATAGTTGCCCAAGATGAGAGGTAAATTGCAGCTCATGTATGAGTAAATACAGAAATCACAGATTGAAACAAATTGGTGCATAGTGAGTGTAGTTTTTCATTTGTGGAGTAGCTAGAATAGCTTTACTAGACTTTTCTGTTCATTTTCTCATCAACTGCTAAGAAATTAGTGTCATACCAGCTGTACCTGAACTAAGAGATCCAATTTAAAACCCAAAATGGCCATAATGAAGGGGGGAGAGGGAATAAAGAGTGTATGTGTGTGGTTCCTTAAGTGTGTGTTTGACTGTGTCCCATGATTGTGTCTTGTGGTTTTATTACAGAGAGCTAAAGCATGATCTAGTAGATGAGACAGATCAAGAAGAGCTTAAGGCTTTTCCAGATAACTTAAGTCTTTCTTAAAAGTGGCCACTTCCTGGGCAGAAACCTTCATAACTTCCCCTCCCTGGGTGAATGTTAATACCCAGGACTATTAAGTTTTGCCTCCGTAGTTCCTTTAAGCCTTGGCTATTCAGTAGCGTTGATCAGCCACTGCTGCGGACATTACTGGGAGATCCAAGCTCAAACAGAAATACGTGGGTTGTGAAGCTGTGCTGGCCACCCAGTGCACCAAGGCTACAAAAGAGAAACAAACGATCTGCCTTTCTTTTTTTATTTTTTCTTTTCAGTTCATTGCAGTTCCTCCTTTCTTGAGGTCTGTGTGGGGACACCTGGCAAGAAGCACTCAAAGCTGCTGGTGTTCTGGAGATGATGTTTATGGGCTCTCTCTGTTGGCATTAGCAGCCAGCTGGGTCAAGTGGCACAGACCAGACTGCTCATGTTTTCTGAAGCTGTTTTCATTTGTAGGGATCATTAGCGCAAATGATGCTCATTACATGATGCACTTTACGCTCATTGAGTAACTCAAACAGTGAAAACTTGGACTGGTTTTGTAGCTATTTACATTAACAGTGTATTTTAGTGATTTCCTTCTAAGGACTTCAGGGAGTATGACAAACACTTGGTAGGTCACCCTAGCAATGCTCTTTTACAAATGTTTGGCAGCTCTTGAAAATCTGAGTCATGTCCTTTGCTGTTTCCAAGTTTCACTGGTGAACTCCCTCTTGGTACTTGGCACCTCCCCACTCCAGGAGTACCCATGCCTACTACTTGGACACCACAAAACATTTCTCGTACTATCCCGAGTGAACTCCCTCTGCAAATGTTACAGTGTTCTAAACAGTCAAGGTCCATTTTTGGGCAAAATTCTAACTAAATACTGAGCTTGCTTCCCTTGGTTTTTTGGGGGTTTGTTGTAGTTAGGGTTTTTGTTAGTGATTAGATTCATATGAGCCAACTAAAACGAATTTTGAACCAAGATGCTGCAAATTAACCTGGAAATTTTCCTACAAAATTGCTACAATTAATTACAAGTAATTACTGCAATTAATTAAAAATTAGCAAATTTACAGAATCAAGATTTGCTTGTAGGCAACAGAAGAACAGGACAAACAGACAAACTTATCAAACATACTTCATTAGTCTAAAACTGTGCTATTACTTCCGATAGTTAGGTTTGGGTCTTTTGCTTTTTACATAATAAAGCTTTGTCAGGTTTGTTATTGACAATTGACCATACTGTGTTTTGTAACAAAACATGTAGCAAGATAAACCATTAGATGCAGCTGAGCCTCCTGGCATATAAATAAATAGCAGAAAAATTGTACTGTATATATGAATAAGTTTGGGGTTTGTTTTGTTTTGTTGTTTTAACACTGCTGTATCATGGCCACTTTATCCCCACTGTTGATAAAGCATACCCATCAACCCAGGTAGGTGTGAGCCTCACCATGCTGCATAGGTGAAACCTGCAAAGAAACCTGTACCAATTTTGTCAAAAAAACCAGCTTCTTTACCTGAAAGTAAGAACCAATAACAATAAGAATTGCTTTATAAACTAGGGTGGGGAAGAAAAGGCCAATGATGGTTTATTTCTCTTTACATTTTAATTGCAATGTCTGTTCCTTTTCTGCAGGCATAGCTATCAAACATACTGATCAAATAAGTGTTTGCTTACTCCAAAGTAGGGCATCTTTCATCCTTAATTTTTTTGCCTTGCAAGAAAAAAAAGGTTTCTTAAAGTTCATATTATAGAATTTAAACACATGCATAGGAGTAGAATTGTTTTAGACCAATACCAGGATGGTCAAGCCTGCATTTTGTTTGTTTGCTCAGTATTTAAATCAGCTTGGCTGTGTCTTTATTGCCTCTGAGGACTGTAGATACACTTTCTCTTAAAGATGCTGGTAGAGTAATTAATCTGATTACACCTCTGTTGAATTCCAGTTTATAATATTTGAGTTTAAGAAATTCTTTCCTGGTATGGGTTTGTTGTTGTTTTATAATTTTTTTTCTCCTGTTGTTTAGGAAAAGCTGCTTTTGCTCAGTCTAATCAGCTGAACAGCCAAACTTTGAATCTCCAACATTCTCAGTAAAACTGAGCCCTAAAAAAGTTCTAAAGTAGTAAGGTGAAACCACCTGTACCAGTGGTTATACTAGATACAGTTTTGCAAATGTCCACATGTGATTTTCTCACTGTAGTTTTAATATTTTTTTTCCTTTAAATACCTTCTATTCTCATGGCAAATGTTTTTTGGCAATGCATATTTTTAAAATCAAATTTTAAATTAATAAGAGGCTTTTCCTCTTCAAACTAGTCACTGCAATATCTGCAGACAATTCTTAATTACCTCTTCTTCAGACTTGTATTTGCCTATCTGTCTTTCCAAAGACACAATTCTGATGCTTCCCAAACCAGAGGCAGGAAGAGACAACAGTCAATTCCCATCAGAGGTGACTTTGAAAATCGACATTTCTGTTTTAATTCCAAACTGCAAGGAAAGATAATTGCTAAACTCTCCACAGAACAGTGATCTGAAAAATGTTGGCTTGCTGATTTCAACAAATTAGGACTGGAGAAGATTAAGGAAATGTAGTCTTCCAATTTCAAAAGCCTCTGGGTTTGCCATAGAAGTTGGGGCTTGTTTGTTCCTTCCCTTTCAGCCCATGTAGTGGGATGGCAGGAGAGGGAGGGGAGCATCTGAGATTCTTTGATTTCTAGACTGTTGGGAACAAGGAATCGGAAAATCCTGGACACTCTTTCCCTGGAGGGCTGCCAGGATCTGTTGGGCTCCTAATATTCCTGACTTTGAAGGAAAACAAAATCTGCTGAAGAGGCTGACTGCAGGCCAAGGCTCTGGAAGCACTCTCCAAAGTCTGTCTGTGGAACTTACAAGGATCTTAATGAGTAAGTCAGGAGGAGTTCAAGCAGGATCCCAAGGAAAAGTGCCCCTTGACTTTGATTTAAAATGTATTCAATAAAAGTTCACTAACTACAACAGTAGATGAGGAAAAGCAAGCAGTCTGCATAACAGTAGCTCAACATCCCAGGCAGTGACTGGCTGCAGTCAGATGCAGCTAATACGAGTCTTCTCACAGAATTTCTGCCTCTTGGTGTCTCACAGTGACATCACATCTGTATAGGCTTAAAACTAAACTGATCCCCTTTCTTAGTTTTTCAGCTACAGCTTGTCCTGATCTTCTTATTCCTAAGCTCTGAAATGCTTTCAGAGTCAGCTGACAGTTGTCCACAGGACACACTGATCGCAGCAACTGAAGACTGATCTGAATCATGATGTGTCTGAACTGAACTGCAGTGTTGGCCCAAACTCTCTTTTTCCAGACACTTTGGACCTAGAAGTTATTGTCAAAAAGCAGGTAATGTTTGTTGAAAAAATTAACTAAAACTGTGCAGTTTCAAAGAAACCAAACCAACCCCTTTTCAACAATTTTGGGGTTTTCTTAAGTCACCCTTTTTCTTTCCCTTCATATAGCCTTGTCTTCTTCCTCTGTCTTTGCCTACTGGTCTTGAAGACCTGAAAAATCAAGATGTATGTCATCATTTATGTGGGAGCAGTTTGGTGTCTTGGTTCAAGACATGTCTGAGCATGTGTTTTGAAGAGGCCAAACAAATCACCCTTTTTGTTTGTATAAAGCAAAAAGTTTCCACTTAGAATGGCACATGACATCATGCAGTTTCATTCACCTTGCAGAAGCTTCTTAACACTAAAGACATTTTGATAAATCTTAAAATAATCTAAAATAAGCAGGCAAGTTCTAGTAAAAAGTGATAGTTAATTTGGTATATTTTAGTAATCATCCACTTTGCAGGCATTTTAGATGGAAGAAAACCTGTTCAGAAAGCAGGCTGTTACCTACCATGCTGAAACACTGTTCACAAGCAGATACAGCACTGGATAAACAGAAGACGAATAGCCATTTGGAGTAGAAAACTGGAAACCCGGGAAATAGTAAAGGCAAAAAAGCTCAGCCTGGATAAGGTAAAGTCTTATGAGTCTTCTTCTTTCTGAAAATAAGTCTTTAATACTTGGTATGGCTTCTGCAAAGACCACCTCTGCTTCTGTCAAAAAATGAAGGACGTGTAACTTCTGCAACTGTTAGCATTCTGGGCTACTTGACTCTTCTGCCAAGGTCACAAGATCCTTCTCTCCAATAAAGTGGACCTTTTGACTTGCAGTATCAATGATTCAGATCCTGCTATCAAATTTCTCTGTCATTATCTCTGTCATGCTCTATTGTAAATCACTGAGCATGATTTCTTGCCAGCAACAGTGGCCCAATAGTAGGCGGATAATTGTCATGTTTGTGGTTATGAGCCTTCAACATGATGAGAGTTACAAGAGTATATCTACTTGTGGAATGTGGATTTTACTGTTGACTTTGGATCAAACTTTCTGTCACCTAAAGGTAGATGTTTACTTTAAAAAGCATTCTCTGGTTCAGGAATTCAGCTCTAAGAATATATTTAAGCAAATCCTACTGGCAACACTCCACCAAGGTTGTCTTTGCTGTGGGGGTACAAGGCTAATTCCTGGCAGCTCCTACCAAGCATGGTAATGGGAAATCATTAACAGAGCTATTTATTCAGGTGGAATTATTTTGAAATAACTATCACATATGTACATTAGATTTGATTTAAATAGAGACTTCTGACCATCCCAAATATTGTACTACCCAAACTGGTCTAGCTTATGGGACACTTGCATAAACAAAGCAAAGCTGTATGTCAGAGGTAATTTAATTCTATAATTATCTTTTCCTTCTTCCTATATGCCTGCAGGGCAAGAATTTGCTCTGGTTCAGAGCAGATTCATAAGAAAGTTAAAAGAAAACTGAACTTCCCAATTACTAAAATAGAAAAGAAGAAAATAAACAAAACTGAACAAACCCAAAAAGAATCTTCAGAAGAAAAAAAAAGTGCTTGTTAAAATAGGCAATGAGGTGGATTCTGCTTTTAGCTGTGAATAATAGAAGGGCAGTGCCTGGTTTTCACTGCTTCTTTTGCAGTGACAGCTGGGTTTCATTTGTACTTGCTGGAGATAAGATACTTCCATATAGTCATACTAAGTTCGACAAGCAGCTCAAAAGCACAAGTAATGATGCAAACATCTGCTGTGCCAGGGAGAGAGTAATATAACTGAAAGCTACTTAATTCTGGTTATATTTCTGTAAGAAAAGGTGTGAGTTTGCAGCCTTTTATCAGCTGGGTTACTACGAGCACTGTCCAGTTACAAAAAGCTCCTTTTTTGTGTGTATTTTTAGGTATTCTGACTTAGCCCTTCCATGCTTTCAAGGGAAGAAGGAGAAAGGTGAAATGCATTTGGCTTCAAATGATGCCAGTTTTATGGGATGAATCCCACTCTATGAGGCATGGTCATGCGACTTTGCACAGTGAGTCTGTTGTTCAAAAATGTCCATAAAACATTTCCTTCATACCCCACCAATCTCTGTTGTGCCAATGGTTTTTTCAGGTGCTTTACAATGAACTTGAGGGTTGTAGGAAAAGGCCAAAGAGCCAAAGGATAATGTGCCACAGACAGAGGTGCAGAAAGCATGGCAAGGGTACCAACAAGTCTGCAGGTTTCTGCTGTGACAAGGAATTTGTTAAATTCACAGTCAGTTTGTATCCCTTTGTTCTCCTGCCAGCATTGTTTAGCTGCTCTCACAAGACAGACTGTCCATGCTTGGTGTAACCCTTGTCTGCATCTTCTCCAGAACTGCTTTCTTCTTGAGCATGAGAGCACAAATCATACACTGTGTTCCGGGGGAAGCACCACAGAGAGTTTCATACACTTGCATTACTGCTTCCCTGCCTCTACGAGGGAAATACTATCTAAGGCATGTTCTCCTTTTCTGTGAGTGGTTGAAGATTTATTGCTTGTTTACTTCGATCATCTTTTGCATGTTCCAGCTCATTTGACTTTTGACAAAACTGGCCTTAATCCTATGCATCTCTACCCAACAGCTATCTTTGTTGACCAGGATTGTTTACTATTTCTGACTCCTAAGAACGTCTCTGGAGTGGTTTTTTTTCCCCATTTATTCAGGTCTAAAGTGTTTCCCAATAAGATTTTTTTCTTGCCAGGAATATATTCATTGGGATAGTTTTTGTATCTTTGATCTAGATATATTCCAGTCTCCCTCCACAGTCAAGTCTTCCAGCTCTTCAGTCCAGGTAAATTTGCTAGTGAGTTTCCTTAATTTGACAGTTTGCCCTTTGCTTGTGTTTGTTATCCTGCCCATGGAAATGGAAACAGTTGCTGAGTACTCAGCCCACTGCAGTTTTCTATGACCGGTTCTTTTTTAGTGTCTTCATTACTTACTAGTTTGAGGTTGTCTCTTTTTGTCTCAGTTACTACTGAGAAGGAATCTGGCAGCTATCACGCATATTGCTAGCTGTGCCCAAGTTTATTATTAGAAGCATTTGTTTCCCAAATAGTATCTGGGAAGTTAAAGTTGGCCATGGCACAATTCCCAGTAGTGTTTCTATAATAACATTTCAGTGACAGACCTTTTCTTGCACCATTATATTTTAGCTGCAGACAAGAAAGGCCAGGTTTCGATGATGTGTCCAAATCAAAAACAACCACTCCCCAAGAAACAGAGGCTGTGAGCAGGTGGCTTGGGCTGCTGGAAGTGGAGCTTCCTGTTTCCATACAATGGGGAATTTATGATGAATTAAATGATGGTGAGTTAACTGACAGATGGCTTCTAATAAGTTGCAAAAATCACTTGATGTTTTCCACTTGCATGGATGAAATGGCTAAACATTGAAATAGAGGGAGTATTGTACTAAGATTGCACACGGCTTGGATATTGGCCTATTGATCGTTTCCACATGGGTCAGATCTAGCTTCCATTTGGAACAGGAGCAGAGCAGTAAAAAAGAAAAGGCTGATCCATGAGCTATTGTTCTCCTGAGTTACAGAGACCAAGCCAGCCTTTTCTGCCATAGGGTTGCTCTGTTCAGCCTGGAGTGCCGTGAAGGGAGGATTCTTTCTTCCGTGCCACCAGCCCAGTTTTGTCAGGGTTCCTAGTGATTCTTCCAACCTGTTGGAAGCAAGTGACCATTTGCTCACTAGCCATGGGCATTACCTGGCAGGAGTTGCAAGTGGGTAAGTCAGTCATGGAAAGAAATACATTTAAAATTTTCCCACGTTTTGCCTACATCCAAGACTTTGAGTGCAACTTGAAGTCTTTAAAGTAAGAAACAAGCAAAGCACTCTTCTTCTCAGCCTGTATCTGAGTCTCATTGAAATTAGCCTGCTGTTCACATATGACAAGGCTTCTAGTAGTTTGTCATAACATTTCTGACTTACAGTGGCTCACCTAACTTCTCTCTCCTTCTCCCTGGAATCTAATCATAGCAATTTGTATTGCTTTTATAGCTCTGTTTTGTGTACTGACTTGCTACATCATATTTTCAAGTAAAGACCCAGTCTAAAGAGCACCTGGCAGAAAAACTGTGCACCTGTTCCCAGATCTTTGGCAGCAAACCAGTAAAGAAATCCAGGCCAGCTAACACTGGCCAAAGAAGCGGGCCAAAAGTTTGAAGCGGAAAGGTTATATATTTGAGAGCTGCAGTAGCTGCCCGAGCACTTGTAATAATGACTTGGCTGTACAGGTGAAGCCAGCAGGACACAAGACAAAAACTTGGGGGTCTGAAGGCCAGAATCAGAGGCTGTGCTATGGGGAGCCAGTGGGAAAAACAGGGAAGTCGTTTCCATAAAATGTACAGAGAAAGAAACCGGGCATTAAGCTGTGCTTTAAATGGCAAAGGCATCTTACATGTAGGCCTCTCCTTGGAAAGGAGACAAGGAGAGTGGGTCCTGGCATGGTGCTGTAGGACTGAGCTATCATAAAAGGGCAAGTGTTTCATCTTCCGGAAGCAGCTTGTGTCAATCATCTGAGCACACAGGCCAAGTGGGTAGGGACCCAGAGCCACAGGATCAAGGACTTCTTGTTCTCTCTGAGCTCAGAGCCCTCCTGCATTTGGCACTGGGGCTGTGACCTAGCAGCAGACTGCAAATAAGAGTTTCCCACTGCCCTGCCAGCCCCCTCAGCTGGTTACTCTCTCCTGTGCACCCCTCCACCTCTCTCCTTTTCCCAGATCTCCCTTGTGCCAGATGCCACAGCCAACGTACTCTGGGAACAGCAGTCCACTGCATGCCTGCGAGCTACAGGGAGGAGACTGCCGTGTCCCAGGCAGATGGGTAGGAGAACTGGATCTTGACAGGTTTGTCTCCTGCCAGGGGAGGAAGCAGCAGCTCTTGCCTGCTTTGCTGCTTTCAGCACCATGAAGCTTCAGTTTGGGTTACCCTTGGATAGAGATGGAGTCACACAGTATACTGACATCCATTGGGAGGATGAAGGGACAAGTGGAGAACTTGAGTTCCATGTGACAGTGTAATTAAATGGAAACAAGGGGACAACTGGTGGGGTGAAACCTGAGGTTTTAATGTTGCTCTTGACCTGGTAAAAACCACAAGCTGCTCAGGACACATTTTCTGTAATTTTTCAAACCCTTTTCCTTTCCACTGTTTTGTTTGCAATGCTCTTCAAGTGGGTGTGCTTTGACCTGTTTCTTCCTCTGCATATGCCTAATGAAGCACAAGAATGCCTAGTGCCTATTAGATAATGTATTTCTTGATGGGTTTGTAGACGGTCAGCATTAAGGGCTTCACTTTGGTTGGCAAATAGCACTTCCTAATGTGCTCACCACCCCAGATTGCATTTTACTGGAGTAAAAATAAAGGGAGGCTGTCTCAGCCTACCTGGGTTACCTCCATGACATTTCCTGCCATCATGTTTTGTTTGCTGGTGTCCTGTCTCCTAGATGGACTAAAGGAGCACTGCAAAGCCTGGGGCAGGAGAAAGCACTCTGCAATTCATAGAAAAGGCAGTCCCTGAGGACTGAGAAAGCAGTCACAGCCTAATGTAGTTCTTTGGTGGACTAGGTCTTGAAAAAGTGACCTCAAACTAGGTGGGGGTTGCACGCTGTGAGCTCATGACAAACACTGTGGGTTCTAATAAGATGTGCTACAACCACTAACCAGATTTTTTAAAGCTCCTGGGACAGGCTTCAGCAAGTTGTCTCCTGGCAAAGAGTCTCTGGAAGAAATATCATGCAACCACAGACTGGTGACTAAAGCTATGTAAGGACTGGTGCTTACTACAACTGGAATTTTAAGTGCAGTGAAGAGCACCTGGGGGCAGCCCGAAGCACCCGGGCAAGGGGATTGAGAGAACCTGGACAAAACAGAGTTGTGCTGAGACAGGTTTTGGAGCTCAATAGCAGAGATTTGGGCATATGTGGGACTCAGGGCAGTTCTCATGGCAGTTCTCAATCACATAAAGATTAGGATCAGACTGTGATGGTAGGCAGTAAAGCTAGAAGATGGGTGGAGAAGG
Source organism: Melanocharis versteri (assembly GCA_013397845.1). Lineage (NCBI taxonomy): Eukaryota > Metazoa > Chordata > Aves > Passeriformes > Melanocharitidae > Melanocharis > Melanocharis versteri. Next base: position 292,873 of record VZTG01008040.1, on the reverse strand, counting down.
GATCACAGAATCGCAGAATATTCTGAGTTGGAAGGGACACACAAGGATGTTGTGACAGCCTGTATTTCTATAAATGCATTAATCTCCCAACGTAATTAATAAAGGGTGACAGTTCTGTTGCATTTTAGGTCTAAGACCAGAAGTGTATGATAGATATGGTGCATTGCCTATATGCAGCTTGATTAGTCATCTTTCTTATTGGATTGATGGGGAAATCACTTTAGTGATGTTGCAACTTTCCATTCTCTCTATTCCTTGTTCTCTCCAGTTTTGATTTTCCCATGTTCAACAGTTTTCCCTTCCATTTCCTATAATTTTCCTCTTTATTTTTCTCTAATTTTGCAAGCTGGGATAGAGGCCACAACATTTTCTTAGTTTAGTAATGGCTCAGGAGTTACATGGTTTCTCCTGGAACTAAAATGACTACATTTTATTGACATTTACTTTAGTTATTGCTTTACAATTTACAATTAGTAATTGCTTTACAATTTTTTTTAAAGGTTTATGGGGTTTTATGTTTGGTTTGGAGAGAAGTTTGTGTCTCAGGAGTGTTGATTTTCAACTGCAAGAGCAAATCTGTTGACTTTTTGGTCACACGCATTGTATTTGCTTGCAGGAGCATTCATTTGACTTCCTGCTAGTCATCCACTTCAAAAGCATTTTGAAAGATTCTTATTGTTGTCAAATAATTTGTTTGCAATAGACTATATCCCAATGATTCCTTATGTTTTCCTTGTACTTTATGCCCAGCAAATTCATTGGGTTGCAGATTAGTTCCTAACTTCTTGCTTGTACAGATTATTTGGAAAACAACTAGGAACTAAACATTTTTTGCACTATATTAATTTTTCAAATTGCCATTTGAATCCTTGAATTTAGTTCAACATATTTAGACAACAACGAACACCAGCTTTCATTCTGTTGCTGGTGTGGGACAGCTACAATTGCCAGAAGAAACCAAAGTGAAATTACATTACTGCAAGTTAGATTATTGCATTACTTGACCAATATAGTGCAGGTTACTCTAGATAAAGGTGTATTCAGCTACCTTAGATGCAATTCGTTGTATTTCTTACACACACTGCCTGTAATGGAAGGGAATAAAACAGTGAGCAAACTGTATCTCCTATGGACTTTGGGCTGCAATTGTGAATGCCCAGCTCTTCCTAGAGTTAGATGCCTTGTGCAAGACTCCGAGAAAACTGACAAGCACTTAAGTTGCAGCCAGCTGTAAAATCAAATGACTTCTAAGTCGCCACATGGCACCACCACAGGAATGAACATTGCATGTGTCTAGCTTGCTTCAGAGGTGCACCGGTAACTTGAGCTGGCCTCTGAGCCGTGGCTCAGTCCTGCCCACAGCATGTTCGTGTTCTTCCTCCCGTGCCCTTCAGCCTGCCCAGAGATCCCTGCTGGACCAATACCCACCTTAGCCAGTGTGAAATTAGCTCATGCCCGTGAACTCATGCACAAAAGATGCAGCTGCAGCACACACATCCTGTCTGGAACAGAAGCAGGAATAGCATCCATTTCCTCAAGGTTTCCTACACTCTTCTGTGGTGAATAGTCCCAACATCTTGTTCTGCAAAAATCTGGCACATCCTGAAAGTCCATCCTGTATTCTAAACAAAGACAAGGCCTTGCAAAAATAAAGCAAGGCCGAGACAAAATAATACTGGACTACATAATTTAAGACTGTCCTGAAACATATGAGCAAGGGGACTGACAAGAAGTCACAAAATCTGTCTTCTAGTATATCTTAATTCTGATTCCTTTGTTGTGCAACCTTAATGATGTTTTTTAAAATCGGTTGTGTGGCTGTGATACCTAGGTGAATTGAAGGGTAAGGACTGATGACCTGACAGCTAATGGGAAAAAGATATAGCAGAGTTAAATAAAGTAACTTTAGAAGGCACATAATTTAGCTATATACTTGGAAAAAGCTTGGTTTTGTAAAGGGCAGGATGTGAAGGGTGAAGTCCTGAGGAACCTCTTGAGAGAGGGGGAAAGCTACTAAGGTATTTTCAGCTCAAGGGAAGACAAATTACAGGGGACTGAACTTTGGTTCCCAGCCCAGAACACATTGAAAGTAATCTCGGCCGGCTAAAGACTGGGATAGTCCCTGAAGAATAGACAAAATTTCCCATCTTTCAATCTGTTATTTTTATTACGTGTACACAGAGGCTGTAGAAAACATAGGCTGCTGAGAACAGAATCCACCTCTGGTCATGCCCAGTGACAGCCATCAAAAAAACAGGAGCTGCTTTTCCAGTCGAGGAAGCATCTTGTTCTGATACAATGCTAAAAACATACTGTGAGGTCATTTAAGCGTCATATAGAAAATTTTCAGATTGGAAGTGGTCGGGATCATAAAGATCGAAACAGGAGAAGACAACTAAATTATTAACAGCCCCTCAGATTTCTTCTAGCATGATACACTCTTCTGGGCAAAATACAGCATTGACGCATCACAAGATTCCAAACAAACTCATTTTTTCATCCTCTTTATCAGAGGCAGATTTATTTAAAAACTTTCTTTTTAAGTAGCAAGGTCCAGCCCCAAATGGTTGGGTGCTGAAGTACGCAGAGGTTTTCCAGGAGCCCAGTGACTCCCGCCTGCATTGGGTGGGGCTTCAATTTTGCTCCTGGCAGCAGCTCCCCCGGGGGTAGCTCTTCCCCTGAAGGCTTTCCCTGGGTTTGCATGGCAGGGGCAAAGGTACTTGGGGAGGGAGAATCCTGCCCCTGAAGTTAGTGCAGGGGCTTTCAGGTTTTTTGGCTCACACCACCAACCCCCCTCGACACACACGTGGTGACGATGAGGTCGTTAATTACATGGTAATTCCTGGGAGCTGGGGGTGGTTCGCTGCCCCCCGCTTTGCGGGTCTCCCACCCCTTCTCGGGCTGTCGGGCCGGGGGAGGCTCTTGCCGCCGGCCCGGGGAGGGGGGAGGAGAAGGATTAAGAACAGTGTCTGCGGCTCCGCAGGGAAGGCAGTCAGAAAAGACAGACTCACTACTGAGGGGAACACGTAGCACCGCTTTATCTCTCTTCACGTGAGTCTTTCCTCCCCCTGGTGGGCTTTGGTATAAATGGAGGGGGAATTTCAGCACGCTCGAGCCAAACATTTCTGTTTAGACACACAACGGGCTTCCTCCTACGTTTTCTCTTGCAGATGGGGCTCAGCTGAACAAGCCCTCTTGAACCCTGTCCTAAGCAGCACCATGGGAGAATCGGGCTGGAGCTGCCAGAGGCTGCAGCAACAGCCTGGGCGGCCCTGAGCAGAAGCGATGAGTTCTGTCCTCTTCTCTGGGATGATTTAGGGATAAATTAAGCTGCTCTGTTGACAACTGGTAAGTGAATACCCCTGCTTTATCAAGTACCGCTCTGTAAACCCTTGCACAGGCTGAGAGGATCTTGTTGATGGTGCCTGAGCCCATAGGACTGGGTGCGCTGGAAGTGCCTGTTCCCGAGTTCGCCGGCGTCTCAGCCCCTCGACATGTGACGGTTGTCGGGAGAGGTTCCACGGTTGGACACGACGGATCTCGGGGGTCTTTTCCAGCCTTAACCGCTCCATGATCTTTTTGCGTCATTTCAGACGGGAAAGCTTCTAGATTTAACCTCATGTAGAGTTTGTATGCATGCTTCCAATTTTAAAATCTCCTTCAGGTGAATGATGATGGCAGCAGCTGCCAACAACATTGTTATTCAAATGTTAATTACCGGGTATTCAAAGGCAGAGCTGGTTATTTCAATTCATCAGCATGTTCCTCAGTGAAAGCATTCAAGGAATTAAACTGAATTTCCAGAGGGATGGAGCCTGCCTCTACAAGCCTCCTTTGAAGAGAACACAAATTTTAATCGGTTTTGAGAGCTGGTGAGATGAGACGTCCCAGACATTTCCCAGAGATTCCTGGGAACTTTACGGGAAAAAAATCTTAACACGGCNGGGGGTGGGCAGAGCAGAGCTGCGGGAAGGTGGGCTCATGCGGGCAGGACAGCCCCGCGCAGCGGGAGCCTCCCGGCGGAGCTGACGGCGGCCCGTAAGTAAAATTAGAGGGGAGATTCGTGGCTTCTGCTAAATGGTTTGGGTCGGGTAATCCCACCGTTTTGCAATGGCTGCCGGTCAGGCAGGTTCGGATAAAGGATTGCTTCTGTCAGGGGTACCGAAAGGGAACTGCCCCTTGGAAATGCCGAAGGCCTCGGGGAAGGAACAATGCCTCTGTGGGTAGACTCTGCCTTAAGCTATGCAAATCTATTACTTGCGTTTTGGGAAAGAAACAAACACTGGAAGTTTTACGTCCGCTGCCTTTTTTTTTTTAACNAGTGCCGCCGCCCCCCGCCTTGCCGGCGGCGCTTGGATGCGCCTGATGCCGCAGGCGGGCAGCCGACGCTGGGGACCGGCGGAGAGGCCGGGCTAAGGCGCTGCCCGGGTCCGCATGCGGGGCCAGCCGTCGCCCCCGGCGTGCGGCGGCGGCCGCGGGGAGCTCGGGAGGCTCCGGCGGGTGGCCGGGCGCCG
>VZTG01008040.1:168972-288332 GCA_013397845.1 Melanocharis versteri | reverse complement strand
GGGGGTGGGCAGAGCAGAGCTGCGGGAAGGTGGGCTCATGCGGGCAGGACAGCCCCGCGCAGCGGGAGCCTCCCGGCGGAGCTGACGGCGGCCCGTAAGTAAAATTAGAGGGGAGATTCGTGGCTTCTGCTAAATGGTTTGGGTCGGGTAATCCCACCGTTTTGCAATGGCTGCCGGTCAGGCAGGTTCGGATAAAGGATTGCTTCTGTCAGGGGTACCGAAAGGGAACTGCCCCTTGGAAATGCCGAAGGCCTCGGGGAAGGAACAATGCCTCTGTGGGTAGACTCTGCCTTAAGCTATGCAAATCTATTACTTGCGTTTTGGGAAAGAAACAAACACTGGAAGTTTTACGTCCGCTGCCTTTTTTTTTTTAACTACTTGGATTATTATTTGGCAGTGGGGGTGGTGTTTCTATTTTAGCTAGAGCAAGCTGTGAGATCAGTCCTGCTGTCCTTTCTCAAATCAAAATTTCCAGGGAGACGAGCGGCTGGTCTATTGTGGTTTGTGTCTGTTGTGTTGTTACCCAGCTGAAACTTTTTATCCAGTTTTCTTCAATTTTTGTCTCTCTCTTCACCCTCGTTTTTCTGAGCTATTCTTCTATAGCAGAACTATTAAAATGATGTGGTTGCAGAACTATTAAGAAAAGAATGAACTTCGTGATAGGATGAGATTAGTTGTTTCAACCTAGTATTTCAGCTGAACTGTGTGAAAATGTTATAGATTAAAAAATAAATATGAAACCTCTGTTGTGGAGAGTGCTATGATGCTAGACTGGTCACTCCTAAACTGAAAGAACTAAATTCAGGGAGGCGTTGAAGGAAAAGGAAATGTGCATGGAACAGGGTTTCCTACCTGTTGACATGCTCTTGTCTGACTAGGTCTCAGAAGTGATATTTCTGAAACTAAAATAACTTTCCTTTCACATGTTAGATTTCACCAGCTGTATCTCTGTTTTTTATTTCACTTAAATAAATCTGCTTACCTTTTTTACCCAACTGGTTGCAGTACCTGCTTCTTTAGCTCATCTGTCTCTGCTGAGCTGAAGCAGTTCATTAAGTTACTCTTTAGGCTTATGGCTGTTATTAAGGCAGCAGAATCAGAGGTAGCTAAGTCTCCCTTAGGGTCATATTGGCTTCAGAAGACTTCTGCCTGTGGCGTATATGAATCATCCCCTGAGGCTCATGAGTCGCCCAGTGTCCTTGCCCTTCCCTGTTCAAAGATGGGGGGAAAGTTCTCTGTGGAAGCAGTTGCCAGTCGGGGACATGGACCTGGGAGCAGCCGCAGAGTGTTCAGGTGGGACACTAAAACCTGAAAGCTGACAGAAAGATCCCCAGTCCTAAGTTATAAACAGGTGGGGAAGTAGGTGAGTTACAGTGTTCTGGATGGACCGAGGTGATGGAAGGACATTATGTTGATATGTACTGTGTGTGCTGCTAAATAATGGCTTCAGCAATTACACAGGGGAGTTGCCTGACTGAGGGGGGAAATACAACAGGTGACGTGGTGACAAGTCTCCTTCACGGCAGGAAGTGCTTGAGATGCTTCTCCTTCACCTCCTCCTCAAGACATTGATAGCTTACAAGCAGAGGCAGCTTTAGAAGATTTTTGATGATTGCTTTCTTCCTTAGGTGTTCATTTTTGGATAGAAGCTGTTACGATAGCTTATTTTTGCCATTAGCACTTTTATCTCGGGCTTGTTCTGTTTGTTACTTTCTGGGCATGATGTGATTAGTGTTTCTTGGTAAAGTTTTGATTTGTCTTCCCAAGACAGGTTTGGAAAAGTTAACATAAACCTGCTTTGGCTGATTTGTGGTTTTCTTCTTGCGTGTTGCTTCATATGCTCCTGGGTGTTGATTCAAGTACATTGGCCTGGAAGAGGATGCAGTCAGATGGATCATTTGAAGATAAAACGTGGGAGACTACCGTGAGTCTCTATGAGGTTGTTTACAGCATTGACTCAAAGGGGCTTTTGAGGGGAGGCTCTTGGTTTTGCTTGGTGGATTTTTTTTNTTTTTTTTTTTTTTTGTTCCTCCACAATATAGCTTGAGCTGTAGCACAGGATCTTGGTTTGTTTTTCTTTGTACGTTAATGTTATTTGACTTACAAGCATAAAAGGTTGGTTTTGCGTTTTGCATGATGTGAGGTACTCTGCTGTGGCTCCCTAGTTAAATGCATTCTAGGAATGGGCTTGAGCCTTCTTGAAATACCCCTTTTTACAGACAACTTTCCCTACAGATGTTTGCACTGTTTCAAGTAAATCAGTTGAAGTGTGTGCTGTGTGTTGAAGAGGAGTTTAGTTTTTCAAGCTTATGACTTGTAATTTGTCATTCATTTGAATAACTTATTCATCAATTTTTCTAGTCTCATAGATAAGCTAGTAAATAATACTGAGTAACTAATTTATGGGGTAACTGAATGTACAGGATTTTTTCCTTTTTCAGAGTCTCTATTTTCTACTATCTATTTACTCAAAATACCAGAAGATTTGTAGCAGAATAAGCCCCCTGAACTTCCCCTTTAATCCCATTTCTTGTGCTTTTGCTATGTTATATATGATTGCTTGTTGTACCTATTCACAGCCTTCAAGGGAAATGAAAATAAAGCTACTCTCACATCTTATTTGTTGTGTGAATTTCCTAAAGCATTAAATCTTTATTTTATCCTCTTTCTACAGAAGAGCCTAAAACCTCAGCTTTTCTTGATTTGATACGTATTGAGGTCTAGACAAAAACAGGATGTGCAAGCTGTTGTTTTCTTTAGAAGTCATCTTTCAACAGCTCTCACTTTGCAATTTAATGTATTAATCACTGATACCAGTAGCTGATATTTGTACAGAAAGGTTGAAAAGTGAGGGGCAGTATTTGCTAGTGTGGACTATGAAGTAAAAATATGGAATGTGTGGGTCGCAATCAGTGTTACCACCTTTTTAAAAATGGATTGAAGAAATGCAGGTACAGAATGTGGTAAAATACCCTGCAGCAGTATTTCTTGCTGTGTTCTGTATCTATCATTCCAAAATACCATGTCCTTTTTAAGTTCATTTGGCTCTGATGGATTGGCTCTTCAGCCTTCCAGGCTGGTCATTCTTTGGTCTCGAAGGCAGAAATGAAGCCTTGGTATCCCATGAGGAAGACCCTTTACAGCACTGTCATGGAGTGAGCAAATTGTGAGTGTCCCAGGATAATGCCCAGAGTTTGTGTGGACCTGTTCAGTTACCTCTGCTCCCAACCCTAGCAGCAGCAGTAAAACTGGAGTATGGTGTGCCAGGGCTGTTTTTTACATTCTGGTGTAAATGGGGAGCCAGGAAGAGCAAGGCAGAAAAACAGAATACCCTCCACTTGCCCTGACTGGGAAGGGAAGTCTGGAAAACCTACAGAGCCAGTTGATCTTCCATCCTGTTAGGAGGGCCAGAATGGAATAATCTAGGAACTGGTTTTAAGAGCAGGCAGGAGTGAAATGACGGTCTGTCTTAATCACTGAAGTTCTTAACATCTGTTGATTCACAGTGCAAGTTCCTATTTTGCGAGCTGCAGTATTGCTTTCTTTTGGGCCACTAGCCAGTAGGAAACTTTATTTGTGAGGTGTGTGGCTAGCAGTCTTAGATTTCCACAGACTATTCAACTCACTTTTAAAAGAATAGTTTTAGCACTTGTTGCGAGTGCAGGTCAGAAATACTAAAGTAAAGATCTGCTGCAGAGCTCAGAAAAGTTCTTTGTTAGGCTGGATCTGCAGACTGACATTTGCATTGCAGTGGTATCCAGACACTACTTGTTTTCCCTGCTTCGCAGAGTCCTGAGGCCAGCTGTGAAATGAGAATGGTGTGAGGGTCACGAGCTTACCCAGAGCCTTAGCAGAGGTAGGCAGAGGAAATGTGATGGCCATTTAATAGTCAATACAGAGCGCGTGTGTATAAAATACAAATTGCGTCACATGTGGGAAGAGGGGAGAAGTCCCTTTCTCAGGGTAAGAAAGAAGTTGAAGTTATGTTTTTGCCATAATATTTTTTTCTTTTTTTCTCACATCATTGTAGGTTAATGTAGGTCCCTCCTGGGCAGGTAATTTTTGGAGGTGGGTTGTGCTGACAGTTTTTTGCCTACACGATGACGTGTTATGGGGAAAATGACCTGTTTCAGAACAGGTCGGAACAGGGGCATACAAGCACCCAAGCACAATGCAAGGGAAGAACCTGTGGGTGTTTCTTAGTGCAGTGAAGAGATAGGAATATGTTTGCTGCCCAGGAGCTGTTGCTGAATGAAACCTTGTTAATCACTTGCCAGTTAGATTAGGTATTTCCTGGTTCTTTGAAGTTAGGGAACCTGCCACTCTCTATCATCCGCCAGTGTCACATCTGAGCACTCCAGAAAACATCATCTCAATCTCTGCAGTCGTCTGAAGTAGAACTAGTCTGAAGTCGATGTGTGGAACTGAGACCAGGAGGAGGTTAGTGGTGTAGATGGGAGATAGGCTGTAAGGTTTGTTTGAGCACAATGTTTGCACAAGATTAAATGGAGCCGTAATATTAAATCCACTTGGTGAAGCATGGGAACAAGTTAGGATTTGTCCAGATTGCTGAATGTGCACAAGGCTTGCTGGCATGTGGTAGCTAGTCTTGATCATGCCCGTTGTGTAGACAAGTTATTGCCTTCTCATTTTATATCTGGGAAAAGCCTGGGTTTGATTTTTTTCCTTGCAGGAAACTGTTAAAAGAAAACTATGGCTAGCTTTGCTTGCCCAAATGTTTTGTAGTATTTAATAAGGCAAGATGACATTTACCTCAGCTGAGAAGCTGGAGTGCTCTATAAGCCTGTCCTTCACCCGCTCCCAGTTTTATAACCACCCATGGCAGTTTTAATATTCCATTCTCAGAGAGTTGAGATGTGTGGACAAGGAATGAAACACAAAATGGCTATAAAATGCTGTCCCTAAATAATCACGTCCTGCTGTCACTGCCAGAGACAGAACTGGGCTAGATGGACCCTGGTCTGACATAGCAGAGTGTTTCTTGTGCCTTCATTGCTCACCTTCTGCTGTGGAGCACAGGCCAGGTGTGTAATCTGGGTTTTGAGTAGCCAGATGATTAAAATGCTGATTAGTGTACATACCAGTTGTACAGTTTCTCAAGAGTGACTGCCTTTTCTTGCAGTACATGTTAAGGAAATGCGTTATTATTATTTCATTTTCATTGAAACAATTTGAATGGAATAATTATTTTCATTTTTCTGTGCTAATGGCACACTAATCTGGTTTCAGCTTGGGACATTGGTTCTTAGATGGCTTAGCCTCCAGCTAAGGTAGGTTTTGTGTTAAAGATTTCTAACTTAAATAGAAAATGTTGTTCAGAGCTTTGCAGAAAGAAATGTAAAGTGAAATAAAATATCTCCAGTTTTTCCAGAGAACATAAAATATAATAAATACTGGTTAGTGTTGAAATGACTTTTTGAAGCTGCGTGACTGAAGTCAGCTAACACTACCTGTTAAGTGGTTGAAAAAGGTGTCTAAGATGTTGAACTTCATACAACTCTTCTGGGAAATTTGGACACTTACATGTTTGTGCAAGGCATTTCAAAATTTGAGCACTTTTTTTTTCTCAGTGGCTAGAGGCTCTTCTAATACCTCTACCACACAGTTGTGTGACAAGATAAAATGAAATCAGATTTTTGATGTCCTTCTGTTGTATGTACTTTCTGTTCTTTAATGAAAAAAGTATTTATAGGGCTTCTTTGTTCTTCCCAGCTGGGTGTTTATTTTTGCAAGACTTGAGGAGGTTGCAAACACATAAAGTTCCTAATCTCTCACATTTGACTGAAATCAGCCCAAGGGGTTCAAAAGTTCTGTAGGGAAGGAAAGAAAGGGAATGCATGCACGCATACAGGGTATGGTTGCATAAATCTCATTTCATGCTGAGAACACATGTGATAGAACAGAACAAAAAGCCTTTTACTGTGTGGCATTTCATGCTCTAATGGAGTTCTGCATCATCTGTGGCGTGGATAGCAATCTGATAGGACACGGTGATGCTGGAGGCTGAGCTGCATTTGGCGCGGTCAGGGTAGCAGGAAAAGATGTCAGTAGACAACACAGCAGGTGCAGTGTATCTTGCTCTAAAAGACTTTAAGTTCTATGCTGAAGGAAATGTTAGACTTTGTGTTTTATCACTGGTGCAGCATGGGCCAGTTTGGTTATGGAAGAGCAGATGTGTGCCACGAAATCCATTGCCCTGCTATGATCTCACAGGGAGGTGAGCCCTGTTGTATCAGAGTTTACTCTCTTGTTATCAGAGGAGATACTCGCGTGCAGCCCTAAGCATATCCAGTGCCCAGAAAAGATCAGGTAGGGGAGGATAATTAATCTGTTTAAAGATAGTACAGTCCTGAAGAAACTCCTCTTCATTTTGCTGTAGCATGTAAAGACTGGTGAAACAGAATTGAACAGCAAAATCAGATGCTGTTTCACCTACAGCAAACCAGACTTGGATTGTAAAGGAGCAAAACAAACTGGCAGAGGGAGCTGTGATGTGCAGGAGAAGGTACTGTGTGAAGCCATTGCTCTAGCAGAGACCAGGCTGCGTGTCTGCAGCCTGCCCTCAGTTTCCTGCCTGGTTGCCCTTATGCCTCCTTGCTCTCGTCTGGGCTTCTAGGCATTTTGGCAACCCCCAGCAGGAGGGCTGTGAGGAGGATGCGTGGGTAGGGTGACAGGCACCTTTGACTTCCCTCAGTTTTAGGCATGCCTGTCCTTTTCAATTAAAAAAAAAGTAGGCTAAAAGAAGCAATACATCAGTTTTTAGTTTTGGGGGAGGAAAGGGGTTGTGTTTAACCTTCTGTGAGGATTGAGGTCTGAAAGTCCTCTAAATGGGTGTCTCTGTGTAGCACTGAGAAAAGCATATAAGCTTTCCCAGCATGCTGTAGTGACTAATGTAGGCAGCTTTCCTCCCAGACAGATGGCAATTGAAGATTACCATCAGATATAATTAGCTTTCCTCTTGCATAGGTAAGAAAACTGAAGTGCATAATTCAGGGCTATGAGCTGCACTATAAGATGGATACCCACTAAAAGTTTGCACTGCCGTACAGACTGTTGTTTTATTAATAAACATTATATTATTATAATACAATAATAATTATAAAATTATATTTTTATTGCTCTGAATATAGAGAAGTACATAATTGAACATGTGCTAAGTTTTCTGCAAGGAGCTGAATTCTGTTACAGCAACTAACAGTTGCTCTGTGAAGAATTCCAGTTCTGTTTTTACAGTATTTAGCCTGCTTGTTTGTTCTTTGTTTTTATTATGAATTTGATTTCAGTTTTGTTTAAGGAAACACAATGAATGGTATTCTAAATGCTGAACTCAAATACACCTTCATCTTTGTACCACTTAGGAAGCTGGGAAGCTCACTGCCTTACGAACAATTTTTTTTTTTTTTCATTTAATGCATTTAGACTCACTGGTAACCTTTCCCATTCAGAGAATATGCCAGGACTTTACACACTGTTAAATGCTCTACAAGACTACATTTTTCTACAGTGCTATGCGTCTTGTAGCTCTCAGTCCTCAGGATATGCACTGTTTGGATATTCTATGTGGTAGTTTTTCCTTTCACATTTAAGAAACAAAACAAAGCACAAAAAGCCTTTAAGGGATCAGATACAGGGTCTGATGCAAACTGTACAGGGGTTCTTAGTTCTAAAACATTTTAGGTCCAGAAAGTACTCTCACGATTATGAAGCTGCTCATTAGAGCTTTTCTTATGGGTGGTTTTGTTGTTATTGTAAATAATGTATTTGAGCTTTAGGGCTAAGAAAACAAAGCTGTGTATAGAGAAGGCTTGTGAAAATAGTCTTAACATTTACAATATTCAAGCTTTTCCAGTTTGGCACTGTCAGTTTGGGATTCGTTTTCTGATAGTTTGTGTTCTGATTTTCATGATCCAAAGGCAAAGTCAGTGCATTCATTGAGAGCATTGGGGAATGTAAGGCATTAACATTATCGGAGAAGCTGCTCAAACTGCTGGTGTCCTGCAGATTTCTTCCAAGCTGGCAGGATCCGTGCTGTGAGAAGCTTCCAAGATTTTGTAGTAGTGTGGGGTAAGTGCTATCACTTATCTCCATTTTCCTCCTTCCCTGAATTAATTTAGCTTTACACTTTTCACTTACTTGTTTTGCTGCATTCCTGAGAATCCCAGAGCTCTTGTCTGCACAGATGCTTCGCAGCAGATTGACTTGCAGAATTTGCTATTGGGGTAAATTGCATCACAAACAGCTGAGGATTTTGGGAATTTTTTTGGTTGTTGGTTTGGGACTTTTTTGCGGGTATGGTTGTGTGGTTTTTTGTTTTTTTTTTTCCTTTGGTGGTTGAGGCAAGACAGGGAACAACACAGCAAAAATGAAGAAATATATTGTGTCTGGGGCTCTGACTACAGACGTGCTTGGCATGTTATTTAAATGAAAACTTAACTGTTCAGTTTTGTATGCTGGCCACAGGTGCATGTTCACACCTATTTTCTGGGTCTCTTAATCCACACAAACCTGTGTAATGTAACCTGTTCGTTTTTAAAATATGGTAAAACATGGACAATAAAAATTGCAGTAAAAAACTGTGCCATCTGATGGTGACAGTTCTAGTACGTTTGAAATTTATCATGACTGGGGTTTACAAATGTTACTGTGAAAACTAGTTACACAAAAAGCACCTGTTCCTATTTAGGGGCAGATTCTGACACCAGTATGGATCAGGATTTATTCTGTTACAGTGAAATGAGAAAATAGTCTGATCTACTTGTGATTTATTGTCTGTGTAGACGGGGAGAATTTAATTCTTCAGGTGCTGGTAATGAAGCTAGGAAATTAGCCTTCTGTTGTCCTTCGGAAAAAAAAGGCAACAAAAACCTCACCATGTTTTGCCCTGTGCGCTTGGGAGCCCTTATTTTGCTTGTGAGTGGGCTTTGGTGTTGTGGTTTCTTATGTGTTTGGTTTCCTTGGATTTTTGGGGGGGGATTTATTTTAACCTAGTGTTGAGATTTGTTCTTTTTTTTCCCCTAACTGGCTGGTAGATTTAGTTTTATAATTCAAGCCATTTTAGTGAGAGCTGAGGTTAAATCACTAGCTTCAGATTAGCCAGGATGTTTTGGATATCCTAGGCATTGTTAGAAGATAAAGTGTGCCTTGTTTTAAGGTGAACTTAGTGCTGTAGTGAATGTGTACATTTAATAAATACAGATTAAATTTTCTGGTTGGATCTTTATTTGTTTAGATTGATCTTAGTTCCTGGAGGAAAAAATGGTGAGCCGGATATGGTTTGTAACTGAACTGTTTTGAAACCTGACTAGTTCACCTTCTTCCAGCCATTTTTCCTTCCACTTTTTTCCATTTTTTCTCTCTGGGAAACCTAAGAAGGATTGCTGGTTTGACCTCAATCCTCTGACTCTGCAGGCACTTGTGGACAAAGAACAGTGGTGTGAATGAGTAACTGATGTAGTACTGGGTTGCACATCTTTCTATTAATAATTTCCTATTTTTTCAAGCATTGTGTAGTATTTCTGTGGTCTTGGCTTTTTTAAAAGGAGTTGAAGAAGCAAAACAACTCAAAATCATGATGCTCTGTTCCTGGCAGGAAGAGCAGCCCAAGTTGCCTGAAACCTTTCACTTGTGCAAGTCAAAGTGTGGGAAGAAAATGACCTGATCTCTGACCCCCAGAAAAAGTTCCATGGCTTGTTTATATTCCAGTCCCTTCTGGAAAAAGAGCTGAAGGAAAAGGGGAAGCAGACTGGGAAGGAACAGTATTGCCACCACAACTTGCAGGAGGAGCTGCATGGATTTATGGCACTCTGTTTCTTTGTTCTTTCATTTATTATAAAGACACCTATGATGTGTAATATATAAATAGCAACCTAGCTTAGGCTGGCTAAAGCTTTAAAGGTTAATCTGGGAGAACATAAGAGGGCTAGGAAAATGTCTATCAGCTAAGGTTGTATTACTGACTTTGTGGGGGGGGGGTTTAATATTTTTTCTAAAGATACAGGTGGAGCTGGATTTGTTATGTTTGGTTGAAGCTTTGGGAATTGAGGGAGCAGAGCTATCTGTGCTCAACTCATACTTGTGTTTGACTTAGCGTGCACAGGTTAGCTTCTAACCAAACCCCAAATAATTGTTTGTGTACTGCTCTGCATCGCCGTGGCTGCTGGCCGTGACAGAAACTGCTCGTCTGTGGTCCAAGTAAACAGGAGGAAGAAGGAGGGAAAATAAGTGAAATGTGTTGATGGGAGGGCTGTAGAGGGTCAGGACAGGGGAAGCACGTGGAAATGTCTGTTCCCAACATATGGGTGCCTTTGCATAAATTGTCTACTCCTTGTCCTCCCCCATCTCAAGGTGCAAAAGCAGGCAAGAAGATGAGGCTGTGGACTTGATCTGACTCTTGATTGTAATTATAGGCAAGGTTTCTGGAAATCTGTGACACTTAAAAAGCACCAGTTAGATGAGAATCCAGTAGTTATTATTTTCCTTCCCCTCAAAGCCACAAGTTGGATTTGGATCTAACCAGGGATGACTTTTAAGCTTAAGTTAGCAGTGTTTAACTGTGTGTCCATTATTGGAATGAGTCCTAAGCCATCTTGGAACATTAAAGAATATTGTTTTTTATCTTGGAAGGGAAAAGTGATTAAAACCAAAATTTACCAGATGAAAAATATCAATCCAGTTTTCTCTTTTTTGTGCTTGCAGTTTTAATTGTGTGTCTGCACCATGCCATGGAGCATGCTGTCACCTTGAGCTGATGCCAGGGATCCACATTGCACTGTGATAATCAGCCAGAACACTAGCTTGGGTCTCAGGGGTGGCATAGCAACCATGTGATAGCCCCAGTCTGGAGGTGACATGTTCTGCTTCTCAGCAGGGCTAAAGAACTCAGCCTCAGACAGTTCACTGGATACTGCTCCTATTCGGGGGCCATTTCACTGGTACCTAATGCCTGTGCTCCCTTTTTTTTGTGTGTTTTGCTCACCAGGATTTTCTGGCAGGCTGCACTGGCTGATGATTTGTGCTTCTGTTTTTCATCTGTGGAGCTGGTATTTCATGTCAGTTAGAAGTGACGTGAAATTTTGCATGGGTAGGCCCTAAAGTGGTATCTCTGTGAAACAATGCACTTAATTGATTGTGGTGCCTCAGAGAACAGGATCACAGCATTTTCTTTTGCAGCCAAATTGGGGACTGTTTCAGTAAGCTTTAAAAAGCTTGTAACTTGACCTAGGCTTGTATACATGCCTTTTTGCTCTCCAAGAAACAGTCTGATGAATGTATGCAGCCTCTAATTTCTTTCTGATTCTGCCCCCACTGTGGGATACGTGTAAGAGCTCTTGGGTTCTCAGGCAGAGGGAGGGAAGAGGAGTGAAAAATGAGTTAACCAGTGAACAGATGATGTCTTATCTAGTGCAGTAAGAACAAGGGAGTCTGAGCGTGGTGATGAGACTGTAAGTCAGGACATGCAGGCCTTTTGCGGCTTTTTTCAAACCCTCTGCATTGATGCCGTGTCATCTTGGAAGGCTACAAGCTCGTGTTTTTCCAATCCTGTTTGATCTGATGAGGTGAGAATGTGTGGGGCTGGAGATAAGGTGTGGAGAGCTGTAGGTGCTGTGTTGTCTGTTGTGCCCAGAACACAGAGATGAACTGCACTTGTGCCTGGGCCTGCCTGCAGCCTTTGGGAAGGGAGCTAACCTTCCTCTTCCACCAGATGTGCCGTCACGTAAATTAGTATTAGAGGGGGTGAAAATGCAATAGATTTAACTGGACTTGAAATCTTTATCAGTATTCTTTAGCCAAAGGATATGCTTGTATGGGAAGAGTTGCTGAAATTATAAATATGTCAGCAGAGCCACACAAGAGGGAAAGTGATGCAGAGATCTTGTAGACTCTGGACAAAAGCAAACTGAAATAGTGATCACCAGTGAAAAATACCATCTGAGTCGCTTTTTCTTTTTGCTTGGCCCAACAACCAGTTGTGCTCTGAAGAACAAAATACCGGTGTCCATTATTGAAAGACAGAAATGGAATAAAAGAATCCTGAATTGTCCACAAAGTAATAAATGTATTGCTGTCTCTTGTGGTACAGAATATGTTTCACCATTAGCAGGATGATGAAGGGGAAGGAGACAAGCACTTAGGCCCTAAAACCAATCTGTTGCAGCCTGTCCTGAAATACCGCACAAGGTCAAAGATGGGCACAGCTCTGGTCTCTGTCTCCACAGTAAATTAATGTCAACAGAGGCTACATTTCTGGCTGTAGGAGCTGATAAAGAACAAAGATGGACTAAATCTATTCAACATCTTTACTGCTGTGATGTCATACCTGCTGGACATCATTGCTTGCCTTTGGGTACTTGGAGAAAAGGTTATCTTGCTATTTCTTTTCAGGCTTGCTGCAGTATTTGGACAGAGAGGAAATTATAGGAGAAGCATCGGAAACTTTCAGTAACAGAAGTGATTGGAGAAAGACTGTCTTTTTTTTTTTTCAGCTACCTACATACTGTGGAAGTAAAATGGGTAATTTGGCATGCTCTTGGAGAGGAAGGCAGCATCAGTTGTCATAGTCAGCAAATTGTTCCTCTGCTGCTTATTGCCATGTTGTTGGAAGAGATTAGGGCAGAATGTACCTTATCTTCCAGTGCAGGGAATAACTTTGGTAGCAGTTACACATGTGTGTGGTGTGATTCTGGCAGTCCTTAGTGACATTTTGACACAGTAAAATCTCTGGGGGTTTTTTTGGTGTCAAACCTTTTCAAAGCAGGAGGGGTAAAAATACTAATAGTGAAAGGAAAGAAACTACTGGAGAGTGCAGTGTCTTTTTGAAGTGAATAACAGCATCACTTAGGTTGGAAAAGACCATGGAGTCCAACTGTTAGCCCTGCACTGCCCAATCCACCACTCAAACATGTCCTCAAGTGCCACATCTAGACGTCTTTTAAGTACCTTCAGAGATGGTGACTCAACCACTTCCCTGGGCAGACTGTTCCAGTGCTTGACAACCCTTTCTGAAAATTTTTTTCCTAATACCTAATCTAATCCCCTGGTGCAACTTGAGGCTGTTTCCGCTTGTCCTGTCACTTGTTGCCTGGGTGAAGAGACCGACCCCCCACCTCGCTACAACCTCATTTCAGGTGTTGCAGAGAGTGATAAGGTCCCCATTGAGCTGCTGCTTCTCCAAACGCTTCACCAGCTTTGCCTTTCTTTGGACTTGCTCCAGTAGCTCAGTCTCTGTCTTGTAGTTAGGGGCCCAAAGCTGAACACAGGGTTCAAGGTGCGGCCTCACCAGTGCTGAGAGCAGAGGTGTGATCTCTTCCCTCATCTCGCTGGCCACACTGTTGCTGATCCAGGCCAGGATGCCACTGGCCTTCTTGGCCACCTGGGCACACGCTGGCTCATGTTCAGCAGCTGTCAGCCAGCACCCCCAGGTCCTTTCCTGCCAGGCAGCTTTCCAGCCACTCTTCCCCCAGCCTGTAGCACTGCCTGGGGTTGTTGTGACCCAGACAGAGGGATTCAACTTGGCCTTGTTGAACCTCCTCCAGTTGGCCTTGGCACATTGATCCAGCCTGTCCAGATCCTTCTGCAGAGGATTGTTGCACTCCAGCAGATCAAGACTCCCACTCAACTTGGTGTTACCTGCAAACTGCTCTCGATCCCCTTGTCCAGGCCATATATTTTCTTTAAAAATACTAAACAGGACCGAGCCCTGGGAGCCCCACTACTGACTGGCTGCCAGTTGTATGTAACTCTATTCCCTGCCTCTGTTTGGGCTCAGCCAGCCTGCCAGGTTTTTACCCAGTGGAGAGCACACCCATCCAAACCATGAGCAGCCAGTTTCTCCAGGAGAATGCTGTGGGAAATGGTGTCTAAGGCTTTACTAAGGACTCGGTATACAGCATACACAGCCTTTCCCTCATCCTCTGTGCAGGGCACTCTGTCATACAAGGAGATCAGGTTGGTCAAGCCAGACCTGCCTTTCATAAACCCATGCTGCTGGACCTGATCCCTCAGTTGTCCTGGATGTGTCTTGTGATGGCACTTGAGATTATGAGCCAGTTGCTGTTAATGACACTTGAGAGAACCTGGTAGGTGAGTTTTCCTTTGTTTTTGCAGTTTTAGGGAAAGACTCTTACTGAATTACTGCAAAAACTTAGAGATTTCTCTAGAAGTTGAGAGTGACTGTCAAGACAAATTTGCAGTGACCCTTCAAGTAGAGTCAAGGGAATTGGAGCTGAAGGGAGGCAGTGCTACTTCCCAAAGAGAGTTGAAGGTTTGGAATTGCAACAGCTGCAGCCTACGAAGTACTTCTTCCAGAACAGAGCAGGATAGTGTGTAGGATATACTTAAGGTTGATAGATTCTACCTGGTTGATTGCGTGGCTTTGTTACTGGTAGATACTACTATAAAACCACATCTCTAACTCTACAATCAAATTCTGGTGAAAGATACGAGTGGAAAAGAATAAAGAAGTAGTGGCTTGTTGCGCTCAAGTAATCATGATGCCGTTGGGTATTTCTTCAGGGGTGAAGAAAGTGAGTGGCAGCAATTTGCTTTTTAATTTCTAATAACAAAAGGGATCTCTAGGAGTTCCTTGGCCTTTATATCTCTAAGATATTACTAGCATAAAGCATATTGTTGTAAATCACTTGGACTATATCCACCTCGAGTTTTATTGCCTTAGAGCTGCTTAAAAGAACAGCAACTCTAAAGACTCTAAAAAGCAATATGGACTTGAAAAAAGGAAATTTAAAAGGCTAAAAAAATAAGCCATAAAGGCCAAGGTTCTGCTCTTGGAAAATGAAGCAGTATGTTTGGATATGGCTTGTTTTGCTGGACAGCTGTTTGTTCAGTTCACTTTAAAATATAGATAAGCAAGTAGGTGTATATGCATTGTGTGCTTTGACGCTGCTTCCCATGACAGAGGAGAAGTGGAATACTAGGGCGCTGTACCTGTCAAGTAAATATCCACAGTAACTTGTGGCTGGAATGGCTATTTTGGATTTTCACAAGATTAAGCAACAACAGTTCATTCACAGCTGCTGAAAAGGCTGCTCACTGTGTAAGATGTGGGCAATACAGGACTTGATTTTCCTTAAGTCTGTCTTGCCAGATACGTGAGTTTCTGATATTTCTCTGTTTTTCTTTCACTAGGCTGTGCAATGAGATGCAAACTCTATTTGAATAATGAACACTTTCTCTGATATTTCTCCGTAACTTCACAAGTTCAACAGATGGGGTCCTAACTTTTCTTCCTCAGTTTGCAGTGTGTGAAAATAACATTTTTCTGTCGCTTGAGCAGTGAAGTTTGGCTTGTGTCAGGGGCTGAAGACTGTGCAGGCATAAGCAGATAGTTTCGGTGCAGCTTTAAATGTCAAAACTGGACTTTAAGAACATTCAGTGATCCTAAAAAAACTGTAGAAACAGTAGAAATTTCTGGCAGAAATTTCTCATACCCTTTTCTGTTTCATCAGCCTATCAGACTGTCTGCCTCCTGCGCTGTGCCAATGCTTGTTTAACTGTGTAATTACAGAAACTGATAGCGTGTGGCACGAGAAACAGAAGCACAGGTACCTATAAAGGCCAGCTGGTTTCTTTGGGCTGCCAGTGGTCAGAAGAGTTCTACTCTCACATGTCTTCAGAGGGAACCTAGAGTGAACCCATGCTTCTGTGCAGAGTACTCACACATGGTAGGTGCAAAGCAGCATTCAGCTCCTGGCACTGCGTCTTTGTGTGGGAAACCAAAGTGGAGTGATCACCTGTCAGACTTGTGGTGGTAGAGAATGGCTGTAATAACAATAACTTCCGTAGGTTACCAGATGCTTTAGAAAAAAGTCATGCGTTAGTTGATCTTGTGTTTCAGTTTCTTGTTTTGTTTTTCTTATGTTTCAGGTTTATCAGTCATGAGACGAATTCTTCTCTTTTTTATCCTGGCTGCTGCTGTTATGTATGGAATCCTGCATGGAAATCTGTGGAGAAATAACTTTTACTGGTATAGTGATGCTTTGTTCATTTAGGGTGCAGACACCTCATGGCTGTGTGAGAGATGTGTCTGTGGGTTCTTGTGTTGCTCCATAAGTGTTTACTAGTAATCATCATAAGTGATTACTGCTCCGTGTGTGTGTGTGTGTTTTGTGGTTGAGGTTTTTTGGTACTCTGAAGGAATCGATATGATTGTTTTGTCCTGTCACCTGTTCTCTTGTGTCACTTTCAAACCTAGTAATTAATTTGAGCCTGGTTGTATGGAGAGGTCAGGACCTCAGTGGTAGGGAGCCCCTCTGAGGTTCGTGAAAACAGGTGTTCTGGTGATGAGTTACATGATATGCAGAAATAAGGTGTCCACATCTCCCTCCACCCCATGCAGTTTTAGTGTTAGTTTGTTCCATTAAATGTCTGATAAGTGACGTCGGAGAGCCTTCTCCACACGTGGGAATAACTGCAGGTGCAGGGGGCACCTTATGAAAGCTGAAATTTGTTGAGGCCCAGCAGCAGCCCTTGAGCCCCTTTGCTGTCTCCAGGCTCACGGGACAAGTGGCTTGGGACCTAAAATTCAGGGCACTTACTTGAAGTTGAGTTTCCATTGGTCTTCGCACGCCTGTGACCAGGACTGACCAGAGTGTTATGAAGATAAGTGATAGTTTTTAAAAGTAGTGGTTAATGTGCTCCCTTTATCTTGTTTGTAGTGTACAATTGATACAAATAGCTTTCTGTTGTGGTTTCTGTTTACAGCAAACCACAGTGTTGTGACATTTCCCTTTTTGCAGGATTAGCTTTTATGGACAGACTTCCTCTGTGAGGGCTTCTCCTTCCTATGTGACTAGTGGAGTTACAATCAGTTACGATCAGTAAGTTCAGCAGTTGAGTATTTTTGTGGTTGGGTTGGTTTTTTTTTGTTTGTTTGGTTCGGTGTTTGTTGTTGTTGTTTTTGTTTTTGGATAGGTGGGAGGGATTGAGGCTAAAATCTGTAGCCTTTGTCTGTAAGCTCCCTGCTCAATTGTACAGCTGTGTCCAGTGGCTGTTCCTGTTACAAACACCGTGGTAAGGTGTCTGTCAGAAAGGAATTTGTCCATGTCATGTTTCCAGTGTTTGTTTAATATTCATGACCACTTCCAGTAACTGTCTCTAACAAGCAGTGAATTGTTGGAAGGACATTGGCTTACAGTTTTCAAATTCGTGCAATTCTGAGTTATACCTGAATAAAGTTAGCACAGCTTGGAGGGCAACTTCAGTGCTTAAAACTTACTAAACCAGAGGTGTGTTGCACTTGTCGTGTTCAAGTGTGTGTATAGGCAGCTCTAGTGCTTGTGACTTCCTGCAGTTTGATTTGCGGGACTAATGAGCACCTATGCTAAAACTTGAAAGCAGACCTCTCTTCTCTCTGAAGCTGTCCTGCAAAATGCCATCTGTGAGGCTGATGCTGGAAAGCAACAAGGTGGCCAGCTGATAGATTTCACAGGGTGCTTTCTTAGTGTCAGTATTCACCTAAGAACTTGAGGTTACCAAAATCAATTAAGCTTAATGGTCTCTTTGGCTTGTGGCTTCTAATGTGGTGGTTTCATGCTTCTGTCCTTAATGCAATCCAGAGGCACATGTTGCTCACACTGAGCTTTACCTTCCCTTCTGGGCTTCATATTTGTGATTAATTGGGCTAAATCTCCAAGTTGGGAATGAGCTTAGAAGTGTAAGTCTTAGCCTTATTATGAGTGGAATGACTTATCCCCAAAGAATCTCATTTTCCTTAAAGTACCCTATTTCCTTCTCCAAACACTATGTCTCCTCCCTGAGGAGTGATGGGGATGCTGTCTGGAATGGCTGAGGGGTAATTGAGCCCAGGAGTCCTGCTTCTCTGGAGGTGGGCCTGAGTTCTCACTTCTGATTATGCCTGCTTTGATACTTGCTGTGCAAGGGAGGTCACAGCCCCCTTGGAGCAGCAGTGTGAGATAGAAGCCTTTACTAGTAAAAGTAATTGTGCTGCAACGAGAAGGTTATCTCTATCACACAAGGGGAGGGAGTAATGAAGTCGTGGTGTGATCTTAACTCAGTAAGCAGCTTTTACTAATTTGATTTGTCCGAGTTCCCCTACCTTGTTTCTGCTACCTATCCCTGGTCTTGCTATTTATTTGAAATTGGTTTTTTTGCAGGCTGCCACCTACGGCTGTAGAGAGGAGGAATGCATTGGACACTTGTCTCTTGAAACCAGCATTCGAATCGTTACTGGGGTGAGTCTTCTGTGGGAATTGAGGGGGGAAGGGAAGGCTGTGCTGATTGAGGTAGAACTGGGCTGTTTACACATTTTGGAGAAAATTATGAGTAGTGCCCTGAGAAAGCTTGGAAAGATTAGACCAAGTCCTTGCTGAAGGAGTCTTAAACCTCTGCACAAAGACACCATGGCTTTTTTTTTCCCCTGGTACATCTTGTATATAAGAAAATGTGGCTATAATTTTAGTGCTGTTTGTGGGTTTTAAGGCACATGGAAGCATGCAAACTTTGTGCCACCCAAAGCAGACTTGTAGTCTTTGAGTTTGGGTTAGCTCCTGGTCCAGTGAGGTGGTCCTAATTCCCTTGTCCGTGGCTTGTGCCCAGGCTGTCTGTGTTGGGTGCAGCAGGGTAGCTCTGGTGTTCAGCAAAGGGGCAGGAATGGACTCAGAGGTACACAGCAAGAAGAAGGTATGTGCACAGCTAGGACAGTCTCACACATTTCTGTAGCTTCTTTATAGAGGCATTTTGCATGAGCTGAAGATCTGTTCTGTGCACTTTGGTAATAGCCTGGGGAGGTTGAAAGGATTTCTAACCTCACAGAATTATTTATTGGAAAGGAACCAGAGCTAGAAGAGCTAGAATTAAGAATCTCTTCTCAGTAGGTAAATTATTTATTATATCTAAGCTTACCAGCTGCTTCTGAACAGCAAAGCAAGTTACTAAATTTAATATGGGTGTTCAGTGCATCATGTCTCAAAGCTAGCTGGTCTTGCTTAGTTATTTCTCGGTGTGTGGGCTGTAGTGTTTTGGTTTGGGGGTTTTTTCCCTTTTTACTGTTAGTGTCTTCTGAATACATAGAGCTTAGAGAGTGAGGTATTTGATTTGGGAAATGGAAAGAGGTTTTCTTAACAGCTGTTAATATTCTTAATGGACAAACAAGTCATGTGCTGACTGGGGCTTTCTGTGATTACCATTAGGTTTTTAATGACTGCATGCTTCTGTGTTAACATTTTAATCTAAGACCTAATATGCAGGATCATTACAAAGTCAACCAGTACACTGAGTGTGTGCTTAGTTAATTCAAAGGTGAAGCCAAGGGCATAGTAGCATGTGACATGTTTGTGTCTGCTGTTCACTCGTTTTGCTGGACTTGGCACTAAGGCAATGAAAGTCCCTTCCCTACTAGGAGAGATCCCTTTTCTGTGGTTCCTGTCTTTTGACAAAAGAAGTGACCCATTCTATTTAGCTTGACACTTACAAGGTATAATGCTATCATGTTCTAGTGTGCAGGAAGAATGTGCTTTTGAGGCAAACCTCCTTGTGATCCCCGCATGCCATGCTTCTCATCCCAGGGTGGCCCTGGCGTGAGTGCACTGGGATCCTTTCAGACATCTGCTTAAGCTGGAAGATGCACTGCAGGAGCACAGCCCATGTGCTGCAGCTGCTAAGGGATGGGACCCTACTAGAGTTAGTCCAGAATATAAAATACTCAAGATGCATGTAATGTGACATGAGAACTTCATACTTTTTTGCTGTATGGATATACCCCTGTTGCCCCAATCAATTTACTAATATCAACACAGTCATATAGTGCCACTTGTTTGGAATAGGAGTGCATCTCAACTCAAGGAGATGGTATTTTGCAAGTTGAAGCACCTTGCTTCAGACCTTGTTCTTATTTATTAAACTGCCATGTACAATAATAACTCCTAATTTTCCTTGCTACCTCTGTTATGTACTTTTCAAACCTGAAGTTATTCACTGTCTTCCTGGGTTATGTATTCTCTTAAATATGTGGTAAGCTTTCAGTCACACAATTTTTATGATGATTTTAATGCGTCTATCTAAATTGTACTAATAGACAAGGACAAGTCTTTTTATCTTGCTCTTTGCCTATATTTTCTGTTACAAAATCTTCCCCTTTTCTGTCATCTGCTTGCTTTCCCTGTGTTCATGGATTTTCTTCTTTTAAAAATGGATGATAATATGATAAAATTGGTAATAGTAGGATAAAAAGAGCTTTTTACAAAGCAGTTGCATGACTTACTGGCTTATGCAGGTCCATCATGTGAATTTTGAAACTTCTTCCTTTTTTCCTTCATCAGTGTTGATAAAATATACCCATTCCTGTGTGCTAATGATTTTATCAGAGTGGCAGAGTTCCAAGGGAGCAATAAGTTTGAACTACCTTACGGAATAAAGAGAGCAGGTTTGTATATCCCATGTACCTTATTTTTAATCAGAAGCACCTAAATGGCTTGTAAAGCCACCTGAATCTCTGGAGGTGATCTTCCCTGTGCACCAGTGCCAATCCTTTTGGGGCTGTCTAGCAGTGTCTTAATGGTTTCGTTCCGTTCCTCTGACCTGACACCTTCCTGTTTTTAACAAGTAAAACGCTGGGTTGGGGTTGCCCCTCTGAGCAGAGAAGCTCCAAAAAGGTGTGAGTGAGGAAGAGTGAACCTTATTCAGCTTCCTTCTGTTTGTATGTGGGCCGGAGTGCTAAAGATACTCAGCTATGCTTTGCTAGGGGAAATACTAACTGAGTCAGTGTGATGGGCTTCAATCAGCATGCCTAAGTTGGTTGGAATCCAGAGTCCTACTGAGGCAGAAGTCCTCAGGTTTGGGCAGTTACATCAAGGAAATTTTCCTTTTACTATCTTGGTTTTCATTGGAATAGAGTTAATTTTCTTCTTAGTAGGTAGTACAGTGCTGTGTTTGGGATTCGGCGCGAGAATAATGTTGACAACACATGGATCTTTTAATTGTTGTGAAGTCGTGCTTACTCTAAGTCAAGGACTTCTCAGTTTCCCATGCTCTGCCATTGATCAGGGGCAAAAGGAGCTGGGGGGAGGAGTGCCAGGACAACTGACCCCAGCTGGAAAATGGCTATTCCATGCCATATAACATGCTCAGTACTTAAACTGGCAGGGAGTTGTCCAGAAGGGGCTGGTTGCTGCCTGGGGACTCACATCGATCAGTAGGTGGTGAGCAATTGCATTGTGCATCACTTGTTTTTCTTAGGTTTTATTCCCCTCTCTCTTTCCTTTTCCATACAAATTTTACCTTTTTCTGATTCTCCTACCCGTCAAGGGCTGGAGAGTGAGTGGCTGTATGGCGCTTATTTGCCCTCTGGAGCTAAACCAGGACACTGAGCTGGCTGCTCCTGCCAGGGAAGGTGTCACAGGGGCTGAAGGGGGTGGTTGATGACACTGCCTGGCTGCTGGACTTGCAGAGGGTTTGCTGGCTCATTCCCACTGCCCATGTTGGTCAGGGCAGAGTAAATAGGGCCAGACACCCTAAGAGCCTTAGCCACCCTTTTGGAAAGGGTTGTAAAGTCTCAAATTTCAGAGTTTTTAACGCTGATCAGTGCACCTTCCTAGTCTGGGCTTTAGACTTCCGATTTGCCCTTCATCGGTGGTAACAAGGATGGTGCGTTTTCCTGCACTTCTGGGGTCCAGCAGGAGCCTGCCCACCAAGGGTGGGCTGGGAAGGTGCCTCTGTCCAGCTTTGCCACAGGCTGGATTGATGTCTTGTCATAAGATATGTAAAGCTGTTACTGTCCCTGGCTGTATGAACCCTCTTGAGTCAGCTGAAGGTGCGTAGAAAAAAAACCCAAAGTCAGTTAGGATGTGGATTGTGGAAATTCTTCCAATTCTTATTTACTGTAACTAAGATTTTTTTTTTCTTTATACAAATCTCATGCTATTTTGTATTTTGAGGCAGGAAAAAACTCAGAGAGGAACTCTGATGAACCTGAATTTCTTTGGCATCATTGGTTGATCTGTGGCACTAAATTCCAGGTGTTCTTACTTTGAGGATTTTATGCACAGTGCATATAAACTACTGTGTTTAAAAATACTGTGGTCAGGGTGACTTGCTTATTTTTGTATTGGCAAATACTGAGTGTTTTCATTAATCTTGTTTATATTTGCTTTTTAGAGCAATTTTTTCGTTTAGCTCTTTCAAGACTGCAGAACTGTGGCCTTTCCAGTGAAGAAGACAGGTGAGATGTTTTATTTACTACTGTTTCTGTTAGTTGCATTTTTAATATTTAGTAGTTAGCTGAAAAGGAATGGATGTGGGGTTATCCTGAAGTCACTCAAGTTAGTCAAGACACAGAGCAGACCGAGAGGGTCCAAGCAGTGTGTAGCTGATTCCAGGATTTAAGTAAGCTTGGTTTTACACTTACGTAGCATCAGCGTGAAAGAAAAATTATTTTGTAAGGGAGCTTTAACTTAGAGATTTCCATTTATAAGCGTGTTAGAGTTTGCGAGCTGAATGCAGTCCCATCTTCTGCAGTATCTTTTTATACTTAGATTGAATGTGACCTCCTCTTGCAAACTCACTATTAGTGTAAGATGGAGAAGATTTGAGAGAAGCAGGTGCAAACCGATGTCTGCTTCTATGCAGGACAAATCTTGGGCATATCCCTGAGCTTCAGCATCCGCTGGCTGCTGCACACCCTTGTTCCTACATTCGCTCAACTTCCTTTCCTTGTGGATGAGGGAGACCTGGGAAGACAGGAAGGGCTCTCTGTCCTTTTGGGAGTAACAAGGGTGTGGCATGGAAGGGAGTATGCCTTAGATAACTTGTTTCCCATGGATTAGATAGATTAAATCTTTAATTAGATTAAATCTCTTGTTGGAAGCCACATCTGCCCGGAGGTTTTGTTTTGTTTTGAAGGGTCTTTGTGTTTGTGTGTCTTGTTTTTTGTTTGGCTTTGGTTTGGATTTTTTGGAGGTAGTTGTAGTAGGGTTGGCAAGTAGACTAAAGTCCTGTGTTTACAAAGTGATGCAGATGGCTCCTTAGATTTGCAGTCTAGTGCCAACCTGCCAGATATCATGTTAATATGCAAACTTTTTAATAGAGTTGAATGCAAATAATGTTGAGGTTGGCTGTACTTGTTTTTGTTTTTTAATTACAGAGATCATACGAGATTGTTCCTTGAAGCCAGATGTCAGGATCCCATTTTAATTAAACTTGGGTGGAATATGTTCAAACCTAAGAATTTGTTTTAATACCAAATTTTTCTTTTTTTCCCTACTATACTCCTTCCTTTCTCTGTGTTTAGTCTGTTTCTAGGATGTTCAAATTTACTCTTAAAAAAAGGAAAGAAAAAAGTAAAACTCTGTATTTTCTATCACGAATGTGATAATGGGGTAAATTTATACAGAATTGGCTGACAGAAGCTGCTCCTACATCAAGAGTTTGAGGGAGAATGCCAAATGTGTTAGAAATTCCTTGAAACCATAAGTTCAGCACTGTAATTGTTTGTGCTGTAAAGCAGAGATGCATGTACGTTTTAAATGGAAGTACCTGTCCTGTAGATGAAAAGTAAGGAAATCTACATCTCGCTGAGATGTAGATATGGTTAGTTGTTCTGGGAAGTTTGCTTTATTTTATTAAAAGTAATATACTTCAGTGGTACTGAAGCAAAGTGAGAGCTATTACTATTTAATAGGCAGTAATATAAACAAATCAAACATACAATGATTTCATACAATATATTCTTTCTAGATCCATCAGGTTTTGTGTACAGCACTCTTAGGGCGTGAATCACTGTAGTCGGGAACAGTTTTTATGCATGTATTTTACTGAGATACGGTGCCTTTTTAAAGTGAAACTCTTTAGGAATTAATCCTAACAACATTCTCCATTAATACAGAATTATTAGGCAGCTCTGTAATGCTGTTGTCCAATTCAGCATTCTTGGCAGAACACAAACCAGATTTCCCTATGAACGTTTTTCGAGGCAGACAAATATTAGGCTAGATTAGCACGAAGTCTGTGGTGCTTATATAGCTGTATTTGTGTACAGCTTAGGTAAATCTGTACGGGGTGAGCTACAAAGGTTTTTTTTGCAAACAGTGTCATTTTCCAGACTTAGGTCGAGTTCTCACTGTGTAAAGGTCTAGCTCTCCCAAAGAGTTTGGAGATGAACAGTGTCAACTGAATTCAGTTCAGCTGTGACTTCAGTTCCTCGCTGAGTACTCTAAGGACTCTGAGCTCAACAGTTCTTACAAATGCATTTACACAATCCTGAGTCAACAAAATGTAACCTCTGCATCCTCCTCTCACCAAATAACCTCAAAGGAAATAATTTGCATTCCTCGACTGGCTACGGGGGTGTGTGTTAAAGGAGCTGAGGCTGAGATCTTTTTTTCTTTTTCCACTAAAACAGTATTTCAGTGGAATGTGGAGAATGCAAACCTTTTGACCTTTAAAGGGTACATTTCCATTTAGCAATATTTTTCTTTTATAGACTAGGAAAACATTTCTTTTAGCATTTCACCATATAAACAAAATACATAAGCCAAGGTCTGGCCTTGGGATTGAGGCTCTTGTACACCACCTGAATAGGGCAGTGGTTTCAATGACTACTGCCTGCAGCCACTGGAGATCAGTTACTGTGATGTTTGCATTGGGATCCGTTTATACTCTCAGTAGATCTCGGACACATTAAAGCAATCCCTTTGTCAGTCAGACCTCTCCTACAGCTAAGGTCTTAATATTTTTCACTGTCATTGATATTGTGCTGCTGGTTGCAAGCTGAGCGTCCAGACATTGTGATGTATTGTATTTTGCTTGTGGCACACCCGATGTTGTTTAAGGACGTCTGAACTAATTTCTCTTCTTGTCAATTTATTGACTTGGAGAAAGGGTGAGTGTTTGGGGTTGTTTAATCTGAAAACATTATGAAAAGGGAATTTTAAGAAGTGAGGTTGGTAAAGTATGTGGGAGTAACAGTCTGCTGAAAATTGATGTGTTGACTTCTGTGATTTGCTGTAAGTACGGGTCAGTTAGCTTAAGAATCTTTAAATGCAATTCAGCCTTGCTACGTATTTTTCATCTCTATGTCATGTGTTAGTTTTCTGTGATATTATGTTCTAGTTTTTTACATAAACCGTTTCCCTCTCTGCTTATTGTTTAGTGGACTCAGTACTACTGTGGACTTAAGACTTAGGATCATAACTGAAGATACTGGAATACTGGGGGAGGAAGTGTAAGGCGAGGAGGCAGTTCAGAAACAGCTCACTGTGCCAGACTTCCTGTTTGAGCCAGCCCGCTTTGACTCCCTGTGCCTAAAACAGGGATTAAAAGCTGGTTGTTTTAATTTGTTTGACTGTACTCATGTACACTTATTCAGGAATATTTGATCTGCTTGTTGACTCTATCCATTTCAAAAGTTCAAATACTAATGTCAGATTCTTTACTGGGTATTTGATGGCAGCTGATAGCTTTGTTTTTGAGTATTCATGTTGCGAAGGGCACTGTGATTCAAAAACTTAATCAAACTTCAAATTTCGCTCTGTTTTCTGTCCAAGTAGTATTAGTCAACTCTTAGTCATAAACAAAATCTGCATTCATCAGTAAGAAAAAAGAGCTTGGATTTGACTTGAGAACAGCTACACAACTTTGGTAGCTGAGCAAACCTCAGTTGCTCATCTCTGAAGTCATGTTTTATTTTGCCCTCCCTGCCCTGAGTGTGTCCTGCTGCATCATGACTACAGAGAGGAGAAAGCAAAGACCTCTTAGTTGTATACCAGAGTGGAAGGCATTATTTCAATTGCTAGAGATTGACTTAGAGAAGAAATACCTTAAATCACCTCTTCCAAAAGTTGAAAGGTATATAATGAGGAATTACTTTTAAGTTCATCTACAAGGAACAGAAAAAGCAGTGCCTCCTCAAGGTAAATGCCAGGACACACGATACAGCCATGTGCTATCTTGTGCTTTTTGCCCCTCTCCCTCACTTCACCGTCACCTTCACCACTTACTGATCACATTTTTTCATCCAATTTTCCTTTTTCCTTCCTTACTTTGAGCTATAGCTGTAAGTAACAAGGTGTAATTCAGGAAAAGGGCAACTTCCGCTTTCTTACTCCTGCTGTAAACTGTAAGAGGCGTATGTTCATCAGCCTGCTTTCTTAAGATACTTTCAAACTAGACAGAAAAATTAAATGGAAAATGAATGGGCAAAAGGGATAGAGAGGGAAGGAGTTTAGGGGTGTAGAGGGAATGACTATCCTGAGGACAGGATGGTATAACAGGATTTCACTCCTCTGATTTCCAAGATATCAAGTTACATGGTTTATGGTATTAGCTAGAAGTATTTTTATTAATGCTTGCCTTCTACTAAACTGTTGATGAAACAGTAGAGAAAGATGTGCCAGCTTTTTTCTTGTCACCCAACCCTGAAAGCTGCATTTAGAGCACTGTTTTCATACGTACATACGTACGTACACACACACGCATATATATGTGTGTGTGCATGCGTATTCAAATACATATTTAAAGGTACTGTCTCTGCAGATGTTGTTAATTCTGTAGGAAACGAAGGGAATTGCTTTGTACATTGTGATGGCTGGAACTGGCTGTTCTCATTCATGTTGAATAATAACTCTCAGCTGAAAAAACAGGTTGGGCTATTTGAGGAGAAAGATGTTAATTAGTCTGCATAAACTGCCATGCTGGGAATTCAGTACAGGTTATAGTGGTTTTTGGGACACAGTTTTGGTGTTACGAACCTAGAGCAAGAAGTGGCGTAGAGCCTTTTTCATACTTGAAGAAAGAACCAAGGGAGTGGGGTGTTTTTGTGAAGTGACTCATCCTCGGTAAACTGTGAGCCTGCTTGTGTCTTAAGAAAATACCAACATTTTTATTTTCTCATTGTTCTTGCTGCAACCAAATTGAATGGCTTTTGCTCTAAACAAAGAGGCATTTTTACAACAACAAAAAATGATGTGCTTATTCTGAAAGGAGTTTACAGTCTTCAATGTTTGATTTAAACCTTCCCTAAAAAGGCAAAATTTCTTGAGGAAAAAAAACAGGAAGCCTGTTTGTGAGCTCCCCACCTTCTTTTTTAGACTCATTTTTCTAGTGTTGAAACAAGATGGTAAAAACCAAAATATGTGCTGAGAAAACCTGGGATAACCTTTGAAAATCTTACCATTTGAATTTACTTTCATTTAGCATCTCCATAATACCTTTTTTGCACGCTTTTTATCTCTGAATACATTGTAAATTCGAAATTACTGTTTTGGTTTGATGTAGTATAAGATCTTATTTTTTAGCACATAGTATTATATGCCTAGTAATGCTGTCTAATTTGAATCTGGTCATATGAGAATGCAACTTTTATTCAAGGAATCCATCTTGTTACATCATGACAGCATGCACATCGCTTGGTTAAACGTGTGTAGACAGCACCTTTTAAGTAGAGGGAGAAAAATCCACGCCATATTAATTTGAAAAGCTGTTGTGTCATTGGGCTAAGGTTTTTCACATGTACAGTTCATAGGCCTGTAAGGTGAATTGTGAAGATAAATCTTGCTGCTTTAGCTTGTGTTGGAGATGTGGAATTGCGGCGTTGTACAATATTGCAGAAGCACCTTAATATTGAGTTAGCTTTTCCAGACACACTTTGTTCTGGTTGGTTCCTCCAGACTGGGACAAGTTTGAAGGACTGTGGAGAATAATTTATCGAATGGCACCCATATCACCAACTGGTTAGATGATCTTAAACAGCAGACCACTAGAAAAAGGAGATGTATAAAAACAGTTTCACAAGAGAGAAGCCAATTACTGACTTTATCAGTCCCTGAAATAGTGCCTTTTTTTTTTTGAAAGTAGCCGTAGTATATGATACAGGATTGAGTCTGCTTTGTAGGGGCCAAGCACTGCAAAAGATACAGGACCTCAGTTAGAAAATAAGCCAGTTAACATGCAGAAGTATCATTAATAATATGAAGCCAGGCAAGTCATGAATATTAAAACTTCTCTTTGTTCCACAGCATTGCCTGCCGACGGTGTGTTGTGGTCGGTAATGGAGGAGTACTTCGAAATAAGACATTAGGGGAGAAAATTGACTCATATGATGTCATAATAAGGTAAATGCTATCTCCTTTTCTTTTTGTGTATGCAGAGCAATGGGTAATTCTCCAAGCCAGCTACTCTCTCTGCCCTTCTCTAGTGTCTGTGTTGGAGCCAAATCAGAAGGCTTGCTTTCTACTTGAGTGACACATGATAAGCAATTGTGTGATTGTATTCTAAACCACCTTGGCCAAGTTCCCGTGTGTGCTTGATCCCTCTGAGTTTAGAGAGCAAGTGCACCTGATAATTGCTCCTCTGCTATGTAATGTGATATGTAAATGCTGGGCTGCTGAACTTTCCTGTACCCAGACACAGTGTCTGTCCCGCAGACTAATAACGCGTGTGGCAGCCACTGCACAGTAGGAGCACGGCTGGGGCAGTCACTGATGTCTCTGTGCCTCTGTCCTCTGCAGAATGAATAATGGCCCTGTGATAGGGTACGAAGAGGATGTTGGGAGGAGGACGACTTTCCGCCTTTCTTACCCGGAATCCATCTTCTCAGATCCCATCCACTACGACCCTAATACCACCGTTGTTCTCATTGTCTTCAAACCACGGGACTTGAAGTGGCTTTGGGAGATACTTGGTGGTCAGAAAATAGTGAGTTCAGTTATTCACGCGCCTTGGCTCATCTTGCCACATATCTCTCACATGAAATACATGTTTGCTTTTAACCATAGTCATCCTAGCTTAGAGGAGCACTGCATCTCCTCCTAGTCAGTTTATTTAATATCCCTTTTCCATAAATGCTTTGTCTTCTTTCTAATGCACATACTTAATCAGTTCCTCACCACAAAGCAGTTTACCTCTGGGAAATATAGTTTTATCCTCTCCCTAGTGTTGTTTGATATTTTAACATGTGTGCTCCAGACATTTCCCAGATTACTTTACGCTGCACACTTGGACGAATTGCAGAATAATGTTGAAAGTGACCTCTCTCAGGAGGTCTTTAGTCCAAAATCTTTTTGAATCTTCTTCATTCAGGGCCAGGTTCAAAGCTATACTGGGTTCTTAGGGTAAATTTGCCCAGGTAAATTTGGAGTATTTCCAAGGATATTTCTATGAACTCTGTTTCAGTGCTTCGGCACACTTGCAGGAGAGAATTTCTCCTTGTCCTTTTTCACTGTGTGCCTCTGAAAAGAGTCTGATCTCATCTTTGTTAACCCCTTCCAGATGGCTGAGGATGGGCTGAACAAGCGCAGCCTCCTCAGCCCCTTTTTGCTTGCTGTGAGCTCTGGCCCCTTGGCTGTTGTAGTGACCTTCTGCTGTTTGACACTCTCTTGCACAGAGGGGAGCCCAGCACACCATTCGTGGGACTGCAGAAGGGCACAGTGCAAAGTACTTAAGAATGATAACAACTTCTGTCTGCCTGTTGTCTGTGCTCTTACTGATGTGGCCAGCACACAGTGAGCATTTATTGCCCTCAGGGCATATCGTTGGCACACGTTGTCTGTCCATCAGGGACTTCTCTGCAAAGCTGTTTTCCAGCCAGCTGGCCACTTCTGCAGCAGACGGTTATCCTGTTGCAGGCACAGGTGTTTTTGAACTTGGGGAGGTTCAGCACTCTTCTTCTTCTTTAACCTCATGCCCTTGGAGTTTATGCTGGTTAGAGTTGGTGCAAAACTAAATTTAACTGTTTGTAGCTGTTAAAAATGTGTGTTTACTTGCCTGTTACAGAGCGCGAAGGGCTTTTGGAAGAAACCGGCTCTGAATATGATCTACAAATCGAGTCAAATCAGGATTCTTGATCCCAGCATCACCAGGAAAACTGCTTATGAGTGGCTTCATTTCCCAACAAGGTTTCCTAAGAAGGAGGTACACTTTTTTCTTTTGTGCCTTCTAGTTTTGTGCAACCAAATGTGTATTTAGAGGCAATTATATCTTTATTACAGTAAACTGTAATGTAGAAAACCTTTTAGGTTTGCATTAAAGTAGTTTGCCATTTAGATGGTGCTTAAAAAAGATGGGAAAATGGAACCCAGAAGGAGAGTGGCTAGCCTTGTGTGCCAGAAGTACCTTTTTGTGGGCTCTGTAATTGGTATGAAATGAGACTGCTTTCTAGACAGACAAAATGTCTTTTACAAAATTGGGGAAGACAGGCAGGTAATGCAATATGGCATATCCAAAGAGCTTCTAGAAATAATAGGGAGTCTTGAACTACTGAATGTTAGGTGTTTTTCTTAAAAACACCCCAAGGCACACAAAACAACAAACAGACAGAAAACCCCAAACGATGAAACCTCCACCAAAAACCAAAACACCGAAAATAACCCCACACCAAACAAACATCCACCCCCTAAACTCTAGCAAACTGGTAATTCTAACACTGCTGCAATTTCACACTCCTGGGGCCAGGGAGGGACTAGGGAACATAGAGGATATTCCAGCCTCGTGCTAATGATGAATGTCTGGTAGCATCGTTGTGCTTACTGATTTGATGCCAAGCATTGTATTGAGCTAACCAGCAGTTTGGACATAAAAATACATTTTAATTGTCAGTTCTTGACTGAAAAATGTTTCTGATGAAAGGTAAAGCTTCAAGCTGGAGAATTCCCTTGTGCAGTCAGGATCAAGCATGTGCTATTTAGCACAGAGACAGCTCCCTGGGGTCACATCCCCACCTCACCAACACCACCCAACTGACACGTGTGGAAATATCTGATAGGCCGTCACTGTGGAGCATCTGCCACAATTTTTTTCTGGTTTACTCTAATATTTGAGGGAGTGGTGGAGGTGGGGGTAGGTTCTGTACCTCTTTCTAAAATTCCTTTCTGTTTTCTGACCCTAATAGTGGCTTTTTTCTCCCTTACTAACTCTAAAACTGGAATAGCCATTTTGGCTACGTGCTTGCTTGGGGCTCTGTGTGGCATTTCAGCTTTTCAGCTGAGGGTGGCAAGAAAGCAGCAGAGTTATTGGATGCCTAACTAATCTCCTAAATGGCCACAGAACATGCATGGCCTCCATGGGTCCAGAAATCCCTCCTGACTCTTCTGGGGCTCTGCTCTCAGTGGGAATAAATGTTAAAAGCAGTGTTGTCGGTGAGTCAGAGAGATGTGTGTGGTGTCAGCTGCTACGGAGGCACAGGCCCCTTAGTCACCCTTTGCTCCTCTCCTGCCTTTGGGTGCCCCTGCACAGAGCTGGGTTAGAGCGTCCCGATGCCTGGAGTCCCCTTCTGCTACCTCCATATCCTACTCACTGCATGCCAGGAGTTTTGCAGTCCCTCATCCCTGCGCAGCAATGATCAATCTCAAGCATGCTCTTCCTCCCTTTTCCTCCCACCTTGGAGCTGTGCTGTGGCTGGGAGCCTGCACATCTGCAGGGAGAGCCTGCACATCTGCAGAGGCCCTGTCACAGCTTGGTTAAGCTGCAGGTCACAGCTCAGGGGCTCCTGTGGGCAGGAAGGTCTCACACTGGAGCCCTCTGTACCATTGCTCGTCCCTGAGGAGGGCTGGTGCTGCCTCACTGTCCTGTGCTTCAGCCCCCTCTGCGTGCGGGAGATGCCGGTGACTGCTGTTGCTTTCCCTGCTGTCCCTGCCTTTTCCATTAAACCAGTCTCACCTTCCCAGTGAGCACATTAGTGCATAGCCAGAAAGCGTTTCTGATTGTTAGTAGAGTCAGGAATAAAATCGGACGTGTTGCCCCAGCACCACTAAATTCAGAAAGTGTTGTGGCATCATTCCAGGGCTGTGCCTATTCCCATTGAATAGGCTGAAAAAATTGAATTACAGGCCAAGGGTATCTGGATATTGCATGATAGTACATTTTGAAACTAGTTGCTTTTAAATTATATTCTTTTGAGGTGAATTTTATGATGGCTAAAGATGAACAGAGCTAGTCACAACCTGTGATATCCAAATAGCACTAATCCTGACTTGTAGCATTCCTGCCATAGTTTTGGGGTCCTGTTCAGTATCGATGTTGCAACAGAGTCACCACTAAGTTTATGATGTTGCACCCCTAGAGCAGAAAGTTATTTTGCTAACTGGCAGGAGCCCTGGGCATAGTGCACATTTTAAGCAGATACTGTTTCTGGAGTACTCCCAAGAGTTGCATAAAAGTACCGTAAAATTTTCTGTAAAAGGCAGTAGTTCATTTCTGTGACTTCAGTTAGGCTTAAAAGAGCTGAGATTAGTAACTACTTCCTGGGGATTTTTTGTGTTGTCATACGATGTGTTGTCACAAAGAAATACGTTGCGTGCATCTGCCTTTTCTACGCACGGAATTGTCTAGTACTGGTATGTCTGCTTCTTTTTCAGAGACAAACCGAGCCTTGGGTCAGAGTTCGAAAAAGCCCATGATTTTGTGCTGAATTTGAGGTTTGACTACGGCTACTGAGAGCATATAGCTCATTTGGTCTCTGAGAAAAATGTTATTTTTGCTAATTGTATTGGTGCCTGTATTGGTGCCTGAAAGTTTTGTCCGTTTCTTGGGGCGCTTTTTTTCCTCTTAGCTTCATCTTGGTCGAATGAAAGAGTTCATCTCTATCTAAAAAAACTTGCCTCATTTACTTCCCCAGATCATATCAGCATCTGCTGCTACTAAAGAAGTCATGTATCTGAGCACAAGATAGGGCAGATGGTTACATGGAGTTCTTTTGTGCTTTTGTGAGAAATGCTGACTTTTGGTCAGGTGCTCTTAATTTTGCACAGTTAAAACCTGTTTATGACATGTTCTTCATTTTACATTGCATTTACTTCTGAACTTACTGTAGGGAGAAATAATTTTAATTACAGTTTTGTTTCTTCTAATGGGGATAGTGGGGCAGGGTCTCAAGCAAAATTTTTCTAGAATTTTCCTGCTTTGAAAAAATGCAAATTCAGTCAAATTTGTGTAGTGGTAGCCTTCATACTTTTTTTGTTTGTTGCTGTGAAAATTTGGGGCATATCGTGTTCTGTTCATCTGGGTCTCCATCATGTAGAAACTTCTGAACACATCTCATAATTCAGTCAAATTTGAGGGGGCTGTAAATTGTTTTCCAGTGTAGTGAAGCCTGACCAGTTTCATGAAAGTAGCTGAGCAGAGCGATGGGGAGACCTTCCTGATGCCTCTGTGGAGGGAAGGGCTACACTGTGGGCTCAGCCCTCCCTAGAAACCAGGGAATCCCAGGGAGGGCTGGCATGACAGACATCCTGGTCATGGGAAACGTGTGGGGGCAGTACTTTATTCCTTTTTAGACAGGAGGGGATCAAACTGTGAAACCAAACATCTGTAGAAGACCCAGGCTGCCTGATTTGCCTTGTCCCTGTTCTTAAGTTCGCTGTTCCCACCAGGCTGCCAGGTATTTATGTGAGTATTCTCTCTGTGTTTTGTTGTAGAAACCCAAGCATCCAACAACGGGGCTAATTGCCATTACACTGGCATTTCATATATGCCATGAAGTCCACCTGGCAGGCTTCAAGTACGACTTCACTGACAGAAATAGTTCTTTGCACTACTATGGCAATGAAACCATGTCTCAGATGATGCAGGTAACCAACACTTGTTTGTTGCTGGGAGAAATAGAGCTGGTAACTGGGGAAGGCGCTTCAATATAAATAGAAGTGTGGTCTGCAGGTCAGAAGGGCCTCCCACCTTCTCCTGGTTCAGCTCCTTGTGGGTTAACATTGTTTGGATCTCTTCCTGTCTGCTGTCGTTTCTGAAAAATTTAGATACTGATCTTTGTGTCCCTTGCGCTATCCCATATTCCGCAATGTCTGCATGAAATGCCCGTTTGTGTGTTGTGTTTTGCTTTGCTGGTGTTTCCCTTAGGCTGCACAGCTCTTGTCCTAGAGACATCTTTGTTAGCACTGTCAGCACATGAGTGGTGGTGTTTCTGTTCCTTTTCTCTTTTTCCTTGGCACCTACTTGTACTTGTACTGTGTGTCATAGCTGTCCAACTCCTTAAAAGACAGAAAGAAGAGCAAAGGGGAATGGAAGGAGTTAAGACCTATGAACTTGTATTGGTCTTGCATAGGAAAAGAACTGAATTTTGGAAACTGAAGGTAGAAAAGAAAAGCAGCTCTTGAGGGAGGGTAGGAAGAGAAGGAACTGCTTCCAGGAGGGGGAAGCCACAACTCAGCAAGAGAGGGAGCAGCAGGAGGCTGGCAAACATCAGGAATGCCTTTCCTCCCTGCTGCTTTGCTAAGGCCATGCCTCTGTTTTCTTTTATGTCTCTGTTCCTGTATTCAGTTGCCTTCATCTCTGTGTTTCAAGCAACCCCATGTCAGCCCTTCACTTCAGTGTGAAGTTTTCTTTTCCATTTGCCCAGGGCGTATGGGTTCCATTTTCCTCCTCTTCTGTTTGCTGAAGAGGAAGGGTAGAGACAATGCCCATAGGATCCTCTCATGTTTCTCTCAGAACTCCTAGATGCCTGCTGTTCTGAGATAATTTTCCTATGGCGCTGAACTTGCCTTCCTTATGAAGCTCCTCTTTGCAGGTGCTTTTTTGCAGCATATACTAAGTTTGAGTAAGGTCGATCATTAGTTTAATAGACATCCATAAGTTTCCTAAAATCTTGCAACTTTAAAAAAACAAACTACTAAACAAAAATGTTCCTGCTAGTTCTTCTGTGGCAATAAATTGTTAATACTATACTACATATGTATAATATTTTATGCAGTGTTCGTATTATATTTATTTTAATTTATGAGATTCAGTGTCTTAAGTATATTTACTTCCCCTGTGTGACCACTAACCTTAGTGGTCTCCTGTGTATCCAGGACCTGGATAGAGCACAGAAGATAGGTTGTTTTGGGCTTGCTGAAGCTAATTGGCAGGATGCATCTGAACCACAGGTGCCTGATGTGCTTTTCAAGAACCTGCACTGAGTTTTGAGAATTACTCGTTTCCTGACTGCTTCTGCTGTAAATGTGGTTACGCAGCTGTTGTTCTGCATGAGCAGGGCGAGGAGTTGGGAGAGTTAATAATGGAAGGACTTCGGTGAGACCCCATCTCATCCATTCTTAACACCACAGGATCATCCTTTTTGGTCGTGTCCTTATGGAAATATCTAATCTAGTTTTGAGCAACCTGTTTCCTTGGGAAACTGTGCTAAGCCTTTGCTAAGAAGTCTTTTCCCCAGACCTTTCCTGTTCTTAGCATCTTCCAAGTACCACAGGTAATAGAAAGGAACAGCCAAGTGATGCTGCTGGTTATAATTTGATTTTATAATTCACTTTATTATTCCCTCACATCTCTTTAGAATGAATACCACAACATCACCGCCGAGCAGAAGTTTTTGAAGAAGCTTATAGACAAGAACTTTGTGGTCAATTTGACGTGAAAGCTGAATGGAAAATACGAAGAACAATCACTATTTTCAAGATTTGAAAAATTTTTATTTTTCGTATGACATTTTTATTTTTAAAGTGCAGCATAACTGTTTACTGTTTAAAGGAGCCCAGAAACCTCACCAAGGCAAAACCTTCTAAGCCTGAGGGTAATGGACTATTGCAAACAGACTTACCTGAATTTCTGTGAAGCTATTTAATAGTGGGAAAACCATGAAACTTTCAGCTGAAAGTATCAGGGGTATATAAAAATGTGATGCACATCACTTACTTATCAGTGAGAACTCTTTCCAAATGATTAATTCTCTGGAATACTTTTGCTTCTGATGTTGTCCTCCAAAAGAGTTCCACTGTCAAGAGACTGAGATGACCAGTGTTTAATCAGTAGGTGGATGTAAAGTCGTGACTATCTGTCTTGTAGCATGAAAATGGCTTTAAAACTATGCATCTAAATCATTACTGTGTGTTTTGGAGAAGGGGGAACATGCGGACTGTACAG
The DNA here is from genome assembly GCA_013397845.1 of Melanocharis versteri. Lineage (NCBI taxonomy): Eukaryota > Metazoa > Chordata > Aves > Passeriformes > Melanocharitidae > Melanocharis > Melanocharis versteri. Next base: position 252,485 of record VZTG01008040.1, on the reverse strand, counting down.
GTTTTGTTCTGCCATACTCCTGAGGAGAGGATGTCCTCCTTCAGCCAAGCAGCCACAGCTTCTGCCGTGACCATCAGCTCTGAACTTCTGTCTGCCTTTGCCGAAGGTGAAGACCCTTTGTCTGATTTGTGGAGATGTTGGTGTTGACAATGCTTGTGTTGTACCCATTTTATGGAAAAATCATACTCCCTGTGCTGTGCGTCCAGTAAATTTTACAGTTGCTGACTTGACTTAAAAAAGAAGGAATATGAAGACTGAAGAGTTGTCCGAACTACCTGCGTGTCAGCCCCCAGCCCAGAACAGGGACATGAGCTGGGAGAGAGATGTTCACGACTGAGTTTAGAGTCAATGCTTGTTGGAGTCCTAGTTCTCCAGGACAGGATCTGATGTATTTTTTTGTTTGCTCCTCAAAAATTGAGGTGGATTTTTCCAAATGAGGACTGTCTCCTTCCTCAGATGCTGTAATGCATCAATAAAAGCAAGGAATGCTCCCATTTTTGGCAGTAGAGTGTGGTAGGGAATATCCAGGATGTACCTCAGTTGAATTATATTTTGGCATCTGTTTACCTCTTCTGTCTTGATATTTAAGTTTAAAGTGTGTGGCTGAACTAAATCATTTAGCAGTGGGAACTTACTCGAGATTTTAATTGAAACATTTAATGAGATGTTTATGTTTCCTGTATTGGTTTGTCTCTGACAAGCCTGTGAATTAATTAAATCTGCCTAGGAAGGCACTTGTCAAAGAACAACAATATGCTGTTCCAGTTCTCTCACAGGGCATCTGTATAACGTTTTTATTTTAATTATGTCAGAATTGCTGGAAAATTTTGTGGTTATCTTTATCAATCACACCTGAAGAAAGCACAAAGAAGTCCACTTTAAAAAGAAATTTTGGAAGTTGGTAGGAATACCTTTGTAGCTTTTAAAAAAACTATATAGAGATTACATTTAGGAGTAATACAGACAATTGCAATATGAACACAAACCATGGTATTTGTTATTTTCAGAAGCTGAGGATTGCACGAGTACTGAACACAATTTTTTTTGCTGCAGCTATGTAGAGGAATAACCATTGAAGTAACCAAAGAGTCATCTTTCTTGTGGGGTGCAGTAGGCATTAAAAAAAACCAACAAAACAAAACCACGAACACCTTCTCCTAGTTCTCAGTTCCAGCTTTAACTCCTTGGCTCTGCCGTTTAGGAATTAGGGAGGGCAGTGTCATCTGGAGAGGTGCCACAGCTGAAGGGGAGGAGGCTTGTGTTTTCACCCAGTGACTCCTGAGCTTTGGTCTGTTTCAAGCAAGTTGGACATGCCTGAAATAACTCCAGATGTCAGAAAAATCTGTGGCATGGGCTGGGAAAGGACACAGGTGTGTCCCAGCAAGGGACAGGCTCTGCCATGGTGTCTTGTTGGCTCTATGTCCCTTGGGTGCAGCTGCAGACCAGCTGTGTGCGGGTGGCAGGTGGGAGTGTGGAGGAGAGGGGAGTGTGTGGGAGGTCGTGGGGCACTGGAACAGGTGACTCTGGGGGTGGAAATGGAGGAAATCACAATCTCTTCACCAGCTGGCAGAAGGGCTCTTAATTTTTTGAATTTCCTTTAGTTTTTCCTGAGATTTTGAAGAGGTCTTTGCTTGAAAATCGAGATACAGATGGGTGGGTTTCACATAAGAAAATAGTGACAGTATTGTCTTTATCTCTACCAGCATTTATTTCTCCTGGTTATTTCAGTTAATTAAGAAGGTTTGTATGTGATTCTGCAGCCCCAGACCTACAGTGATTTTAAACTCCTGACAATAGTAATTCCACCTGCAAAAGCTGCTGTGGCAAGGCTTTTTGCAGACACAGGAGTGTTCTCCAAGCTCTTGTTGTGGAGGAGCCCCCGGTAGATCTCAGACTGTGTTGAGAGCTGAGGCTGGCAGAAGTGGGGGGCTGCCCCTTCACCCTCAAAATCCACAGTTGCTTCCAGAGCTGGGCCTCCTGGCTTTCCCAAAGGCTGCTGCCACGGTCCAGCTGCATCCATGTAATGTCTTGCAAGATGCTGTCCAGGAGGGTTTTTTTCCAGGAGAGCTGTTGAATTTGCTCCAGACACTGTGAGGAGAGTTCTTGTGATGGTGCAGGCTGCATCCCTCTGCTCCTCCACCCGTCTCCAGCTGCAGGAAGTGGATAGAGAGCTCTGCCTTTGAAGATGTGGTTATTTTCTCTGCTTTATTTCATCTCCAGAGATACTCTTCCCACTAATCTGAACCGATTCCTTCTCCTAATTTTTCTAGTAGGTTTTCTGCTTTTTGTGGGAGGATGGGATTTGAATTCTAACTGTAGCAGAACAAACAAAATAATTGGAAAAAAAAAAGCAAGCTTCATGGCAAACAAATGGTGTCTCCCAAACTCTTTGTACTTAATAAAGATCCCTTTAGCCTTTTTTACTTCTGCCACATCAGCTTTTTGATCTCCCTGAAATATTTTTTTAAATAATGCTTGGTGTTCTTAATGATCAGCTGTTTATTTCTTAATAAGCCTCCCCATTTGTATGACTGACTTGGTTTTCAAATCAAGCAGTATTTCCAGGGATATTATTCCCCCACTTCTGTGCTCCTTGCCAGGGATGTTGAATCTACCACAATTACTGTCCCAGGGTGACCGGGTAACATTTTGAACGAAACCTCTTCCCTCAGGACCTAGCCAAGAGCTGATACTGCTGATAATCCACAGGGTGTTCAGGGGGTTGGTTGTTTGGGTTTTTTTGTTTGGGGGTTTTGTTCGTTTGTTTGTGGTTTTGTTTTTTTTAAGCCCAGCTTGCAGGCCAGTAGCTTTTCTCCTCAATAATAAGCAGTGAGCCAAGTAATGAATTTTTCTCCCCACAAGATGTTTTGTAGGATCCTGTGTACACCAGCCCTGTTCCACCACCTGCTTCATGCACATCAATCCTGCTACTCTGCCTCAAGGACAGGTCTTGCTTTGGCACTAATTTCATTCAGGCAGGAATACCCATGTGTAGTGTGTTTCTCAGCAGTGCTCACAGATTAGTGTCTCTTCTGTCTGGGCACATGGTTTCAAAGGTGTTTTGCAGTACCAAAGAGTTGACTTGGGGCTTTTAGAATAAAACAATAATGCTAACACCAAATATTTAGATAGTTTCTGAGAGTGAGCTGCTATTAAGACTTTCTCCTTTTTTCCCCTTCCTGAAAATGAAATCTCTGCACTGAAACTTCCCTTTAAAAGCTGTCCATTTTTTTTTTTATCGTATCAGGAGTGAAGCTGCCAGTTTTGAATCCTGAGGTGCTGCCAGCTTTATTTCTGTCTGATAATGGTGTAACTGTGTAGGTCCCCAGTGTCTCCCATCATTTTTCTATCTGAAGTCAAATGTTCTCCTCCCTTCTTACTCTGTCCTGTTCTTTGGCAGCCTGCTGAATTTCTAGACATCATCATCTTACAGCAAAGGTGCTTCTGCATTTTATCTGCTACGCTTCTCAAAATGCTGCACTGTCAGAAAGACACAGCTCTAAGGTACCAAACTATGCACAGAACAGGCACGATGACACATGTTGGCTGAAAGCTCTGTTTGGCTCAGACTTTCAGGAGGTTTCTTTGTTGGGGAACTATTTTTTCCTCTGCTGTAATAATTAAGTAAAGTCACAGACTATTGCACTAAATATGAATCTGAGAGTGCCTAAAAGATGTTGCTATGTGACATTTCCAGTGACTGTATAGGTGATAATAATACAGAATCACAACTTTGGTGTTTAATTAGCATGTGGTACCTCTTGTTTCCAATGCCATACTTTCCTTTTTAACAGTGCTCTGGAAGAGAGTATAAATACCTTCACTTTTAAGTGGACTCTGATTTTTAAGAACATAAAAAGCTCAACATAGGTTTTTGGTATTGGGAAATACTTATTTTATTTGCCATTTGTCTTAAGTTTTATATGCCTTTAAAGTGCCACCTGTATTTTGAAGAATTCTTACAGTTGTTCCAAGTGAAATTTTGAATGCTACAAATGGAAGGAGATTATTTTCCTGTGAATAAACTGTTAAAGACAGTGCCCTCAGACTTATTTTTGCAAGGCTGGTGCTCTGTGTGTGAGTGTGGATGTGTGGGTATGCCCAGGGCCATTTTTATTGGTGTGTAAAGTACATGGTGTTGTCAGATAAGGTACCAGGTTTTGGAACAAACTTAAGTGCTTCGCAGAGCAAACAGCTGAAAGCTTTTGAACCTAGTTGGGCTGAGTTGTATTGTAGGTAGAGATCCAACTCCAGGCTGAGTACAGCCAGAGCTGGGACATGTTTTTTGTGGATAAGATCAAGAGCAGCATCCTTGTGATTCGAATTTTTCGTTGTTTTTTGAATCTTGCATGTCTTACTGTGGACTGTCAGGAGACTGCTGAAATGAGAGATGTAGAACAAAGAAGATGGTGTGCAATAAAAAATTTCAGGAAGTGAAAACGGCTTTAGATAGGAAGTGAGAGATGCTGAGTGCAGTACTTAGCTTGTTATTTGTTTTCTCTTCGTGTAATAAAAATGATATGCTGAGGGCTTCAGGGAGCCCAAGAGAGATTTAGATAACAATTCCCTGGCACAGTCGGTATTCAGTGCATTCCTTTCAGTATGGACAGTTCAGGAGTTGGCCAGCTTGGAGGAAATGCTTGTCTTTGAGGCGAGGTGGGGTAGCCACATCAGGAGAGCCAGCGATGTGGTGAGCATCTCTCATCCTGGGTAGCCAGTTCTGCCTTTTTAGGCAACACAGGCCTTTAGTTGCAGCCTCTGTGGCTGATGCCTTGGCTGCCCCTCTGCCTTCAGCTGCACTCCCACTTTGGCTCTTGCTGAGCAGTACCTGTCCTCACTGGCTGCCTGAGGGAGCCCCTCCCTCTTCGTGTTCCCCCAGACCTTGCTGTGCCCTCTCACCAAATGGGATGTGTTCCCTCAGTGGCTTAGAGCATGTTTTGCCTGCTGATGGGAGCTAGAGAAAAGGGATGTATCTCTTAATTTTTCCCCTCTCTATCAGGCTGTCAGTGGTTTCAAAGAGTCCTTGTAGTCTGATAAATGAATTCAGCAGGTTGAATATTCCTTCTGATAGTTCTGAATGAAGACAGAATTGGTTTTTAGTTTTAAAGATATTTAATAAGATTTTTTTTTTTCAAATCAGTACAAAAATTTTAAATACAAAATTATTTGCTTTTGACATATCTCATACATTCTGGGAACATACTGAAGTCACCAGTGTCTGGTAAACTGTCCATCCATTCCTGCCACCGTTCCATAAAATTTGTGAGATAAAGCACCACATATCACTGGAGTCCTTAGTCAATGTTAGACTGCATTAAACTCTGCATTTAAATAATGGTAATGCCAGTTAAATCCAATCTTAGTTCTGCATGAAAAATCTAGTTCATTTTTGAATCAAAAGCGGTAGCAGTAGCTAAAGACATCGAAGAAGTGATGAGCACTTAACTCTTTGAACTAGCGCAGCAGTGTGTGATGTGCAGCACTGTACAGGGAACCACAGCAAGGTCCACTGCCCTTTGGAAACAGAACACTTGTTGAGGTGAGATTAGCACCATTGATGAGCAGACAGAGACTTCTTGCACAGAAGTCACTGTCCTCAAGTACAGAAAAGTATTGAGGCCTGCAGGTTCTCCTTGACAACTGGTAACATATAAATAAGGATTGGAAATCAGCTTTTAGATAAAACCAAGTTCTCCGATAAATTTGCGTGATCAGTATTGCTGGTAAAGTTATTGGTTGATCTCAAGCAACAAATCAGTTAAGCAAACAGAGCTACTTCTGCTTTGCCTAGTCATTGAAGAGCAAACTGATTCAGCTTTTGCTGAGTGGCAGAATAGGTGTCTCTTCTGACAAGCCAAATGGGTTCGTGGTACAAGCACAGAAATCCAAGCAAATTTATGCCACCCTGAAGTATTGCCATGTGTTGGCCAAAATGCCTCAGTGATGTGGCACAAAGTAAATGGGGAAGATTTACCTCATCTACTTGAGCTGTGTGAATAGAGATGGAGGCTTTTCAAGTGCTGTGGCATTTGGAGGTGAAACTAGTGCCTGCTGGAGTCAGTGGTGACATTTTAGGTCCAATGACTGCTGGAGAAGGCTCAAGGGGAATAGTTAGGCCATCAGGAATCCTCTTCCATCATAAATAAATTGTTCAGGAAAAAAACCACACCTGCTGGATTATTTTAGACAGGGGAAGGGAAATAGAGGTCTCCAGCTAAGAGAACCTTTGCTAATCAGGCAGACCTGCTGTCAAAAACCCAAGAAAACCCCCACCCAGACAAATAAGCCACTCAATTTTTTAAAATATAATTAGAGACTGACCTACTCTGGTTTAAGTCACTGTTTTTCATCTCATAACTATGATCAATGCAACAGGAGTGAGTGACGTACACTGATTTGAACTTTAGTACTGAATTACTGTGAATGAAATTAAGTAAGCATGGCATTGCAGAAATATAAAATGTACAGCTAATATGTCCCTCTTGGGTGCATAACAACTGTTTATGAACCTGATACACATCTTTAGATATGTTCACCACACCTTTCTTTTATAACTAGCTGTGCATAATGTTAAACTTTGTATTTGCTTTTTTTGTTTTTGTACAAGATGGTCCAAAATGGTCATAAAATGCATCTTTTGTGGTATAAAAGTTTGAAGCAGAGGAGAAAGGTTTTGATTTTGTGTGTGGGGGTGTTGTGTGTGTGTCTGTTTGTTTTGTTTTACATGGGATACAATAAATATCCTGAAAAAGACGAATGAACGTACTGCCCAGCATAGAGTCCTGCCGCCTGCTCGGATGGCATCTGAACGTAAACCTTGTCTCCGTGCATCAGCTGCACCACGGCGCTGCCCGAAGCCTGGTCCAGGAAGCCCTTCTTGTACTCGTCGTAGGTGTACATGAGCGGCTCGTTGTTCTTGTACAGTGCCACCCACACGTTGGCGCCTTTACAGTGCACGTGGTAGGCGAAGTAGTAGACGCCGGGGATCTCGCAGGTGAAGATGCCCGTCTGGGGGTTGTAGTTCTGCCGGCCGTTGTACAGGAGCTTGTCGAACTTCACGGGCACCCCGACGCGGGGGAAGGGGGTAAGGAGCTCTGCCGTGAACGCGGGCATCTCGTAGACAATGCCGGCAGCCTTGCCTTTCTTGCCCTTGTAGCCGTAGGGGGGCTTTACGCCTTCTATCCCTGGCCCCACCTCAGGCAGGTACTGTCCCACGGCTGGCGGGGTGGGCGGGATGATGACTGGGGGGCCTGGGGGCCCGGGGGGACCCGGTGGTCCCTGGAGCCCCGGCTGGCCAGGAGGACCGAGCGCTCCAGGCTTTCCCGGGGGTCCCTGCAGCCCCGCAGCGCCAGGTTTGCCCACCCCAGGGAAGCCAGGGGGGCCGGGCATGCCTGGCTCGCCCTTGGCCCCTGGCAGCCCGGGGGGGCCGATGGGACCACTGGGTCCCGCGATGCCCGGGATGCCCGAGGGGCCCTGAAGCCCCTGGGCACCGGGGAGCCCGGGCTCACCCTTGGGCCCCACGAGCCCTGGCACACCCGGCAGCCCCGGCAAGCCTTTGTGTCCGGCTTCCCCCTTGGGTCCCGTGGGGCCCGGCGGCCCCCGCAGCCCAGGGCCACCCACTTCCCCGGGAAAGCCTGGCTTTCCTGGAAAACCCTGCAGGCCAGGTTCTCCCTTGGGGCCGACTGGTCCTGGTGGCCCTACGGCACCCCCCTCTCCTTTCGGTCCTGGGAAACCAGCGGCCCCCGGGGGGCCCATGATGCCCGGCAGTCCCGGCTGGCCTGGCTCCCCTGGTGGCCCTCCCATGCCAGGTGGCCCCGCGTGCCCCTTCTCCCCCTTCGGCCCCACGGGGCCAGGCAGCCCACCCACACCTCGCTCCCCTTTGGGCCCGGGGAAGCCTGGCTTCCCAACCCCGGGGAGGCCGGGGGGCCCCGGCAGGCCTGGCAGTCCCTGCTCCCCTTTGCCGCCCGGGAAGCCCGGCTGGCCAGGCATGCCGTCCTGGCCTGGTTTGCCAATGCCAGGCGGGCCGGGAGGGCCTTGGATCCCGGGAGCCCCTGGAGGCCCCTGCAGCCCTAGCTCTCCTGGGGGTCCGGGTTTGCCTAGAGGTCCCTGTGGGCCAGGGAAGCCAACCATGCCTGGTTTGCCGACCCCCGGCAGCCCCACAGGGCCAGGGGGACCAGGCAGCCCAGGTGGACCCTTCAGACCCGGCAAACCTGGGATCCCAACCCCCTTCTCCCCTTTCAGCCCTGGGATCCCAGGGATTCCTGGTGGCCCCTTCATCCCGGGCTCACCCTTTGGCCCTGGCTGTCCCTGCAGCCCTGGAGGACCCGCTTTCCCTATGCCGGGAAGCCCATGAGGTCCTGGTGGTCCTTGCGGTCCAGGTATCCCCATGGGCCCGATCTCCCCCTTCGGCCCCATCTCCCCTCTTGGCCCTGGGGGCCCCATGACCCCCGGTTTTCCTGGCATCCCTGGCAAACCCGGCTTTCCAATTCCTGGGTATCCTTGTGGGCCTGGTTTTCCTTTGGCTCCTGGCACACCGTGACCTGGCAATCCTGGTGGCCCTGGCGGCCCTCTTGGTCCAGGCTCACCGGGGGGGCCTTGCTCGCCCCTCAGACCGCGCATGGGAATTTCTGGGTCGGGAAGAAAAGAAAAAGAAAGAGGAGAGAGAAAGAGAGGTAAGAGGTGATTGCAGTCACATCCTCGAAAAACAGGCAGTTTTGAATTGAACATGCTTTTTATGATGCATCATGGTTTTATGGTAGACAGACAGCTAGCGAGTTACAGGTTGGTGTTGAGAATGAAGAGGATGTTACTACTGTTTTACATACTCCAAGCTTCCATGCATATTTCTGTTTCCACAAAGTAGTTACTGTGCATCATATGTAAAAGCCATTTGTGCTTTGGTGGTGTTTTCCACCTATACAATCTTTAACAGCAAAATCTGCATTTTGTCCTATGCTGCTGTAGATTAATCTACTTTTAAGAGTTTTTGCAGGAAATTCGGTGCTCTCATGCTGCAGGAGGAGTCCTGGCATAAAAGTGCTTTTTCTGGAGAGGCTTAAATGAGCAAGATCAATTAAAAAAGACTGTATTGGTAAGAAGTTTATAGCTATGTCTGTTTTCCCCAAGGCTTTTGTTTCGTTAATACTCCATTAAAGTACTACTGGAAACCCACAGCCTTAATCAGCATTGCTCGTTTGGCATAGCCATGTCTATTTATGGCTCTTCTGAACACTTTGCAAAATGTTTGTATTGTCCGAACCCACATTTTTGTGTATGTGACTGATGCCTTTTCTTGGTCTTAGAAAATGAAAGCCAGACACGGTTAAAGGGGTGGGGACTTTACCTCGTTATATTTAATAAGGATCCTTAGGTGCATCACTTCACCGAGGTGGAACGCATCGCAGTGCGCACCCACGGTAAATCACGTATACAATTTATAGACCTTACACATCAGCATATCTAACAAGGGGCTCAATACAGGGGCTTGGGTGGTGGTGTGATATTCTCCCCATCTATGGAGTTTCTCCCCTGGATGGACTGAATCTCTAGTTTACAGGACATGTTCTAGAAAGGGATCTTGGCTCCCCAAGGTAGTAGGATGTTTGGTTTCCTGGCTATGGGTTTCTAGGGTGTTTGGTGTCTTAGCTTAATAGAATACTAGGACTGTGCTAAGTTATCAGACTTAAAGCATTTAAAGTGTGCATGCTAATACTTGTGGATACATAAAACTATGTAAAAGGTATGTAAAAGAAAAAGCAAAAATCATCTTGGCATCATGACCACTTATTGCAGGTCAGGGTGGGGAAGTTGCTGCTGGGGTTGGTTGCTTTTCAAGCTGCAGTCTTTTTGGGTTAAGTGGAAACTCTTTTCAGCTCTAAAATGGGTAAAGAAATGAGAGATTTGGAAGAAGGACAGGAGATGAGGTTTCAGGACAAGAGAATTAACTGTTCTTTGGGAGGCGGAAACCTTCCCTCTCTGTATATGTTGTGTTTTATGCACGTCGAAAATCTTTGCTCATGAGATAGGTTGATTTTACTACAGCCAATGGTGATTGTTCAGACACTCCAAAAATAGGCCCTGAAATCTTCCACTTCCCTCTGAAGTCAGTGGAGGCTGTGGTTAGCTGAAGCCTCAGTAGGACAAAGTTACCCAGCTTGTCTGCAGTCGCACAGACGCTGGTGGTCCTCATAAGGATTTTATGACACTGGGTGTTCCTGGTCACCCTTTGTATTTTGGACTTCTTTTCTTGTTTTCTTAAATACCTTAATACTGTCCAAACTTCCTTTACTGAATAGGGAAAGTGCTTGTACGTGCAGACTTGTGCATTAATCCTCTGTACTTCCAGTGGCTCTGTTACACCCATAAATAACCTACAGAAAGAGGACTCCAGAGTCAGAAGAACAATTACATGTTTTTATCTGCAAACCTCAAAATCACAGGGTCTGGACAAATTCAGACAAAATGGTGATGTTCCCATAAATTCAAATCTTGGGGCTCTTAGCTCGTATGTCTGGTTGTTGCAGTGAGAGTGGGAACAGATCCAGACAGGACCCTGGGCCATCATTTGAAGCCCCGTCAGAGGGTTTTCTGCAAACAGGTGGGATGATAAGGTTTTTCCTAGCATTGAACAAGCACCTGAGCAAACCTAGGGCCAGCCCTGTGTGCTGGAGGCTCATTGCAGGTAGGGCTGCTCAGAGGCTGTGCTGCAGCCCAGAGGGTGACCTTGGTCTTGTGCTGTTGACCCTGAGCCGCCCCACAGCTCCCATGAACCTGTTTTGTCCACCTGTGGCCAGGTACAAGCCTGGCCAATCCTTTGGGCACAAAGGGTGCTGTGCCCAGCCTGCAGCAGCCTGCTCCCAATGTTCAGTTTCCCCTGTGCTCTGGCACACCAGATGGGACCTCCAGGAGTGGAGAGGGACGTGCTGACCTACCTTTCTCTTTCTTGGGAGCCATATCCTTGCCGAGCATGGGCATCTGCGGGACCTCCTTCCTGTACTGAGGCAGATGGGGGTACTCCTTCCCGTAGGGCAGGTGGGGCATCTCCTTGCCCAGGTGCTGCATCGGGATGCCTTCTTTGCCCAGCGGCATGTGAGGTACTTGTTGTCCGAGGGGTTGGTACTGGGGCACCTGAGGTGGCAGCTGCTTGATCCCATAGTAGGCACCACCTTGAGCAGACCTCACCAGCTCTAGGTAAACAGTGACAGCCACTGCCAGCAGCTGCACAGGGAAGAGCAGCGCGGCCATCACCTGTGAAAAGCACCACAAAACACACAGTTGGCAGAAGATGTTTTTTTCCTGTTGTGCATTCCCCATTAGGGCAACCTGCTCTCATTTTCTGCAGCAAACTGGACCTAAATCTGTGCAAACTGGCCCTGGTTTGTGTGCTGCCTGGGAGGACATCCTGCAGCAGGCCTGTATCTGCTTTATTGGAGGCTCTACTCAAGCAGTACTGTTACAGCCAATGCCCTTTTATGTATTTAGTTTTATGCCACCCCAGAGATGCCCTCTGTGGTTGATCCACATAGGGACCTGCTCCGAGTTTGCTGCTTTCTCACCTGTGTCAGTGCTACAGCACAGCTTTGGGGAGCTCTGCTGCAAGCTCTGGCACGGGAAGAGCAGGCAGGGGATGTGGGATCTCCTAAATGCTTTCTGCCCCAGGAAGCTATATTGTCAGTGCCCCTCCTGCTTTCCACGGCAATGAAAGCTCAGTTTCTGCAGCTTAAATCTGCCTGGGATTGTGCCCTGTGGCTGCAGCATCCGAGGACTGTCTGTTTCTATCACAGCTCCTTGCCAGCTCTCAGCTGGGCTGGGATCCTCTCGGTCTCCTCCCAGAAGTGAGCCTGCTTGGGCCACCACCATTCCACGTAGGATCAGGCAACCCATGCCTTTCTCTGGGAATGTTCAACTATTTTCTCAAGGTCTCCCTTCTCTCTGTTGCTAGGCAGCCCATCCCAGCACCTCACCAGTCCTGTTAAAACAAGAGAACGGGGTTGGGCTTTTTTTTTTCTGCTTCCTTATCAAAACGTTAGCTTGGGACTTCTTGCCCCATCTGCTCTTGGCTTTTCTTCTTGTAGTTAAGGGCATTACCATCAGCTGAGCAGCAAATTAGGAACTGGGAACTCCCTCAAGTAGTGCAAATTAGGGGACAGCATGTGGTAGAAAGAGACTCTGTGTGTTGGAGCATTTTGCCCCACAACCAAATCTGGCATGGAATTCCTGCCCTTTTCAAATACACATGGCAGTTGCCAAGCCTGATGGCTGTTGCCACTGTCCCTTTTTCCTACCATGCAAAGATGCCTTGCACCCAACCTGGGTGCATTTCCAGGTTATTTGTGCGTTCTCTGTGCATTTCCAGGTCATCCAGAGCTGGAAAAAAGCTCCAGAGCTTTGCCAAACTGCTTGTTGGGACTTGCTCCCAGCAGCTGCTGTGCTCTGGATGAGGGTGGCCTGAGGAGGCAACAAGGGCTTTGTGCCACCTGCTTATTTTCCTGTCCTTCCCCAGCAGCCTGGCTCGACATAAAGGACAAAAAAGTACCTCAGTCTGTGGCAAAGGGGCTTAGCACTGTGCCCTCATGGCTGGGAAGTGTCTTTTATGGGAAGGAACTTTCCCCTGTGTGTCCTCTAGTTTCATGTTTTGCTCCTGCTTGAAGTTTCTCGTTCACTTTGCGTTAGCAAAGCACCTGGGGAAACGCTTGCTGCTCTTTTAAAACATTTTCCTTTCATTTTGCTCTATGAGATTTAATCTCTAAATGGAAATTGGTTTATAATCATTACTGAAGGTGTAAGTGGAGGCTAGATCAAAATGGTGTAGTTGAAACAACAAGCAGAAGGTTATTTTCAGTAATGATCATACACAGACATATGAACTACAGAAAAGATGGAAATATGTGTTAACAGTAAACCAGACCTTTTAAGAAAATGAAATACTGTGAATAAACACTAGATGGAGCATATGTTGCACAGCTGAGTTTCTACAGTCACTTTCCCTCTCAGGAATTCTTGGACATAACTAGCTGCCATGTGGCAAAGAAAATCAGAGCCAAGATGTACAGGAATTTGTAAGTGTAGCTAAAGCCCAAGCACAGTCGCTCATCCTTGTTCAGCAAAGCATTTCAGCAAACGCTTCTCCTCCAGTGAGTTTAATGTGGCTTTTAGCCCACAGCTGGCTGTGCTGCTGTGAGCTAAAGGATTAGGGCCTTGGGACGTGGTATTTCTGCTTAAAGCTCAATGGTGAGCTTTCGAGTGGGAGGACAGCCTGTGCATGATCAGTTACTGTGGCTTGGCTGGGGTGTGGTGACTGAACTAACCCACTGCAGCTTCATCTGGGCACAGGGACNCCCCCTTCTTGTCTTTCTTGGCCACCCTGCTCCTTTCTGTACAGAAGGAGTAACTTGCAACACCTTTGCCTCTCTGTAGCTAAATAGGGTAACACGTGCCCCAGTTTGCAGGGAAAATCTCAGTTACTGGAAAATTTGCAGTATTCTCTGCATCTCTCTCAAAGGAAAAGCATTATCTGTATGAAGTGAGAAATGCAGTGAAACCTTTAAAAATTATACTGGATGATATAGGACTGTTTTTGAAACCTACTAGTATGAAGGGCAAGGTAGATTTTGAAGAATGAGGTTATTACATTAGCATCTTGGCTACTTTGTTGTTCTGGTGGCCAGTTTTGGGAGGGTTGTTTTTTTAAAAAAGGTAACTTCAGTGGAATAAGTAGAGGGGGAAATAGGTAAAATTCCTTTGGATGAGATTTTCTCCTTGTTTTTATTACAAAACAAGGGCTTTGTGTGCGAGTGGGAGGTATTTGAAATAATTGAAAAAAATTTCCTACAGGGAGACACCAGCCTGCCTGCAGCTCAGGGTGAACTCGGCCTCCTGCTGCTTGTGCCAGGCTGGCCTGGCCCTGCCAAGCATCACGCAACGCACCTGCGCTGGAACAGGCACAACCGCGTGGCACACGAGATGGTTTTGTGTGCGCACATGGAAATTTTGAGGGAGATCGGGCAAGACTTGTAGCGATAGGAAGGCTCCAGAGAAGGAGGTGATCTCACCACATCTGTGTTTCCTGTAGTGTTTTTTGACTCATCCATAACCCAACCAGTGTGGCCTGGAAATGACAGATTGCTTCTCATCTATTGCTTTTGGCTGGGGCTGGTGCCTGTGACTAGCTGAGGTGGAAGGTGGGGGTTTATTTACTGAACAACCTTGGGCTAGATGGGACTTGGCTGACATCTTTGTGGGAGGAGGTCAGAGCCTCCCCCGTGGCCTTGCGAGCTGTCTGGGGCTTGGGATCTGCCGCAGGTACTGGAGACGCAGCCTGTGTTCGGTACTGTCTGCACAGCTCGTCTCCCCCTGCTCCCAAAGGAACGAGGGATCAGACAAAATTAGTCCTGATGAGAAATGTGGTAGAGTCATGTGTGCTGCTTCTGGATTACTGCTGTCAGATACCATCACTACAGGGAAAGCCTACCCAGAAGTGTGAGGGATGCCGGGGATAGTCCTTCAGAGCTCATTGCCTGTCTCATCCTATTCAGCTTCTCTAAAAAGTTATTTATGTACTGAGAGAAGTTGAAGGCGTGTTTTTCCTGCCTTGCAGTTTGTTTCTGAATGCCTGGGTGCACAGCTCTAGTTTGAAGACCTCACTGGGAAACTCCTAGCATCTTTAAATGCCTAAAAGCTACTGAAAATCTTGTTCTTGGTTTTCAAAAGAAGCCTATAGATCCTAAATGTTGGACAGGTGCTCCAGAGTTTCTGAACAGCAAAAGGAGATGTTTTCCCAGCGGTGACAGAACTCAAGGAAAACAGAGTGAGGGGGAGAAAAACCTGTGTTGAAGATGCAGCCGAAGTGTAAGACTTTCCATCCCCTTCACCCAAATCCCAGCAATTTAGGGATCGCCTCCAAACCCATTCATATAATGCAATCTGACGTGCTTTCAAAGGTCACTGTTGGTGGAGCAATAATTTGGCTTTGGATTGGCATTTTCCAGGGTTTTTGTCAGAAAGCAGTAGGAATGTGTCTGTGAATTTGTGGCAGGTAAACAAGTGCATGTGTGCACCTTTAGAGGAGCCAAGGCCTTGGAGAAAGCGAAGTTTTACTGTAACTCTGGATGTTGGAAGGAAGATGGAGGAGAGGAGCCACTGAGCCTTCCCACCATGTGACATGTCATTTTGCACCAGTCATTCAGATTAAGCCACAACAAACATTTTGCTTTACCTAGGGTGGGACAAGACACTTGAAGGTGAAGGAACATTATCCTAAAACCAGTGTTCAGCCGCTTGTGTGTGAAGGCATCTGGTTGGTCTGTGGGTGAGAGAGAGTCCCTGAAAAAACATATTTTTACAGGCAAAGCTTGAGTGAGAACATTTCTCAATAATCTCTTTGGTAGAGCTGTTCTCCTGAGAAAACTAGAAAGGACCTTCCTCCGGCTATTTGAGTTTGTCAGCAGAAACAGGAGACAAAACAAAATGTACCAGCAGTCATAATTCTTAAATTGGTGTGAAGAAATAATGGCTGGTTTAGCCTAATTATGTAAAGAATGTATGGAAAGAGTGATGCCCATCCACTTGGGACTTGAAATCATAGGTGGTCTTGCAGAGTGGAAACTAGACCTTGATTTATTGGCTCTTACAGGAAAGTCATCACCCTGCAACCAATGCTGGGTTGTCTCAGAACCTCTAAGATACTCACCCAGAGACTAACCCCCTGGGCTTAACTTACCAGCCCTTGCTTTTGAGTTGCTGTATTTCCCAAACAGCCATAAGGCATGAGTAGATCTCAGTGACCTGAAGTCTCTTCCCTGCAGTCCCTTCCACAGGGGCTGCCTGAAGCTGCAGAGACCAGTTCCCCACTGCACCGAGGGGATGGCCTTGCTAGTGCTCTGGTTTCCACATGGAAAATGACTGCTGCAAAATAAAAATCCTAGTGACTCTGGAGATGTGGTTCCCAGAAGAGTGCTACTAAAAAAAATGGATGATAAAAAGCTGAATTCTCCAGGGTGTTTTTTTCTTGAGATCAGAAGTGGTTAGGGTGACTTCTGGGGTGACCTTGATAACAGATCCTATTACCCAGTATCTACAATGTTGTGTCTAGGGATGGCTCTGCTGTTGGGGACAGGAGATCCAATCCCACAGGAACATTATAAACGTCACCAAAGTGTCTGTCATACAGAGACATGCAGGAGCAGTGTAATGCAATGGAAATGGCAGACAGAGCATTGAGGTGCATAAGGAGCAGCCCCATTGCGTTGCAGAGAGCTGGTGGGTGAGGTGCACAGCTGCTCTCTGGGGGCTTGCCACTGGCTGGCCCCAGTTTGTACACAGAGGTACATGGCAGCTCAAGGGACATCAAAGAAGGGCTTGTAAGAGAGAGCTGAAGTCCTCACAAAGTGGTAGCACTTTTTTTTCTGTTTTCATTTTTAGTGCTGCTTTGGGAACAAGTACCTGTCCTGTCCCTGCTTTCTACAATACAGATCCCTTAAACCAGTGGATTGTTCTTGCAAACATGTGCACACCCCCACCACATACATGTTTTTCTTAAGGTCTCCACCACATGAAAAGCATTGGATTAAGCACTGGTCTTTTAAACTGGGGGTGGGGGTGTTGGCATTTGTAAACTAATTCTGTTAGGCAGCTACCTTTTTGGGAAGAATTCTCAGCACAAAACGAGAAGAGCAGCTATCAAGGCCTTAGTTCCTCTAGTGAACTAAGCTATTCCTATCCAGTGAATAGCTGTGGTGACTTCAAGGGTGGGGTGTTTTAAGATGTGAGAATCAAGCAAATGTTGGTTGTTGTTCTCAGCACTGATGCTGTGAAGTGTAGGTGACTTGAGCAGTGAATTTCCCAGCACATTTTTGTCCCCAGTTTTCAAAGACTATTTCAAAACTTCATCACAGCTAAAATTCATCTCTGGATCATTAACTCCTTTGAGGACTAACCTGTCAGTCAGTGAGTACTTTCTGAAGAGACCTGAGGATACCCTGTACTGTACAGAGACTGAATTTTAATGGGAACTTGTGTTTTCAGGGACAGGAAAAAACCTTCTGCATGCCAAATAATTTTGTACGTGCTCAAGAGCTTAGAGCCATTTAATGCACACATTACCAGACTTCTGTCTTTGTGTGCCAAACAAGTCTTTGTGTCATTTGGACAGATGTTTTCAAATTTGCCAGCAAACAAACACCAGTGTAGGGGGTTTCTTTTTGCAAATTCAATCATATTCCACCTAAAAGCAGGGAGTGAAGGCAACCAAATATACCCTGACATGGGTTTTCTCTGAAAGCTAACCTGTTTTGTAGCCCAAATTAACACTAGCTACACTAACTTAAACTCATTTTCAGCAGCGAAGAGCAGTAGGACAGTAAAGGAGAGCACAGCCCCTGTGCGAGGACCCAGCCATGATATTGGCACAAGATGGTTGATCTATGCCCCAGCAGGTTGGGGATCCTGCACCATTTTGCTTGTAACTGCCTACAGCTTCACTGAAGGCAATACCTGTTTCTTGAGTAGATGAAGAATTTACCTTGCTAAAGTGTCTATCTATAAGGGCCTGTGCATTCAATAGGGAAGAAAGTAGGATTTATGGTAAATGTAATCCTGCCTTTTTGCGTCTTGTGAAACTCTCCCACAGAGATCAGGTTTATTTTTTTTCCCCTCCCTCCTTTTCACTGTCCCCTCCAAGGAAACAGAATAGTCTCAAGTGTCTGTGTTCAGTTTAGATTACCAAGAAATAGCTATTGTTCAGTATGTTAAAAATAAATTAAATCATATTTCGCTCAAGGTCTAACAACTGTGTCTGATTATCATGTGGTATTAACTAAATCTAAGGCAGTCATAAGTATTGTCATAATAAACATTTTAAAATGCATGCATGCATAAACCTGCTGCTGATGGGGAATATTCAACACGTGGCAGATGCTTGTTTCTAGGTTTTTTTAAATTCAAAATGGTGCCTAGAGTTTCTTTTAGAGAAGTGTGATAACATCTAAATAAATGGCTTCATCTTAAAAACCAGTGGTCATCCACAAGCTGTCTTTGGCTTCAGTGGTAATTACATGATCTTTTCTTGCAATGCCTGGGGAGGTCTCTGTTTATCCATTTGTGAATGCATTTCCAAAAACAAAGCACTTGCCTCTGCTCCAGTTTATCTGCAAACACGTTCATGTGTGTGCTCACTCTGGATCTTGGATGATCACAAAGCCCTCTGGATGAAAATGGCACCCTTGGGCTTCCCCAGTTTCTTACTTCCAAACAGAGTATATCTGCATGTGGGCCTGTATCTGTTGCTTGTGTGCAGGTATTTATGTGCGCCTGTGTGTGAAAACACGCCCTGGCAGTGGAAGCAGCCACAAAGAGAAGGAGATTTTAGCCCACGCAGACATAATTATGTTGCCTCTAGTCTTCTCCCCATGCTCAGTGTGCTGTGAGCCTGCCAGTGTGGGCTCAGGTGGGCATCTCCTAATCTCTCTGCAAATCTGGGCATGATGGGATTGGCATCACCACAGCCCCAACTCCCACACACAGGGCTCTGCTGGCTCAGCACAAACACGAAGCTCACATTTTATGATGATATTAAGATGCTTGGCGCTGGTAGTTGATTTCCAGGCGGGTTCGTCTCTTGCATGTTTTTGAGGATCTGGCCCAGACGCTGTTTGCTGGAAAATGCCTGAAAGCTACTTGGAGTCAGATGGCAGGGAGCCGTGACAAGGATCAGTAAGTTGGGCACCGCGGGCCGGGTGACCACAGTCCCCAGGGACACAGCTCTCTTGCCTGGTGGCGTGTACTCGTTTGCACGAATCGGTTCCTGACCTCGGGCTGGGGAGGAAGGACCAGCATGGGGGAATGTTTGCAGAAAAGCATGCGACTTTAATTATGGGATTAGAATTAATTATAGGTAGGATTTAGCAAATACCTGCCTTTGAATACGTTTTCCTGTTCTCTGCCATACGGCATGCACTCGAATCCTCTGCCTAATGCTCTCTTCTGGGCAATTTGCCTGCAGTCTTGGTGGCAGGCAGATTTGATGGAGACACTCAAATGACTGCCACTAGGTCCCCATCCAGCACTCAGCAGCGTGAGTGAGGCACACAAAGCCAGACCCAATAACGTGGAACACACAGAGTGATCTAAGTGCAGAGCTGCCTTCCCGCTTATCAGCACGGAATTGCGCTGCTGGCACGGAGCCTGGGCCTGGCCGCCGATGTGTCCGAGCACAGCTGCTTGTTCAACGTGGGAACTGCGCTGAGGGCTCCTTCTCTGCAGGGCTGGTGTTACCGAGCGCTGCAGAAGCAGCTCCCCGCGGGCCACGGCCCCTGACACCGTCCAAGGAATTCGCCATATCAGATGGAACGAGTTTGCCATGCGCGACACACTGGAAAGGAGGCTGGCTTTCATGGAAGTGCTTTTACAGTCAACCAACCGTTTCCTAGGGGTGTTGTTGATTCGGGGATTGTTTTGGTGAGAATGCTTCACATCTACTGCCAGTCCACTAACCCCAAAATAATACAAAGACAAACAACTGGTGATGCGCTTCAGACTGAAGTGTGTGATCAGTAGGCTGAACCTTGAGGTGCTGATAATGAACTATGGTGATTGCTGGTTGCAAAGCAACCTGTGTGAACAGGGAACTGCAGGCTTGCTTTGGAAACCTCCCTTCTCAGCTGTCACTCATCATTCTTGGCCTTGCTCTGCCCTGGGATAGGTTGTGCTGGCTGCCTGCAGTAGAAGTCTCCCAAATTTTCGTGGTACAGTTGTTTGGGTGTTATTATGGTACAATGGTTTGCAGAATGTATCACAGCACTTTACTGTTCTAATCCAAAGTGGTACCTCTATAGCAGTGCTGCTATGAATTATACTCACTGGTAGAAGTGTAAAAAGTTTCCATTTCACTATCTTTTGGGTTAGTCAGCTACAGGTTTGTGAACAAGCCACACACTTGCAATTGCCTCTAAATGACAAGTGAATAATCTGCACAGTTCACTGTTAAACTTGCGAATCAGTGGAATGCTCCATCTCATCAGATGTATGGGAGTAGTCAGAAGTGAGGGAAGAAGACTATCTCTTTCTGTGACAATTAACAAACTCAAGTATATCCTGAATCTTCAGCCAAATATGCCTAAGTGCCAGAATGTTACTCTGAAGGATATCTACCAGTTTTAATGGTTAGAGAACTCTTAGTTCCTCATTTGATTAATTAAATTATTGTACTAAAAGCACAAAAAAATTTTGTCAGCTTTGTGGAGGTGCACTGAGTCTTAAATCTGTCTATATATATTTTATTCTAATATGGCATGGTTTAAGGTTTTCTGTCTTGTGTCTGGGAGGATTGCTTAGAGAAGGAGCATTCTATGAATTAGTAGCTGTCAATACCTTTAGGAAAGCTTAGATGTGCATGCAGAAATTCCCTTCATTGACATCTGCAAGACACAATGAGGTGCTAGAGTATGTCTTTTAAACACTTCCCAAAAGGTGGCAGTGGAAAGAAAAATCCTGATTATAGAAGGGTTCTTGATAATGACAGTGACTGATTGTTGCAAGTGTTGCAGGGAAGATAATCTTTCTTCTTATTGGTTTAATTGTTACATAAAGCAGTACAGCTGTCTGCAGTTGTAATACTGAGGTAGGCTGGACTTCTCAGCCTAAGGTACACTTGGTGCCAGACCTAAGGACAGAAGGGAAAAGTGGCCAGAAGCTGCTTTTGGGCTTCTCTTGATCCTGAGGCTGTAGCAAGTATTGTTTCAGTCACTGGTGCCATTTGAGGTCTCACCTGCCCCGCACGCCTGTGGGCCACTCACAACACCGTGCTGTGGGGTGACGTCCTGCCATGCCACGGCCACTGTCACCATGTCTTCATTTTGGGGATGAAAAGGCTGCACTGTGTCCTAGGTGGACAGAAAACAGCCATAGCTTTGGAAAAGGCAGGTGTCTGCCTCCATTAACACCTGGTCTGGCCAGTGCTCTGCTGTGGGACATTTTGGGAAGTGAGGGCTCCTGGCAGCTCTAGGGTGCCTGAGGCAGGCAGGAGGGATGGCTCTTAGGAAAGGGGTAAGTTTTAGCCTTTTTGTTATCAGGATGAAGCAGGATTTTCTCTGAGGTGTAGAACTTTGTAGCTCTTTTTAGCACTCCGTGCATACTAATTAAATTTAAATGCTTTACAGCGATCCATTACAGGGAGCCATTAACCCCTATCAAGGAATGAAGACCATGGAATGTCATTAAGAAAGAGAGCCTAATTCTGGGTGCACAGGTTCTTTGGTTGCAGTCTTTTGGTTATAAGGAAATTTTATTTCCTGTGCCCCTTTGTAGTGATCATACTCCAGCCTTTGCAATCCGAGCAGTGGTTACTTTAACAGTCCAGAGAGTTCTTGCTCTACAAAGCAAGAAATCTGCGCGGGACTCTTGAAGTACTTGGTCTGATCTTAATTTGAAATAATTTATTGTTCTCTGTGACTCCTGTTGCAATCCTATGGCCTTATGCCTTGCCTTCTTGCCAGAAAATTTGCTTGATTGCCTCTGCCTGAAACTGGCACAGCGCAGCATTTCTGTTCCTTTTCTCACTTTGATGGCATACAAAATGTGTTTTCTTGGCTCTTGGCCTCATGCTGTTTCATGGCTCTTTTTTTTTTAAATAAAAGCAAGAGGCTTTGGAGGCTTTATTTTGGAGACGAATTGTTACCATTTACAATATTTCCGTTCACTGTGCTTTGATGAGCCTGTTGAGAGAAAGAGCAGCTTCTCTCTCCCTTATTTTTATTTGCTGTGCTCTAACTCTGCCACTTCCCAGAAACCCAAAGTCCCAGTCCAAGGGAGATATGAAAACAGTAACAAATGTCTGTAAAATATTTTTCTTGAAAAAACTTCCTCTCAGACAATTTTTTTTGGAAGGTTATTTGCCATTAAAAAAATTCCTGCCCTTTGCATACTTTTCCTACCTTTGCTCAAACAGTGGAAGAAATAATCTTGCCTTAGAAGGTTAAACATACTAGACTACTCCACCCAGACAGAAATCAGGAGCATGCTTTAAAATTATTTAGCAGTAATTATTTTCCTATTTTATTATCAAATATTGCAGGTATCATCATATTCGTTAGGATGTGTTAATCATGACCTGACACACTATTCACAAAATTCAAGCAGATCTTATCTCATGAACGTATTTCCTAAATGGGTAAATTATTTTATTTTTATGCTACTTTTCTTGATAAAGACTAAGATGACAATAACTACAGCTAAACACTCGGTTAAAAAAGTTTCAAAACCGGGCTTGTAATTTTTTTGAAAGACCCTTTGTGCTCTGGGTCACACCTGTGGGCAGACAGGAAGGTGGAAGTTGCTGGATGGCAGGCAGTGGATCTACCAGTGTAGGTCTTTTCATCATCTGGCACTTACATGCAAAACACCACTGAAAATCACCGAAAACTGCTCTACACTGCCACCATGGCTGAACTGCACACGCACCTCCTTGTGTCATGCAAGAACAGATCTGTTCCTAAAGACCTTCTGTCTTTTCCTCTTGTGCAGCAGGTAAGAAATGCATCTTACTCAAGTCTGCTTCAGCACAAAAGCACACATCAGTGGAGCGACAGAGAGACAAAGTCTTGAAGTCCTTGTTATTTGTTATTTGTTAACAAGTGTCAGGTGTACAGGCCTACACAGGTACCACCCACTTCACGCTGTGCAAATGCAGAAATAAGAGTAGCAGGATACAACCAGAAAAACTTTCAACCTCAGTTGTGAAATACTCCCTGTAGGTTTGATTCAGTGAATACTTACAGCAAGAGTTTGCCACACCACTCAAAAGCACAGCAAAGAAAAAGGATACTTCTGAAGTGCACACACACACACACACGAAAGACCCTCCCCATCCCACTCACACACACTTATCCTGGATCCACGAAGATAAACAGTCATTTGAACTCCAAAAATGTCATGAGGTGGAATGAATTTCCTATATGCAATCCAATGTGCTATGGTTTAAAGGACTTGAAATTACCACATCTGTCACCTTGGAACAACCCAAGCGAGGCCAAAGGAAAGCAAAGCCAAGCCCTGAAGAGCAAATACTATCAGTCACTCACTTAAGTCTCTCAACCCTACTCAAGGAAAACAATCTGAAATGTTCAGTGCAGCGGCTTGGGCCCGTGATGACTGAGACTAGCAAATGCACAGGCTGGAAAGCTGGTCAGTGCTCAGCTCTGGGGACTAACAGTTATGAAATATCCGCAGGGGGAGCTGGCACTTGTGTTTCATCCGTGCTGCAGCCAGGCTGAAGGGATAGGCTGACAAACGTGCAGCTACCCAGCTGCTCAGCTGGATCAAAGGTGGACACCAGCCTCTCTTCAGCTTCCTGCAGCACTACGAGGCAGAGCCAGGGCTGGAAGCACAGGAGAATATAGGACTGGAGGGGGAAATTAAAGCACCTCAATCCACAACTGAAATCCAAGCCTCTGATCAGGGACTGATAAGCTGATGTCTGAGCTGTCAGACCACTGAAATCCTCCTCAAAGGCACCTTGGTCCCAGTGCACAATCCTTTCTTAGTGCTGAGTGTGGACTTGAGGCTCCTTTGCCTTGGACACCTCCCAGGCTTTCAGACAAAGTCTCCCATTGCTTTCCTTCCTCCCTCCCTATGGCTTCTTGGGTCTGCTGTGACCTGTGCCAGCTCTTATCCAGCTCTTGGGAGCTGATGCCTGTAGCCTGCTGGCTCAGGCATGCCCAGGAGGGAGGGAATGCAAATTTCAGAAGCACCTCTTGCTAAAGGAAAGATTTAGACCCGTGTTCCTCAGCCCAAGTAAGACTGTGCTTGAGCTGCTGATGGTTGCTCAGAGTTTGAAAGAAAAATCTGGCACCTGCTTTCAAAAGAGGATTGTGAGCTGTGAGCCGAGAGTGGAGGGACTTGTGCCTGTGTACTTCATTCACCAGAAGGCACTTAAACCCAGGAGAGAGCTAGGATTTAGGATGAACTGCAGTCTTCAGCCTTCCCTATTTGGCTGGCTTAGGCAACTCCTCAAACAATGGCTTTTGTGAATCCCCCTCTGCTGCACTTAACTCCACTTACACACATGCATGGAGTCCTAGCATCTAATTCAGGCATGTGGACTCCATTGTGGAGCCAGATGCAAACATCCCCTCATGGATTAGGATCTGAAAGGTTCTATATCCTGTACTGTCAATCAGCTAAGGTCTTTGTTCCCTGCCCCATCCTCCTTTTTTTTTGTTTCAAAATCTAGACTTTTTAAAAGCAGATAAGTATTTTTAAAAATTATTCTTGTATCTATGCAAAGGTGTAGTTAAGGCATGTGCTAGATATTCCCAGGATGATGCAGTTAGATCAACAATGACTAATTCCACAAAGTCTAGTGATAGAAAAAGCAATGCACTTAAATGATGTCATATCCTTCCCTGCAAACTTTGTCCACCAGATTCTTATTGCTGAACAGAACAGAACCAAAAGTTTATGGCTACCTGCAGGCCGTGGCTCAACCAAATTCAAAAATAAATCCACTAGGCTGGTATTTCTCTAGCAAGCAAAATGGATTTATGTTTCGTACAGCAGGATGGCTATCAGCAATGCTTAAAATTATTTTCATTTGTGTGTTTTGTTTGACTCTGAGATGGGGCATCTACATTAATTCCAAGTTAATTTAGCCTTTGGTCAAGAAACATGTTCAGATTTTCAAATGTTAGCAGAAATCATGTGTTCTTGACAGAAATACTTCTGATCTGCTTTGTGGAAGGTTTAACTGGGCTAATGAAAGAGATATTCTGGAGTATATAATTAAAGCCCACAGGATCAGAGTGAGAGGGTTTTTTCTTAGATTTGAACAGTATTGCCTGAAAATTGTTGCAAATTTCTCAATAAATTAAATAGTAAGGCTGATTAGATCCTGCAGGAATGAGCTCCTTAGAGGACTGTACTCACAAGTTGTGCTAGTAAAGTCACCCAGGGGCTAGTGTTTTCAAAGGTGTGTTTGCAGCTTTGTGAGACATTTAGACATGTTTGCATCTGTGTTTGCTCTTTCATTAGATACTGTTCTCATTACAGCTTTTAGAAAGTAACATGCAGAGAGGGGAAGTAAGGTAAACTTAGGAAGAGTTTTCATCTCTTCTTTTAAGAGATAGAGGGCAGGATATACAAACTGCTGCCACATGACAATGTCATTGCCTTTAAATGGATTAGTTTTGAATAGTATCTATAGAAATAAATTATCACCCTCCTCCTCTTTTCAACTTAGAAGGCAGTACCAGTACTCAAAATCACTAAGAAATTGAGAAAAACCCTCAACTTGGTATACTTAATTTTTTGTCAGTTTGGGGGTTTTTGCCTATTCAGGCTCTAGACTGGATTATCGCCTAATATGTGTACAAATCTCATAAATCACCTTTGAGAACTGCTGTTAAATTCTACTCCTGCTTCTCCCCTTCCTGAATTCCTTCTTACTTCTCTCTCCTCTCTCTATGACTAATAACTGTATCTTGTTTTATCCTTTCTTGTACTTAATATTTATTCCCCAAATCAGTCTCTTAACAGTGATCTATTGAAAATTACTTCTTTTTTTTCGTACTGTAAAAAGGATTACATGCGATTGTGTCTTTGGTTTGGAATGAAGTCCTCATCTTGATTAAATGAAATGAACTTGTGTTCAGAAGACTAAGCCCTGACAATTTATCCAGAGGGAGGGGAGAGATTTGTGTGTTCCTGCACTTACAGTCATCAGTGTGACTGCTGTGGCATTCATAGCCCTGTGATAACTGTTATGGAAGAGAAGACAAACCTACTTATTTTTCATTTGGAAATGCAAAATTGTTAACGCAATATTGTTGAAGAATTTCCTGGCTAGTTTTCCCTTGTCTGCCTCAGGCAAAAAAACGATTGCTGAAGTTTAATACTTTATGAAACCTCCTGACTATGAAGGTCTAGTCATTCTCCTTGGGAGGATCCGTGACACAGATAAAATGCAGAAATCTGAACAGACATGATGGAAAACAACATGCAGTAGAGACTGTAACTTTGAGAAACTTGTGTCCCACCAGTTCCTGTGCATTGATTATACTGGTGAATATCTATTTTGTAAAGTAAAACGTATATTTCCTGGAGTTCAGTAATTCGAAACACTACATGATCTGGAATAGATTTTTCTCAAGTAATTCAGTTAATTACTGGCATGTAACAATTAGCAACATTGGAAGCTTGTGAGTTGGAGAACTGGTCACTTGTGCAGACAGGCAGTTTGACATGTAGATAACCCCATTAATTTCAATGAGAACTGTAACCTGTATAAAATTTGCTAGTTGTTAAATATTTTAAAATTAATCTCAACTTATACATACCCAGACATTTATCCATGCAGTAGGCTGTAGCCTGTTTTTCCTAATCAAGCAAAACTACAATGAGAATTTTGCTCAATTAAAAACTGAATAATTTGGCTGACTTTTACTCAGTTCTTGGCAGTAGAAAAATTTGGTCTTTCCAACAGTTAGTGCCAGTGCAAAATATTTTGGCAAGAAACAAATGTCAGTTTAGATCTATGAAATTACCATTTTCAGGCAGTAAAATTAGAATCACTCTGGTTTATATTAACTTAAAAATACCCAAACCCCGGCCAGCTATTGTGCAGCTAAGTAAACAGGTATCCACTACTGGCCCAGATTCTGTTCTCAGTTATAGAAGCATTTCAACTGCAGTGGAGGTAATTCCTATTTATAAGCAGAAAAACCAGTATCACTGAGTCCTAACTTTTGCAAGTGCTTAATTTATTGATGTTGGTATTCTGCTGTGGAAATTATCAGAGTGGTTAAATGTATCTGGATTGAAGTGGACAACAGTGATTGTTACTGAGTCCATTTTACTGCAACTTATCTTGCTAGTTACAGCATTTAATGGGATGTCCCCAATGAACAGCTTCACTAGCCTAGCCCCTCTGAGCTAAAAGGAAATTTTCCAAAGATGGAAGAGTTGGAAGATAAGTGGGAGTGTTGCTTTCCTTTAATTATTTTCTTTTAAGGAAATGTTTTTCTTATCATTCTTTTAATCTATTCAAAACTATCCCAAAGTCTTCCTGGAAATTGGGCTGGAAATGTCATGAGAACAGACATTATTTCATATATCTGATTTTTTTTTTCCAACTGGCGACAAAGATCCCATTTTATTAAATGAAAGCAGGCTTTGGATGTCTCTGTTGATGTACAGACCTACAGGCAGTAGGAGAATGAGGAAAGAACCTGTAAAGTAAACCTATCACATTAAAAATACATACTTATGTTCAGACTTGACTGTTGTTTTACAAGGAACTCCCAAGAAAACATGCATGTGGATCCCATTTCCTGCAGAAGTTTTCTTTAAACACTCATGAAATCAACGTATCATACTTCAAAGATTTCTTAATTTAGCTGGAAGCGGGGCTGAAAATGTTCTACTCATACCCTTCACCACGGGTTAGCTGATGCCACCAGCAAACCCACTTCATACCTGTGGAAAAGGTTACTCCTCAATGGCCTGGGAGCTCGGTGGGCAAAGTGTCAGTGCTGCAATCAGGTCTGTAAATCTGCTAGATTATATGTGTGCTGAAGTTTCTCTTCCCATTGTGATGAAGAAATAATTGAGTTGCAGAATTCCACCAGTTACATGTGAAGCTCATTGAATTTTATTCTCTAACAAAAGCGTTACTTTGTAAATGGGGAGAAAAAAAAGTTTAAGTGTAAATGGATACATATGTTTTTGGTACTTAAACCCGTTTAATTACATCATTATTTTGCCAAATAACATGACATGGACAAGTTAGATGTTAGCCTTTTTTATAATTTAACCAAAGTGATCATGCATATTGTGTGCTGGCTACACAACTACGTTTGATCTTTGTCCAACCACAGAAAATTAGTGCAAAAAAAGCATGGGAGGATCCAGGGCTTCCAGATGTATTAAACTCATTGCTAAGGCGCTTTAAACTTACTCATAGTTCAGCCTTGTTCGCTCTTGGTGATGATGCCTCACTGACTAAAAGTAATAATCCTAAATTGAATTGTCTTGTGAAGAAATGCAGTGGTGCCATTGTAATTTTACCATAGATGCTTCTCAAGAAAAACCCAATTTGAAGGTTACCACATTTTACAATGCATTTCTATGACCTTGTTCAGCTGTGTGCTGCCAAAGGATGCACATTGTAAATGAGCTGAGGTGTCAGTGTCCAGAAAAGCCAATGCTTTTTACTGCAGATATAACGCAGCCTCCCACAGTTGTTATCCCTGAATGTGGGGCTGGTGCTCTTATTCAGAATGGTGAAACAGGCACATGCTGAATGATTACTATTCTCATCAGATAGTCTTTCTTCCTACAGTGCTGGAGGGGAGTGAGTTAGAAAATGATAATTGTGCAATACTGTTCCCATCTCCTATGAGAACATGCTGCCCCAAGAAAACTAAGGAAATACTGGTTTGCACTTTTTCCAAATGAATTTACTGTAAGTGTGGCAGTAAGCTCTTTCATGCACTGCATTGTTTCCCCCAGTCTCCAGTCCCTGCAGTTGACTGTTTACAGGTGTCTCTGAACCTCTGACTTCAAATAAAGCCACTCAGAGACCACAGGTCAGTCTTGATGAGTAGACATGTTTCTTCAGGTTCTCTTCGGGGCTGTCAGATGCAAAAGAGTAGTCTCCTGAAAAGACATTTGTCAAGGAGATGACAGGTCTTACTGGAAGGAAACTTTACAACAACTCTACACTTTGTGAGAGAGGAGTAAAGTTTAGGCCCTGATGCTCATGTCTGAGTAGTGTAATTTAAAAGAATCTTCCACTGCATCAGTGGCATTCTCCACATGTAAAATTGGGATAACATGGCTGAACAGAACAAGTGCTTCCTGTTTGTAGCGAATTCATTGCCTGACAAACAGGAGGGGAGCCTTCCTTACTACCAACTTTCCAATATGGCATACACTGAGACTGCAAAAGTCTTGGGGAGTAGGAGGTGAAGAGGGTAAAGAAGCACTGACCAAAAATCACACTGGCCTGCTGCAGATTACGACATTAAAAAGAGAAAAGAGTGTAATATGGTCTGGAATAATTTTTTGTTTTAATCATGTAAATCTTTGTCATGCTGTAAACAGCCCCGTTTGCTGAAGGAAGACAAGACAAAGCAGGGCATGATTTGGGTAAAATGCAGAGGAGGCCTTGTCTTTGGCATGCACTGGCCTCCTGCCACCGGCTGTTCCCAGTGCTCTGGCTGGGTGGGGAAGGGATGCTGCTATCCTTGTGTCTTCACCTGTTCAGTTTCTGGTTCCTCCATCTCCACCCTCTCCCAGGGTGGCAAAGCAAGCCAGCCTGGGGCTGCTGTCTCAGAGGATTAACCCTTTGCTCTAGGGGGCTGGGGGAAGGACTCCTACCACCATCAGTGGCCCCACCTTCAAGCTTAGCAGCTCAGGCTGTGACCTGCTTTTGGAGGTGACCTGTTATGATTTAAGGACTTGGCGGTACTAATGAGCAAAAAGAGAGCTGAAATGGGCGATGGAAATGAGCCTCTGAAAGCAGTGAGAAGGCTGGTACTTGCACAGTTCTGTAAAGGAAATAGTGTTGTTTCTAAGGAAAGGGTACCATTTCTACAGCTATAAACCAAGACATTTTCCTCTTTAGCACCAAAGCTGCACACTGGAATACATCTCAGCTTAAGGCAAACACTGCATATGGCAGTTCAGGGATGGAGCTCTTATGAGCAATTGCAGCTTTGTGAGCTTTGGAGTTTTGTTAGATTCCCTACTGCAGACTTTAGCAGACAGAACAGGTTTGGCATTTAAAACCCATCTTGTATAAGTTTTCTAATTCCAGATACAGTCACTGTAACTAATTGGTGGCAGTAACAAAGGAGAATCAGATGTTTTTGTAACCTTATTTGCAACCACGATAAAAAATGGATTGTTAGCAAGTGTACTTAAAAAATCAAGCACACTGAATGCCAAATGGTGTAGCATCTGGAGAATAAATGTTTCTTATCTATGTACAGGTATTTAAATACTGACAGGTGCTACAGCCAGTTCAAATGTCTGTTGGAGCAGTTTTTGATCGGGATGTAAACTGCACTGGGTTTTCACAGGCGGTGCTCAGGAGCGGACACGTCTTGGTGCTGAAGCTGCCCTGAAGGTGGCGTGAGCCATCCACTCAGCGCAGACACACGTCTAACACTCCTCATGCATTTCAAAGAAGAAAAACAAATAATAAAAACATGCTCACATAACTGTCCTTTATAAAGGTGCTATGGCCCGTGTTGGCTGGTGCACGGCTGTGTTGCACCACCTTCAGCGTTGTGATAAGTGAAAGATAGTCTTTTCTGGTAAAGGTAAAATCATATTTTAAGACACAGTGTTTTCCTGTGCCTTTGAATGAGGAGAGTCTTCCTTTCTTTCAGGTACTTCAGTCACCTACAGAGAGCTCATTACAAGCAGCATATTCCTTGTGTTGGCCAGGGCAAATATTATATCAACTGAGCATTAACAAGTACCTTTCCTTTTTGTCCTTTCTGGCTTCCTCTCTTTTAGACTGTGTTTAACTTTTCAGACTCTCTCTCATTTGTCAAAAGGCTTTGTTTTCTACCCATCATGGAAGTGTATCATGTTGGAATGTGCTTCTGAGCACAGCTAAATCTGCAGATTTTCCTGCTGGCAAGTAGAAAATGGTAAGCATCAGCCCTTTGATCTTAACCATTCTATATTTAGGGAAGAAAGTGAACGAAGTTTGAGTGTGTCTGCAGTTCCTATGCATTATAACTCCCTTTTTGGGGTCATATGCATTCCTGGCTCAGTTTAATCACAATGTGAAATGGTGTTTGTATTCCACATCTGGCCACGGTAGGAGGAGGTAACATCTACATTCAGGGATTTTTTCTGCTCCAGACAGCACTACTGAATATCAGAGAAAAAATGTCCACTAGGTAAAAAAGTGAAGGGGAGAGGAAACTAAAAGGAGAGGGAAGTCAAAGGAGGATTGTCTGGCGAGACCTTAAATCTTCAGCTCTTCGCAACCACTGTTACCTGTGTGAGTAACTACACTTCTAAGCCAGGTACAAAGGACATCAGGTTTTAGGTACAGTAAAGAAATTCATATCTCAAGGTACAAAAACATGTGTCTCAAGAAGGACATGAAGGAATATGTTGCACAGCGACTGGAATGGATATTCTGCCCGAGTCTGAAGGACAAGGTGTGAAAAGTATGCGAGCATCTGAGATTGGAAATAGATCCCTCATGACATGGTCAGGTGTGCCTGTGGGAGGAACAGGGAAAACCTCACCAAGCATGCTCAGCACCTGTAGACACAACGTGGGCTTGAGTGTTTGGCACTCACAGTGTGCACAACAAACTCCTCATGTATGATCGTGCTGAGATATGCCAGAGGTTGCAAAGTTAGGAACGCAAAAAAAAAGCTTACTTGGAAGATCAAAAGATTACACTCTGCAAAAAATTCAGCCAACACCTGGCTCAACTAATGTCCTATTTTTACTATTTAATCGCATTGACACTCCTAAAATATTTCTGAGTATTCTGAGTCCAGAGAGATGCACCCAAAGACAAGATTAATACAGAAGATTTTTTTTTCCATTTTCACAGCACAGGACTGAATATTGCAAGTAGCGATTTCACAGAAAGAAGTGGTTGCAGTCACATCTGAGGTACATAGGTAATACAACTCTTTAGATTTCGGAGGTTACATACCTCCAGGAAAACAAGTTCCACGTGGTACATATTTAACTGAGTTTGGGAAATAAAAATGTCATTGTCAGTGTTTCACAGGCCAGAACTAAACCTTTCCTAAAGGAGATGTTAATAATATCCAGAAGAGGGAATGAACTCACTGCAGGCAAAAATTATAATATAATAATAAAAAGCCAGACTCCTCCAAGTCTCGTTTGGTTCAACTGCAGATTGTAGGAGATTTCTCATAAAAGTATTTGATGTATTTTAATGTGACTCTACAATGGTTGGGAAAAAAACAAACATAACTTGTTGAGAGTTAACATATTACCTAACTCTTCCTCATCATGCTAAATTTTTAGCAAAAAAACTGCAGGCCACTGGGCTCAGCTGAGCTGGGTAAACCTTTGAGCTTATCGAACATCACATCAAAAGTTGGGACTGAGTAAGTGTTAAAGTTTTGTTAGGATGGCATGTCCTCAAATAATTGCAGAATGCCAAAGACAGAGCTTCCCGTGTTCCTTCAGGCTGAGCAGGGATGCCAAGTATACGGAATTGGAAGCTGTCTATCAGGGGTTTTTTATTTGCTTGATATTGAGCAGACAGCAGAGACAAAATACCAAAAATGCTTGAAATCCTTATGACCTTTCACTGCAAACTGTGAACTTTGTCCACTAAACTCAAATTTCTGTTTACACTGTCAGCACAGGCTCCATGCTGTTGCCTTTTCTTTGCCTTTTCAGTCTGTCATTTATCAAGGGACAGCTTCACAAACACTGCACAAGAGTGGGGACCTGAGCAAATACCAGACCTTTTGCACGTTCAAAATACTTAGTCTCCATTCTGTGGATTGCTTAAAAATAGCTGTAATGCAAGCAAAGTAGCATGAAATATGCTGTTTGCACCCAAAGGAAATATTCTATAGAAAGGCTTAGCTTTGCCATCAGCTGGCATAGCTCACATTCCCAAGCTGTGTCCCAAATCCTTGCTGCTGCACAGCTGACTCCATTTACACCATCTTCCTTTTACAAAGGAATCCACAGGTGACTACCGACTAAATGGTCCAAAAATGCATTCAGTAAAGAGCTGCATTGCCTTCTTAAATTAAATATCCCTGATTTCAGCCTTGTGCTTCAACGTTCATCCACCCTTGTAAATGAGGAGCTAGACTGTTGCAGAGAACAAGTGCAGGGGAGATTTCAGAGATATAAAGCAGAAATTGTGAGAGTGAGTAGAGGGAGTAGAAAAGTGGGGGTGACTGAACACTGGCATTGGTTCCAGGGAGGTTGTGGAGTCTCATCTTTGGAAATAATTCAGAAGTTTTTTGGACATGGTCCTGGGCAACCAGTCTAGGTGCCCCTGCCTGAGCAGGAGGGTTGGACAAGGTGACTTCCAAAGGTGCTTTTAAACCTCAGCCATTCTGTGATTGTGAAATTGTTCCTATGGAAGGCTACCATGAACTGTAATATTTGTTGCTATTTGCGTAACTTTGCCAATTAAAACAGGACAGCCTTAATCAGTTATTTAAATAAACCTGACAGCTACATAAAACCCCTTTGAAACTAAATACAAGGTTGAATTATATAACAAACATTTTAGCTGAACTCTTAGTATTACATGGGCAATTATTCTGACTGTATTTCAAATTTCATTTCACACTGTGGTAGCATTCCTTGAACTTTACAAGGCAAAGGCATTAATAGAGTTGTGTCTGAACTCTTTAGGGTCTAGAAAACCGTCTTAAAATGTGACACTTCCTGAGAGACTTCTGCGTAGAAAATACATTGGTGTTTCCAAAATAAACTGAGTTCACAAGGAATCATTTCATTGATACATTATGTTAATGAGGCTTTTGAAAGAAGACTTTTCACTTAGAGCTACTTCTCCCTGAATGTGAAAGCTATGGAAAATGTGTGGAAAACATTCGCAAAGTGATGGTGGCAGCTGTATGCTCTATATGTTACTGTTAATGAGCTACCTGTTAATAAACCATATGCTTTAGCATATAAACAGGAGGATTCATGCATAATGCAAAACCCATGAGAAGATTTATTGTTTGTTATAACTGTTTCCCAAATCAGAGAGGCACATTGTTCCAGTCTTCCACAAACTTCCTGTTATCAGTATAAAAATCTGCTGCCTACTGGCTTCAAGTTCTTTTCATGTGAGTTGGTCTGGGGAGTAGGGGGACTCGGAAGCAGAGAATTTAATGAGCAGCAGGTTCCTCAGATCTCTGCTCTGCACAGCCTGGGATCATAAACTTGTCATCATGGTTACCAACAGCAAGCAGGAGGTATCTATACAACATCCCCAATTCTAATGATTTGTTGGAGGCAAGTTCATCCTGTTCTTTTCATGTGTTCTTCTGTACTTGAGCTTTTTGTGTCAATTATCGCTACTAAAGCCCTAAACAAGCCCCTCTTCTTCAAAACACAGACAAAAGCAACCATTGGGTTTATTCACAATAATGCTTGGATTAGTTAAAGAAACCACATTCACCAACAGGAAAAGTAAATTTCTAAGCTATTGAATAACACTGCTATGTTTGGAAAAGATTTTTCTTTTGTAATTCTCCTTTAATTTCCTCCCATCCAAAGCTGCTGAGAGGAGTCTGAAGCTAGGTTTTCATGAGGGAGTAAAGGAGTCCAACAACTGACTCCTATTTAAAATAAATGGTCCTGGAAATGTAAGGTAACATTTCCATAAATACTTGAGTGATTTGAGGTTTAGGTTCTACTAAAAGTCATCCAGTATTTCCAGCTCCCCAAGTCAGACAGGGAAAAGGCAGACCAGTAAACTAATCCTTACTATCACATAAGGAGGGACTGAATGGAGGCACATAAAGCGCAAGAAAATGAGGAGGAAACTGAGGACAGAGGAGATGCCTATGTTCAAGAAGTTTATACACTGAGAGGCATAAAAGGCAGTTCAACAGGAAAGAGGATAGACAGAAAAAATATCAGACTATATAAACTGAAACATAACTTTCAGTCGCTTTGGTTTGCTTTGGATTTTGAGATACGACCTCAGTAAATCCACATAAAATTGTATAACTTTATCACCTGACTCAGTGCCTCTGAATTCACCACAGTTTGGTTTTTTTTCATTCTGCTTCCTGATCAGATTAGAAAGTGTCTGAAGTCAAACTGTGCATTCTGGTAACCTTTCTGAATAGTTTTGCTTTCTTCATTTCAATTGTTGTTTTTCAATTAAAAAATATTATTAAAATACCACTTTTGGGTGGGTAGTGACTACCATGACACTGTGTAGAAAACCAAAGCAATTGGAAGCAAGCTAGACATTCTAAGTACATTTTTAAAATACCTTATTGCTTAAATAAAATAAATCCCTTAGTCTAGCAATTACTTTCAGATGTTTGATTGTTTATTTTTAAAGAAGTGTCATGTCAACCATTTAGAACTGACAAGAACTATTTTGATATCTTCACAAGTTTTCTCTAACATCTGCTCCCCTCTTTATATTGGGAACTACATACTCATCTTCATTGTCTCTTGTATTTATCTTAATTTTGCTGTATTTTATTTTATTATTGGAGGAAAAACTAAGCAGAGCTGTTTGTGGCAAGATTTAGTTACAGGAAACCCAACAGCTAAGCCCCAGTTTCAGCTGAGACAATTAGACTGTTGATTTTGGTAGCAGCTCAGGACTTCTATTTGACCCAAATGCCTTTCAAGTCTATCTGCCAGTTGATGCTCAAGCCTGAAAATTTTCTGTATTCTTGCTACAGATAGAGGGCTTTGTTTCCTTTTCATTTGAGGTATATTTCTATCCAGATCTGAATGTTTTGCTGAAGTTCTTCTCCATTCACTGGAACAGATTAAAAGAAAAAAAGGAAATAACAATATTTTCCAGAACTTTCAACCTCTTTTTAAGTTTGTTTTCCCCTTAATTCTCTGTTCCTTGATATCTGTGAGTTGTTGAGGACAGTGTTTTTCTCAAAGCAATTTTGCCACTCATGGAAAGTAGTGGGTGCTAATTTTTAATGCTTAGCTTAACTGTTGCTTTTTTCTATCTAGCAGCTGTATTTAATAGCTTATATTACTATTTCACCTGTTGCAGTAAAGGACTCTAAAACACTGAACACGCAATACTTTTTAAAAAGTGATCCATATTATTATGTAACACCAGAAGACATTTATTGAAAGGTTTGAAGAAATTACTAATGAAAAGAGCAGTGTTGTTATACAGTCTTTTCATCAACTGCTACAGAAACTTCACAGCTGAATTATCAAAGTCCACTGCCATTCTTGGATGGATGTTTCGTTAAGTGGATGGGCTCTAAAACTTTATGGATGCTCTGGGAGAATGTAAATACTAGCTGAGAAGTGTTTTATTATCTGTCAGTAGTTTGTGGGCTGGAGTCTTGAGCAGTTTTTTTTGTCCTCTTTTTGTTTCTTCTTTTTTTACTTGTTACACTTTTCTAGCACCTGATGTAGGGTAGGTCACAGCAGTGGATGCTGGGTGAAAACAGTTACCAGGGACAACTCCAGCCGTGGAGTGGCCAGAGATCCTAAAATCCTGTCACTGCACCAGTCCACCCCACTGGGTTCATAGTTCAGTGCTCCCCAGTGAGCACCCACCCCAGTGTGTTCCCAGAGTGGGATCTTTGCCAGGGCTGGTGCTCCTGAGCCACATTGTGGAGTCATGTTCCTGTGACTCTGCTGGATTTTCATCTCGGACAAATAGTGTGTGACTTCTCCGCAAGCGAGAAACACTGCTGAATGTGGCACTCATCCTCCTTAAAAGATGTCCAGAAAGTCTGAGAGATTTAGAGTATTATTCTTACCACGTGGATTCTTTTAATTAATTAACTTTCTAGAAACCAAAACAGAATGCAGGACACTACTGCAATGCAACTTGCTAAGCAATAATGCGTTTTTTCTTCCAAAAGTCACACTTGATAACAAACAATACTCATAGGCATAAGATGACTGTGGACAGTATGAGCTAATGTCTCGTTGTGAGAAACTTTTCCATTAAGGCTCAGAATGATGTTTAACATATTCTTCCCATTACTGAGCTAAACTAAACATTGTATTAAGTATGGATTTCTCAATGAATGTTACTGCTGTTTATTTTAGCACGTGCATACATGCGGAAGTGGACACGTGTACGTACGCATTTTGGGGATCAAAAGCACATCAACAGCGTGGTTCACTCTACTCCCAGGATAAAATGTTTTTTGACATTTCTGTTTTAATGAAACCTGTTCTGACTCTTTTCCAACCATAGAAGTATATTTAAACCAAGCTTCTTTACATAAACATGAAATGCCAAAGTTACATGTTCTCTCCTGTCAAACAATGGAGAGTGGCTGAAAGGGTAGATTTCTTTATCTACGATAAAAAGTGCTGCTGAGGATGATCACCAAAATTTATGTACCATATAATTTTCCTCTCAAAATTCAAAAGCTTTGGTGTATAGCAAACACGTGAATAACTTATCAAATCCTGTGTAGGTGATGGCTTTAAGACAACTTCAGTTTTAAGCCTTTGCGCTTTGTTTTTGGCATTACATAGAACTTACTTAGGATTGCAAAGCTGAATATACTTACATTGAGGTTTTGGGACAGGGCAGAAGACGGACAGGTTGGTTGCTTTTCACTCTAAGAGACCCAGATTTCCTGATTGTGTTAGGCCTGGTGTTACTTTGTTGATTTTAAGTTGGTCCTAGGGGAAAAAAAAAGCTTTTAAGAAATGTATGAGCACACTATCCCTTTTTTTTTGCCAGAAATTTTAAGAAATATTAGTCAAATTTTTCAAATGTAGTGGCTTAACATAGCCTTTTAATTCCATATTCCAGCTTCTTATTCAAAGTCTACTGTTCAGAAGTATGAAAACCTGGCAACTCATTCACTTTGAGTAGCCTTTTTAGTTATTCAGTGCTTGTGAAAACTGATGTAGCAGTTTGAATATGGACCAAAAATCCTAGTGTTCGGTGTTTTTGTTGGCAATCCTGTAATAATTAAGCTGTAAATCAAAATATGGGTTTGGATTTCAAAAGTGCCTTGAGCCTCGTTCCCACCCTTCTACAGAGACACTGCATAACTTTTTCAGATTACAAGGTATAAAATTATCAGTCTGAAATACAGATGAAAAACTTCTACCTAATCTTGTATTTCTCCATGTGTGTCATGCCCATGAAAATATACATACAAACCCTTTTATGAAATGCATAAATAAAATCATTAGTTCCCAAGAGGCAAGTCCCAAGCATTACTGCACTCATAATGTGAGTATACCAACAAGGGGAGCCACAGACAATGCGAGTGCTCTGTATAAAATAAAATCTGCCTTTCTATTTTATAGTCTGATCATTCTCACACAGCTGCTACCAAGTCCTCTGTGCTTCGCCTGTCCCACTGTCATGACTGGGAAGAGTGTTTGTGATTTGGTGTGTCCAGCTGCCATCGAGATGTTTAACGAGTTCAGCTGTGGATGGAGAATTCTGGGTGAGTGGGGTGAGCACGTGCTCAATCATAGCTGGGGAGGGTCCCGTACCTCTCTGCACAGCCCCTGCCCTCAGCTGCTCACCATGCACTGCACTTGCTGCTCAGCATCCATCCCACAGGGAGCCACAGGCTCCTGAAACCCAGCTCAATGATAAGCAGGGTGATCGCTCTTCATGTGCTGATCTGCTTTGTGGTTGAAAATTGAGGTATTTGGCCTAAGATCTTCCTTGCCTGTGTTTCTGCTCTCCAGAGCCACTGGTTTCCCAGCAGTCAGAGTAACTCCAAGGAGCCAAATACACCCAAAGGCCTCTCTCCATTTAATTTTAGCATTTTATCAGCCAGGGCAAAATGCGAACTCAAGAGCAGCGGCTCCCAGCCCCTGCAAGGCTGCGCTGCAGCAGTGCCGTGTACCCAGCACACAGTGGGCCCCAGGCAGCTCTGCCCTGGGGGGCCTGGCTGCCACAAGACCATGCAAAACTTAGGAGCAGGAAGCATTTGGAAACAGAGGAGCACTGATTTCCCAAGGGAAACCTGCTTGACTGTTTTACCTCAGATTTATTCAAGTCCATTTGAAACGTGCCCACTACCCTGTTTCATCTGAATGCCACACCAGGGCTATTGTAATGTCTCTCAAATCTGACAAAAAAAATAGTTAAATTATTGTCAAAACGATGCATTTTAACAAAAGAAGCTTGAATTTTCTAGACAGAGGAGTGTTTTCTGCCAGAAAGGAGATCTCCAAACATTAGCTCCCATACCTCCCAGGTACATTGTTGCCACCCAGCCCTTGAGTTTCTGATTGCTGGCTGGAATCTGTTTCTCCTTTCAAGTGACTCCAGCTGCCCACCTGGTCCCAGCATGGGCTTTGAGAGTTGCTGCATCATGGCAGCCAGGTAGGCACCTTCTCAAAGTCCAAACCTCTTTCGGAAAGAAACCGGCTTCTTTCCAGGCCCTTTGTCTTAGACTATGGATTAGATTAATGATAACAAAGCTTTCTGGCCTCTGGTGTAAAATTTGTTTTAAAAAATCTCTTTCATGATAGCAGGCTAAGTTTTCTGGCAATACCAGATCTGGTCTCCAATCCACCCTTGCTTTGATAGATAATCTGTGGTGATTCTCTCCTGACTCCATCCATCTCTCGCAAACAGATCCCTGACGAGTTTGTGGTGCAGTTTAGGAGATATGTGATCACCTAGGGAACCAATAGGAGATAATGTCCTAGTACTGTGGATTATTTGCAATTGATTTCATCCAATTCACTGGAGCTGCACAAAGAAATGTATATTTGGCACCTTTCTGAGAGGACACTAAAGCCTGAAGAGCAGAAACTGCCAATGCATTACGCACAACTTTGTTGCCATTTGCTTCCTAATTTTTTGAAGAGTAGGGTTTCATTGTTTATCTTGCCAAACAGGCCTTCTCCTTCAAAGAATGAGGCAGTAATTCAGAACACATCTACACCCTATCAGAACTTCTAGAGATGCCTCTGTGCTCTGCAGTTCAGCTCAGGATACAAACTTCTGTGCAACTTGCAGGTATTTAGGTTTGGGACTTTGGCTCAGCTTCTTGTGTGCATGAGGGGAAGTCACCAAGTCAGAAGTAGCTTTGTATGCTTAGCAAAATGGAGACGTGCCAGACTGAAGGGGATGGCAGCTACTTTGCCTGTGACTGAGGAGAGAGGGATTAGGCATTTCAGCCAAACAGCTCATTCCTGCCTCCTGTTTGTACCATCCATGCTGCTGTTACTGCCTTTGTGGGATTAGGGAGAGGGTAAAGGAGTGCCAGCATGTACCAGAGGGCCCCAGTACAGCAGCAGCAGTCACATCTGTCCTTTTATCTGCAGCAGGATTTCTCTGCCTTTCTGCCCTGGTCCTGGCCTAGTTCCTGTCCCTCCAAACCAGGAATGACCCATCCTTGACAATCAAGAATGAACAGAAAAGTATGTAGATGGTGGTGCTGGAAACAATGGAAGTAAAGGGAAGGTCTCTGGGTGTCCTCCCTCTGAGGGGGAGAGAAAGGAAGGAAAAGAAGGGGTCACAAGGAGGAGAAGCAGCTTCATGAGCAGAAAAAGTGCCCTGTCTCCTTTAAACCTCTCCACACAGAGACCGCGCAATCCCCACCTTTCACTCTCATGTCTTTCCCCATCCCACACCACCACTGCTACCCCTTCCTGCCTTGTCTGCTCCAAGGATGCCCTCAGCTGGGAATTTGGTTTTGCTACACAGTGTATCAAATAAAAAGACAAATTCCAGCTCCAGCAGATCACTCAAAAGGCTCCCACTGATTTTTCTTAGGGGAACTCCTGGCCACTCTGAGCTGCTTTCTTTAACAATCACCTAATACTATTATCCAGCTCTTCGTGTCCTGAGACCAATCACTTGATGTGCATTCTTTCACTTCACTACTTTCAGAACTGAAAACCTGTAATGGTGCAATAACAATTTTTTAACCTGAAAAAATAATCTCTTGAAAGATTTCCTACTGATACGATCACTGTCTTCCCTGTGTTATTCAGTCACATGCAGATCCTGATATATATATATTAGGACTATTTGGAGAAATCCCAAGTACGAGCCATAATGTTGAGCAACTTGAAGCAAAAAGAGTCTTTTTTTGCTATGGAGAAAATAACTCCCAAGAAGGCTTCTTGGAGAAGGAAGGAAGGGAGAGAGGGAATATGAGAGAGAGGAGAATGAGAGAAATCATTCCTAAGACAACATTTAAGCATTGAATTTCCTGATTGATAGAGTTTCATTTCATTGCTCTGCTTTTAAGAATTACTTTGTGCAAAATTGTATCTGAAAGGAGAGAACTTCTTTTCTGTGTACTAAGTCTTCAGATACAGTGAGGTGGCTTGCGGTCTTCTCTCCTTTCCACTCTGCTACCTGCAGGTATTAACTGAGTATGGAAAACAACATTTTCTGTTTGCAATTCAAGTGCCGAAAGACAAAAGCAGAAAGGCAGAAAATCACAGAATCACTGTATTCTCTCTCTTAGCACAGAAACAGCATGATCCCTAGTTAATTTAAGTAGTCACAGAAATATAACTTCTATTTTAAGCAGGTATTTAAGTACTGCTGATTCAATATTCAGCCCAAATGCAAATAACTTTTGTGGAATGAGGCTTGCACTGAACTGGATCCACTTAGTACCAGAAAACATTAACATCCTGGAACTGACATTTGCAATTTTGAATTCCAGCTTTCCAAGTATAATTGGTGTCCTTGTAAATGTTTTGGTATCAAAGTTGGGACTCGCTTTGGATAAGACAGTCCATAAACTCCATTTTTTTCCCCCATTTATTATTTCCTTTTCCAGTGTTCCAGAGATGACAGCTGTAATATTTAATACTAAGAAATAGTAAATTGAAATAGCATGTTTTGAAGTATTTATTAATTATAATATATATTGGTTGCTTTCATTTATAATTCACTTTTCTCCTGACATTGTTCTCTTTTTTGCTTAAAGTACCTGTGATTCATATCTTCCATTATAAAAAATACACAAATATTTTTACATAACTACGGCTTTTGTCTAATCACACACCAAAACAGAAGGTAGAGGATATGAAAATTACTTATGACAGATGAGTCACATTAATATTTTGTTCTAAGCCACAAGAAAAATGAGACAGAAGGGGTGGGAAGCAGGACAGATCAAAACCCTTAGTGCCTTATGATCCAAAACCACAACTAGCTATTGAGGTGCAAAATGTTCTTTTTTAAATAAAGTGTGAGAAAGACGCAGAGTTTTGTACTGAAAATGCTGGCAGCACATAATGTTGCAATTATTCTCAATATTTTGAGATGCTTGAATCATAACCAAAACTTTGAGCAACACCGAGGTAAAAGCATTTTTATGCTCCTTCACAGACACACAAAAAAATAAAAAAGAAGAAAAATTGAGTTTGTTACAGTTGCTTCGGAAATGGTGTGCCAAGTTTCTACCAGTGACTGAGAGTAATAACAGAAGGAAGGGATGTCACGACATCCTCTTGCCTATTTTATTTTTTCCATTGTAGTAAATTCAGAATAATTTAGATAGTACTCCTGTTAGCTTTATGGGATTTCTGTGCTGCTTTAAAAAATCTTGTGGTTTCTGTCTTTGAAAAGAATCATTCTGACTGCCTTTTACAGGTAGTTTACTATTTCAGTACATGTGGCTAACAGTCTGCATATGAAGCATAATCTTGCTTCCTATTTAGAGGACAGTAATTAGGATCAGTCACACCGGGTACACTTTCAGTAGGTTATTAACACGCATTATTGGATTTAAGAGGAAACATTACTCCCTCCATCTGATGTGATCAGATAATATTATTTATAATCTGTTGGGTGAACAAGGTATTCTGCTTCCTAGGACCTGAGTATTCTCTTTCTTTATTCCCTCTTCTTGACCCAGTATCCAACAAAGAGCTCAAGTCAGCAAGACAGTAAACATCCTTCATGAGCTTGTCAGCACCCTCAGCTCTTGGGAAAGGATGTGCTTTTTGTGGTACCTGATGGAGGCAGGCAGAGTCCTTGAGGGAGGTCTGTGCACTATCGGAGTTTCCAGCTTCCCTGGCTGCACCACGGGGGCTTCAATATGGACCTGACAGACACTTCAGCCTGCCAGGCCCCACTCCAGCAAACAGTGGGGAAGGATCTAAGCATCCACGTGGAGACTTGTATTTTGCCATTTATGAGAACTTCAGTGCAGCTGTATGTGTGCTGTGAACTCCAACAGTTACTCTTTAGGATTGAAGTGGAGCTGTGTTTCTCATCATGAGAGTGAATTAGGTAGATAAGTATTAGCTCTGCTTAACACCACTTGTTTGTTCTTCTAGTTATGGGCAGGGGCCCTGTTCCGACCCACTCCCCACCAAAATCTGTCTTTTCCTCATATGATAATGAAAGTAGCTGTTCGGTGCATACCATGATGGGCTGGGCTGCTTTTTGCCACTTTTTCATGCTGTGTAGGAGACATTAAACTTGAAAGTGAACAGACACTTTATGGACTAATAGTGAAAATTTAAGAACTAAATGGGTGGTCTTGACCAGATAATTCCTGTGGGCTTTATTCAGAGAAATACATGTCTGACTAATTAAGCACATCTGACTAATTAAGCACAATGCTTTCAGTATCTAGCTATAAAGCCAAAAAAAGAAAGTTCTCCTTTTTCTCCATTTTTAATTTGCCTCATCATGCCTGAGGAATTTTTCTACCTTGTTAGTTTATGCAATACTCTGGACTTGTTCTATAGGTATAAAACACATTTTCTATAATCCATCAAACATCAGTAACTTGATTCTTCATGACTGGGCTATCAGAGGCTAATGGGGTGTGATTGCAACTTGTTTGCAAATAGGTATAGTTGTTGTAGTTTGTTTAGTCCATTAGAAGTTAATAATTTAGTTTTTGCTTGCCAGGCAATGTGTGAGATCCGTGCCTGGAAGTAACCATAAGCCCATGGGGTAATGGTACTCCATTTCTTTAGTGACACTGGAACTATCACAAGATGTGTTTCTAGTTAATAGTGGCTTATAACTGTGATAAGCTTCTCAGGCGTTTCAGCCAAAGCAATTCCTACAAAACCACCTCCCCAGAAAAGGTTTGTTGGAGCACACTGAACTGCAATTAAGAAGTAGGCCTCTGAGGGCCAAGAAGATTATATTATTGGTCCAGACAGAAATTTTGCCAGGCCTTCAGGACAGAGTTATGTATCACTGCATGTTTCTCTCTGGTATGTTTCTGCACCATGAAGTTGGACAGAAATTCAAATTTATGATGAAATCTAAACTCTGTTAGGACTACTGAACTTCTGTCTTGAAATTTTTCTTGATTCTAACAAACACATAGAAGGATTTGCTAGTGCAGCCAAAACTAGCTGTTTCTGGGAGAGGTACTTGAAAAGGAAACAGTAGGTATAAAGGGCATGGTGTAATTTAGTCAGGTTATTTATGTGTGCCTCTTAAAGAAAAAAAAGAAAGGAAGAAAAAAAAAAGAAAATAAATGTAAACTTTCCAGTTCCTTACTGCTGCCAATCTCAACAAACCGATTCTTTATCCATTCTGGAATTTTTATCAGCTTAGTCTCATATTATAAGCAAAAATGAAGTGAAGTGCACATTTTTTTATATAATCTAGTAAAAAGTTAGAACACATAGTTTGCTAATATATCATGCAATGACCAATGTGCTCAGTTTACCACAGGTATAGGTAGTGCTCCTTACCCTGACTGGCACCAGGCAATTCTTGCTGCTTTGTTCATTTGTTTGGCTAAACTCCATGACCCACACCACATCCTTTTATGTAATTTCTCTCTAAAAGTTAAGGAGAGCCATAAGGACTATGCTAACTTCTGTAGTGTGTATTTGAAAGAATTGATTTAAACTCCATAAATATAATCCAGATGAAATATATCAGGGCAGAGAACAACTTTGACTGTCATCTGCATACTGTGCATGTGCAGAAACAAGCAAAAACCAAAAGTAAATTCTACCTTTCATTGCTGATACCCAGATAACTGAATATGGAGCACTCTATACCTTTGGTTTTTTGCAGATGGAAAAAGCTTAAAGGAGATGAAATTGCCGAACAGTTTCTACATTGGCATTATAGAATCTCACA
This sequence comes from Melanocharis versteri, assembly GCA_013397845.1. NCBI lineage: Eukaryota > Metazoa > Chordata > Aves > Passeriformes > Melanocharitidae > Melanocharis > Melanocharis versteri. The sequence goes on along the minus strand of VZTG01008040.1, from coordinate 207,742 downwards.
TCATAAAGAAAAGGCAAAACTTTTCTGTTCAAGTCTCCAGAGCACTAAGCTGATGAAGCAATTAAATAGGCATCTCATTTCTTTTTGAGAGCAAGTGTTAGATGTTGAGTTGCATACATGATTAGATTCTTTGCTGAATAGGAGCTTACACTAAAGTGATGGAAATGCCCCCATACTTAGCAGAGAGCAAAATACCAATGGCAGGAAAGTATGGGTGGGTTTCTTTTTCACCATACTTTTCCTCTTACATAAAATCAAAGCAATTAAACATACTCAAACAGACATGTTTTATACTCGGGTTGGGTGGAGGAAATGAAAAGGAACATGGTCTACTATTATTTGTCAAAAAGGAGAAATGTTATATTTGTACATTTCATCACAGAGGAAAATGCTTTCAGGTTTACAGAGGAAAAAGTACTGAGAATATGTTCAAAATGCTCTCCTTGGAAGTAAAATGCCTACATGGACTGTAAAGTATGACCTCCTCTTCATTCCCCTTAGGGATTCATGATGTTTGTTGTCTGTTCCTTTTAAGGCAAGATTTTAGGAGTTTCCCATTACAGGCAAGAAGGAGAATTCCTCTCCATGCTAATATAGTACCCAATAAGCTCATGCCAGTGGCTTATTTGGTCATCTTTACAGTAGTACCGAAATATTCACATATTTATCTTCACAGTACCTTGTGAGATAGGGAAGAGGCACTACTCCCATTTTGTGGCTGGAATGAGGCTAAGTCCTCTCCCCAAGGTTGGTCAGGAGATGTGTAAGAGATGTGAGGCATAGGAAGGAGGTATTCCCTGTCTCAGGGTACTGCCTTAGTGGGTCAGCCTATGGAGCCTTATCCAGGAGCAGCAGCACAAACACTGCCTGTGTTTGAAGGAATTGTGACACATCCCACCTCTTGAACTGTGTTGCACTTGGGATATGTCCTGTGAACTCAGCCAGATCTCATGGCCCCCTGCCCCTCGAGTCCCTGAATCCAAAAAGCACAGCCTCCACTTTTCCAAGCACTGAATTATTTTTATCTTATGAGTGTACTTTGCTAATTAAAACTTGTAGAGCATACTGTGTTTCTATCATGCCTGGAATTTCTGTTCCCAAGTTTCATCAGTTGATGCGTTTCTGTAGGTGATATTTACACATGTGACTGCATTAGGCTCTCAGCCGTGCTGCTGTGCAGATTGAAAGCTTTAAGGAGACAGCAGCTGTAACATCAGTTGTGTGACAAGTCAGCAATGATGCTCAGAAGCCAGGCACGAGTCATGCAATAAACATGGCAAATGCCACTGAATATATATAAGTAATAAAATGGACTGATAAGAATGATAACATTATTAAACACAGAGCGGTTTGGGTTGGAAGTGACCCTGAAGAACCCCTAGTTCCACCCCCCCTGCCATGGGGCATTAAAATTTTTTCTCAAATTTATACAATAAGAAATAGCACAAGCACTGCAAAATGAAGTAAGTACTTTGACTTAGCTGAAGTCCTACAGACAGCAACAGAAAGAACATTTGGATGGAAATGTAACTAAGCAGAGATTCTGTAAATATTTCAGCTATAAAAAGACACAGATGTCCAGGCTTTGATGAATTCCTGAGAATAAGAAGATTAACTAATGCTAATTCTAAAGATAGATACCTCTTCTGAGTTTACAGAAAGATTTTGGTGATAGATTGTTTCTAATCACAGTTCTAACACTTCTGAATTTATGAAGATGTGTAGAAAGTACAGATCTTGAATAAAGATGGATTGTAAAATGCTGTCAACATTCTGGCCAGCAGAATGGAAATAGTCTTTTAAAGTGTAAATCAGATGTTTATCATTTTAGATTAATTAAGAACAAATTCAGAATGGTATTAGTTCATGTATTTCATTTTACTTTTTCATAAATGTAGAATTGAGTGTGATGTCCGTCTTTTCAGGAGGTAGAAAGAAAGATTTTGATAGAGTGGGATAGAGTGGCTAAATCTAAACTGTTCTCCATACTGTGGCCATCTGAACATGGCAATGTAACTTCTCTGTTCTAGAGTTCAAACTGCAGGTAGTACTAAAATGAAATTTGCATGCATATGGGAGAACTCTCCAGGAGTTAAGCCCTCTTTCTTTTATCCTTGGTATTTTAACCTGAACTAATCTGAAGTCATATGCTACAACAGTTATAAAACCACTTTATAGGTAAGTTCCACCCTTCTTCTGGATAACATCAGAGTGACATGACAGTCAAAGTGATCTATAAACTTGTAACTTCCAACATGGATATAACCTTACGTGTAGATAATGTCTGTATTACATGACAGAAAATAAATCTGTTCTCTGTTTCCATGGCTTAGAGTGTGGAGAATTTAACAGACTTAAATACCTTCACTGGTGTCCAAGTCACAGGGAGATGGGGATCATAGAATCTTAGATTGGTTTGGGTTGGAAGAGGACCTTGAAGATCATCTGGTTCCATTGCCCCTGCTGTGGGCAGACACCTTCAACTAAAGCAGGTTGCTCAGAGCCCCATCCAACCTGGCCTTGAATTTCCTTGGGACTTAAATATTTCCTAGAGACTTATATATTATTATTGATTTCATGTGGGATGACCTCAGACACCATGTTCAGAAGTGGTAGTCTAAACCTATATTGAAGGGCAGAGTTAAATGGAATCTTTAGCTTTTGGAAACTGGAAAAACACCAGACATTTCTTCCCTCAAAAACTGAAAAATGCAAACAAAAACATGAAATTACTTACCTTCCCCAGCAGCTGGTTAATGCCTTTAATTTCTTAGGGAATAATAGTACAGGGTTGACTGGGATAAGTTTTAGGTCTGGCAAACATTAAAAGATATTTCAGATCTTAGCAGGATAGCTGGCAGGTTTAGTAGATATCATATTTGGTTATGGAAACAGTAAAACAAAGGATATGGTTATTTTAATTTAAAACTGGACTTGAATAGCATGAGGTCTGATGAAGGAAGATGGGTCAAATTTGTTTCTGACTGATAGATACAGCTGTGTTAGAGATCAAAACTAGCAAGAGAATCGCAGAGCTATTAACATCCTACTTTTATATCACTATTTTCAGATGCATTTTTATTGCAGAAAGAAGTGTAAAAATATCTGAGGACAGATATGGGATGACAGTGACAAACAATGGGGAAAATCGGATATGCTCTGACTCCCAAAAATCACGAGAGAAAATGAATATTTCATTCTCCTCAAATGAGCTCTTCTTCAAAGAAAGATAGAAAGATATCACTGTGGGTTAATTTTCCCCTAAAGATGAACTCTCCATTATTTAGAGGTATGGATTGTTGCAGTGGTCACCAGTTCATCGAACGTGAGTATCTCCAGCAGAGGATATGAAATGTGGTTTTCAAGAAGCCATGTATCACCTACATGGTAGATCCTATTCTGAGAAAAAAGACAGGGGTAAATTGGGCAGAACATGTAGAGATATGTTGTCAGCTTATCTTCAGCTGACTTGATTTGCTGGAGATGACACGAGCAACAGTCTTGTTAGATGCAGGGTCCACCTCCCACAGAAGTCCTATCAGCCAGCAGGCAGGCCATTTAACAGCTCTGTGCTAATGTCTTCCCATCTACAGAATGATTCTATTAACATTTACCCACCTCATAGTGGAAGCTGGAAGAGATTAATTAACATGTGTAGTTATTTAAAGCTCTTGGACTGAAAGCTGCGCTAGAGATCCAAGATATTTGCTAATATTATTATTTCTATACCTAGATGATTTGCTCACGTGTTTGCCAGCACAGAAACCTACTGGATGCAGCACAGCATTGGACAGTTGTTCAGATGAGGTCAATGGTATAGACAATAGTTCTAACTGGCAGGGTGCTTTGGAAGATCCAGCCATCCTAAGGCTTTATTGCAACTCTCTGGCCATACAGAATACAAATCAACTTCAATTTATGTTTCTATTAGCTCCAAACACACTAAGGAATGATCTGGGAATTCATTCCAGCAGTATGCAATCTCATTTGAGCAGATGTCGCAACCTCCACCTTGGACTGAAAGCCCATTGTGAGCCAGGAGAAAATAAAGTTTTAATATGCTGCATAATAAGGCAAATGCTGTTATTTGGAACTTCTAGCAAAGACACCTGCTGACAGCTGGCATTAAAAGGGCAATGACACCTGCTAGACACATTGCAAAGGGGGTAGAGGCAAAATCTGATCCTTGCTGAAGTCAAGGAAAGTTTTGCCACTGACTTGAAACATGCCAGAATTTCTCTTAAAATTGCTAATGATTTATATGTGTATCTACAGGGTTATGGGTAGTTCATTAAATATTTATACACAGGCAGATACCCATAGTGTCAAATAATGGAAATGCTGAGATACCAAAGGAATATTATTAGCGTAATAAATATCTAGTAGAGAAGAAAAGATAGATCACACCTTACATCAGAAACTGATTGATTCCAGAGTTTGCTATCATCCCAAACAAAAGTCATAAACCAGACCATGCAGCAGTGTTGGGGAAAAGCACTTTTCAATGCTTAGCTGGTTTGTAATTTCTAGGAGCAAAATGTCAACCAAGAATATAGGGAAAGGAAAGAATTCCTGTGCATTCACTTTGTGCAGCAAATACATCGACTGACTCCTTTTTTAAATGTATGCAAATCCATGGGCTTTGATGGAGGTCATAAATAATTTATGTAGAGCAAGCTCTGAGGAGAACCAGCTCTGGTTTTTGCTCATGTATTTTGCTAAGTTTCTCTTTCTTCCTTCGTTATATTAGTACTGTCAGTCTCCTGTAAGTGTCTAAATTGTTTTCTTTAAATTATTTTTTTAAAAATTGCAGCTTTTAATAATCTACCAATAAAACCTTTACAGCTGAGTCTGCTAAAACACTTGTTCATTCTCTAAAGGGAGCAAATTTGCATACAGATTTTTGAGAGTGCTGGGAGAACGTTTCCCTTGAAGTAATTTTTTCCAATAAAATCCCAGGGTGCTTGTTCAAGAGGTTGGTCTGACAGATGAACTTTCACAAGCTGAAAAAATTTAGACTGGTTGTGTCTTTCCAGTGTCTATATCAATATCTAAACACACAGATGTGTGTTTTTATGTGAGGGTTTTATGCAAAGCCGGGACAAGAGCCTGACACCTTGTTTCAAAGTAGGCACAGTCAGCCATCAACCTGCAGCAACAGGCAGCCCATCTGCTGTAATGCACCACGGGCCAGGGAAGAAAACCAGTGACGAAGCACCACTGAGCTGTTCCTACTTGCAGAAGACTCTCTGGTTGTTTTGGTGTAGTATAACTTACACAGTAAAAAAATGTAATTGTCTACACTAGAGAATACAAGCCTGAAAGGCTCCAGTGGAACAGTCATGTAACTCCCTTCCTGTGAAAGGCTCAGCAGCAAGGATTCCCCCTCCTGGTGCTTCAGGACTCAGTTAAAGCTGCCAGTACCTTCTGTGCATGGCTGTGGCCTTTGGGTTCTCTGTCTCTTTCTGGCTGAGATAGAGAGATGCTGGAGAAACTACAGGGTCTGCTTACTTGTACTAAAATCCCACATTTGGAGGAACTCACAGTGACCAGGGGATACCATAGCACTCACTACTTCCATTTTGGTGAGTAAAGCAGAATGAAAGCTTGTGTTCACATGAGGAATGGAAACTGAGCTGACTCTGGAACTTTTTTCCAGAATGGCTATTGCAAAGTGACCCTATCACCACAGTGAAGGCATTAGACTAAATAGTTTGTGTTGCTGTGGTTCCTCTGGTAACGCAGCAGCTGCTGTCCTTTCACAGTGAATCTGTGGCAGATTAATTCACCAGTCCAGTTTTAGACAAAAAAATTTGGGTAAAATACTGGTGCTTAGGAAAACATAATATGGTAGTTTGCAGACAGAAGAACCCTGTGGCTTCTGTTTTCTTCCTCCAATGTAATTGGCAGTGGTAGATTTAAAAGGTGACTATGTTTTAAAGGGAAGTGTAACTACGATCAAGTGTCACTTTGCAACATGCATTACATGCATGTACATGGTAACACAATTCCACCTGCTCGTATCTGATGCAATCACATCACATGTCATGATGTCTTTCAAGTTTCAATAAGTACTCTGTTTCATTTTTTCCTGCTTTATAGTATTTTCTTCCTAAATCTACCTCTAGATCCTGTAATACTCTTAACATATCTGAAAATCTACTACAGTAGCCACTTTATTTAAATAACAAGACTCCCCCTTTACTGAGGAATTAAGCAACCTTTGTTGGCAGCAGTCTGCTAGAGTGCTTAATTCTGTAAAGGTTGTGCAAAACCCAGGCTAAACTATTGAAAGAATGTTTCAAAAAAATCAGAACTGAAGGTTTGCTCTGTTGCAGCGCAAATAAACTTGCATTAGCTCTTCAAAGCAGACCTCATTGTTCAGTGTCTCTGAGGCAGCTGTTGCTTTCTCAGCAGAAATGCCTGTGATTCAGTTTAAAATGGTCCTCAGACCTTTTTCACTGCATCAAATGATATCATCAGAAAACTCTGTGCTCTACATGACCAAGAAAGTATTCTACAGTATTTTAAGTAATTCTCTCTATACAGCAGAAAACTGAGAGTGACATGAGGAGATTATCTCGATTTGGCTTTCACATGGATGCTGTCGCTTCTTTCAGCCCAAGCAATTCTTTGATTATTAATTAATCTCAGTGCCTCTAATGAAAGAACTCGGGGAGTGATCAGCACAAGTCAATGTGAGCAACAGGCATAAGATCACTCTTCATGTCTCAGGAAATGCTATTGCTCAGCAGCAAACTGATACTGCTGATATGAGCAGCCCAATCTCATTCCCACTCGGTGGAAAAGCCTGTGAACCAATAGTAGAACAACAAATGTATGTGAAGGTGTAAATCCCTCTGAAAACAGCATTAGCAGGTAGACTGTTGGTTTTCAAACAGGATTTAAAAACAACTGGGAGTGGGTATTGCTTCCTTTGGGAGCATGCTGAGGGGCCACAGCTGGAGAAAATGAAATGTCTTTGCTCTCAACAAAATGGAGTGCCTAACACTGCCAGGTTTGTAGTAATGCTGGTTAGAGCTGAAGACAACTTACAGACACACGACTTTCTAGGATAAGTCTGAATAAGTTTTGTTACTACCAACTCAGGGTTAGGAAAACAAAGGAAAATGGAAAGAATCGTTTGCCTGAAGGTTCCCAGCAAGTCACTGACAGTGCCAAGCCTTAGGTCTTGTTGCTGAGCTCTGTGTAGAGAGAAGTATCCCTTGCACAGAGATGTTGACAGCCCAGTTTCATTCCCATTGGTGGAAAACATTCAATTCATGTCAATTGCTAACTTGGCTTAGGTCACGGCTAGACACTAAGTAACAAATTGTCTTTTTTTTTGGTATCATTCAGTTCTGCACTAAAAAGCAGACTCAAGAGTTTATGTTTGTAGTGCGGTTAAACAAGTGCATAGACATCAGATTCCTATACATGTGAACAGGTCTCAGCTTCTTCATTTTCCAAGAATTTAAGTAAATTCCTTATCTGTTGACATGCTGATCAGTTTTTCATTACCAACATTTATATAAAGAGAACACATGTAGATAACCTGTGTCATTAACTAATATGTATATGCTACTGAGCCATATAATTTTGAAGGTGCAGTGATTTTGAATATTTCTAGCAAGCCTAGTTTCCCATTAATATAGTTTAAAGTAAAAAAAAAATCCTTAAGCCTTAGTTCTCTTTCCCAATCCTTTCAAAAATGTAACCCTCCCTTTGAAAGGCTGGTGGTGTCAGAAATTTGAGAGTTAAACTGGGCGTCTTTTGTTTAAAATTGTTAATGTCTATCTCATCTGTTCTCTCCTATCATTTTCAATTTATCAACAGTGTGTAGTAATATGTTTGATTCATTAGAAGTGAAAAAAGGATGGCAAAAGCAAGTAAATATGTCAGCTAAACCCCACAAGTATTAAGTCACCTCAATTTGTTTGTCTGGTACAAACTGGTCTCTCATTGGGTGAACTGAGGCCAGCTTGATTCACCACCAAAATGCGAATCTGGATCTGACATTGAATTTGCAGATGTGCATAAGAGAAATCCCTTGAGTTTTGAAATAATTGACTTTACGGAGAGGCAGGAAGAATGTAAACAGCATTGTTAAGCAGGATGAAGTTTATCAGTTACTGTCATTACTACTGAAATCAGTCTCAATTTGACATCATGTTGATTTTCTCATTATTTTATCTAAATAAAGATTAAATTATTTTTTTCAATTCATTTAGATTACACAAATCCAGGATGTTTCTGAGCAATCTTCTTGCTTATAAACAACAAAAGGAAGTGATATCATACATGAAGTTAATAACTAAGAAGTGAAACTTTTGTGTGTGCAAAAATTTCAGTTTTAGAGCTTTCAGGAGAGAATGAGGTACAAGCACTGAAAGAAAACCAGCATGAGTTGGAGTGAAAAGTGCTGAAAACATCAAGCATATATTGAAAACCGCAAGCATGTAATTATATGCTGTCCTTGTAGAGAAGGCTTTCTAATTGTAAATTTGGGCTTTTGGAGGCGATCTTAAAAACAATGCTGTAGTGAAAAAACAGGACAATGTCTCTCTTTCTGGGCTCTCTGTTTATGTAGGCTGTCATCCAAAGCTGTCAAAGAATCAAGCCCTCTCAGCAGAGCTTTTCCAGGTGCTTTCTGTCTGGTGGAAGTTTACATACAGGCTGATTCAGAAGTGCAACAACTACAATTGAATTACCCATTCCAAATTCATTTACGCTTCTGTTCTCTGGTATTCAGTTGAGCCACAGAGCATCTTTTGGGTCATTCAGACCCACAACAGCCCTTCTAATGGGAGTGATGTACTTTACATGTCAACACAGACTAACTTATCTGGCTCATATTTTCTCTCTTGGAATGCAAGACCTAAAATAGATGCCATTGTAATACTTGGCTTTCATTTAAAGACCCATCTACTGATGCCTGATGGAAACATTTTTAAACACTCCATTTAGAGATAATTCTGCTCATGTGTTATAGATTTCTTCTATTCCCCTTTCTCCAGCTTAAACTAGCAGGGGAAAAAAAGGGTTTTGTCTGTTTAAGATTTCAGTAATTTTATTTGTGGCTCCAAAGTGCTGAAACTTCCAGAGCAATGCATGATGCTGTCACAAACAGAAAATTACACCTGTTTTTTAAAAGTACAGAACACTTCTGTCTCACCTTCTTTTTTAAAAAATAGTAACTCTAGTATTATACCTGATACAAACGATGACAGTATGTCTAAGTTTTAAAAAGTGTCTGATCCTCAGTTTGAGACACTTTGAGGCAATCTGGTTCTCAGAAATGGGTGGTCTGTACTTGGTGAAGGTTGGCCTCGTTGTGCTGTCTCCAGCTGAGCATTTGGAAAGCCAAAAATCCAAAATCCCTCTTTCCTTTGAATGTGTGTTCCAGTCATCTGATGTGTGTGGAATTTGAAGCAGCTAAATATGTGCCCACAAACTGAATGACTGATTGCAAGAACAAAAATTGAAATAAGTTTTATAAATTATCAGTGATTGTTCAAATGAAAAATAAGTTACAATTTGAGAGCTGAAACCAACCTAAATAAAAGATTGCTAAGAAACTCTGTAAACACAAGTCTGTCTTTAACAAATACAGTTTTCTAATCACTGTTATTAAGACTGTAGCAAGTGGTCATGAATTATGGCAATTAGCCAACAGAAAAATACTGTCTTGAGTTAAAAATCTAGTGAATGCTATGATGTGTAAAGGGATATCTCTGCTTTTGCCAGAACGATCCTTAAAATCTTTCGAAGGAGAGAAGCATTTGCTGCAAAAGAGAAAGAAAAGGTCAACTCAAGTAAGCAGGGTACAGTTAGAGTGTCTGGACCTTTCGCTTTTCTAACAAATCTTCCAAAAATTCTTCCATTATTCACAGTGCTGCCTATCATGTTGGGAAAAGCCTTATTTGAACCCTGCTATATGGTGTAAAAGACTTTGCATGTTTGATCCATGGAATGGGGAAAACGAAACTTGTGATTCTTAAAAAAATAACAAACAGGAACAAGAAACCACAGCTACAGGTGCATTTGCATTTATCAAACATCAGGTGGACTCCTCTCAGCCATGTCAAGCTAATGTTGAATTGGTATCACATCCTTCTAATCAAAATGCCCCTTTGTGTGTATCTCAAGCACTGCTGCCTTCAGCCCACACAATGATTGCTTGTTTGCTTCATGTTTACAAAATTCTTTAACAAGATATGTAGACTTAACCAAGTTGGCCAACATTTTCCAAATGAATTGCCTAAAGCCTGGCTTCTTTTCAGAGATGCTGAGCATCAAAACTTTCTAGAGACTTGGAGAATGAATTGTTTTGCTCAGCATTTTGTGCTACTTTAAGCATTAAGATTTAAGCACCTTAGTCCAGGCACTCAGTATTTCTGGTTTAGGGTTAGGGACTAGATATTACAGCACTGAGCTACAGGGCTTCTATCATATGCATAAAAGCAAGGTGAATATTTAGGGTACACTAATGATCTGTTACGATGATGAGAACAGTAACACTTTATGGACATATTATATATGCATAAGGCTAGTTTGTCTTGCAGGTATTTTTCATTCTGACTTTCTTCAGAGGAAATTGTAGGTACTGATTATCCATCAGGAATAAGGTCCTGCATGAGGACAGGAGTCCTCCACGCATGACTTTCTGCTGGCAGAAGGAGTGACTGGCAGTGCCCTTGCCTTATGCCTGCTGACTTGGAAAAGTTATTGTTTTAGGACCTTAACTATTGTGTAAATGAGGTTGGTGCAGGGATCAATCAGCATGAGACTTATTTGATTTTTTTCACCTTACTCTTCCTTGACTGGATAATTAGAAAAAAAAAAAAATCACTCCTGTCTGCACTGATTCCATGAAAACCTAACGCAAATCACTAATAGTCAGCCATATGTGCATGGGATCAGCTCTTCACCAACCGAACTGTGCCAGAAGTACGATGTACAGCCATGAGGTTTTGTAAGGTCAGGTCTGGATTAACTGTTTTATGGAACAGCATTAAGCAACAAACTTTTCCGTTGAGTCATTCTGAAAGAAGTGAGGCTAAGTGAAAGGAAGGGCTGACTTCAGATTTCATGTCTGAAGCCATCAGAGGTCAGGTTCGATGCGAGAAATGTAAGGTAGAATTCATAGAAGGGTGACTAACTTCCAGGATTCAAGCATGTTCTTAGCATAGAAGTGTAAGGATGGGGAAATGTGCATTGCAAAATTTTATTTTGTTCAGATTTCAAAGTTTGCTTCACTTCCCTGACAAGTTTTGATTTCCTTTTTCTATATTTTCCTGCAAAATTTTCTTATTTGTGTTACATGAAAGGAACATTCTCTCGAAGTCCCACAGTAGGAATAAGCTTGAGATATAGATTCTTATTGTTCTTGAGACACAGATTCTTATTTTGATATGTTTTTACTTTCATTTAACTTCAAACTTCAAGCATCACTAGTCTCCTAATAAATTTATTTGTCTTTCATGCTCTAGTCAAGTGGCTCCATCACAGGAGAAAGTTCTAGAAGTAAGGCATCTCTGAAGTTTATGTCCCCCCATGCTTAGGTGGCAGCTCTGTAGTGGTTTTAGGGTTACAGTTTCAGTCAGAAGTATGCATGTTGCAATTAAGCCTCATTTTATTCTCTGACAGGCAAATGAACAACTTTTTCTAAGATAACCTGAGATTTTTTTTTTCACATTGCCCGTGCTAATATATTTATCTACTCCTGCCTTTCAAAAATAAAACCAGAGGTAATTATTCCTTGTTTTTGCTGAGAGAGAAATCATTTTATGTTTATTACAGTGCTTATGTATGGGCAGATATCACAAACTTGCCAAAGCACTGGAAGTTCATTTCCTAGCTGGCTACCAGCCACTTCTCTGTGTGCAAGTGTCCTGACTCCTGCATGAAATTAGGCCTAACTTTACTCAGTTTTGTCTTAAGAGATAATTTCCAGCTACTTTCCAGGAGCTTATAGAAGCTTGTTTAGTTATTAACTAGCTTTAAATGTATTTAATGACTTGGAACTTGTACAGCATTTGAAAAACACTAAAAAATGTTCTTGATACTGAATAAATAACAAGAACAGACCATGAAAAACTAAGATGCAGGAAGAAACTCTGGTAGAATTGTGATGATAGAAAACACTTGCTAACCCCTCCTTGGTACTGAGGCACACCTGGTGTCACTTAACCCTTCCCACAGCCCGTTTGTTTGGTGAGTTATTGCTATCTCCTTGTCCTTAGAGTGGTTCAGAAGCTGGATGCAGGAGAGTTGTTTTGATACTTTGTGCTTGCATTTCTATGTAAATATGTTTTAATCAAAAAGATCTGGGGTCTTTGTTTTTGTTTCTAAATGCAAAATCATATAGTCTCTTGAGGACATCGAGCTCTTAATGAAAAATACCGTATCTGAAAATTGGCAAGACAGCAACAAGAACTTTTTTTTCTCCCCACTGTGCTTCTTTTGTGGCTTTCTCCTCATTACTGGTAGAGCCAAGAAGCTACAGCCCTAGCGGGGCCATTTTGGAGCTGGCTGCAGTTTGCTACACCTCCTTCTTCCAAGTGGTAAGTGCTCTTGACTCCTGCTGTATTGTTTTAACACTCTTATTTGTTTTTCTCTGTCACACTTAAGGAGACAGTGCAAATGGAAATATGAATTTCTGAACCAGAATGAAATGCTCAGGCTTTTGAAGTGGGTTTATATTTGTTAAGTGTCATTCTTCTGGGGGAAAAGTAATAATGACTGTGTGCATTTATTTTTTTATATATATATATATATAAATGGCTTTTAAAATTCATGCTGATAACATATCTGCCATACCACACTTTGAAAAAATAACACTAACTGAGGAATGATTTTCAGTCTTTAGGCCTCTAAAAAGTGCTGTGGTTTGGTTTTGTACTTTTTGGTGGGGGGAGAGGAGGAAGGAGGGAAGGTAGGATGAGCATTTAACCATTTCTGAATTAATCTGCCAGCTTCCCTATTTTCTATACCATACATGCATACACTTTCTCTATCCTGTATCTGTTAGTAAAATGAAGGCACGGATGTTCTAAAGGTATTGGTTAGCTCTCCTGAAATGGGAGGGATTATATTAGAATTTTACATCTTATTTGGTAAATCTGCTTGTGAATCTCATATTTCAGGAAGGCTTGAAATAACCCACTGAAAAATATGAATTAAATGTAACTCAAATGTAGTAGGTTTTGAACAGGTTAAAAAATACTTTTGAAAATGATCAACAGCTTTATGATTTTTAATGGCGTATCAACCTCACAAACACTACCAGGGCCACCTCAGCAAGTGACTGTAGAAGATGGAGCACAGGGAGCTAAACCTATTGTGCTTACTTGTGTTTGTCTCTTCCCCAGGCCTGGCAGGGAAAGTATCTTGTCTTCCTGCTCTGGGGGGGTGTCTTCTCCTCTATAGGCAGAGTAGTCTATCTGGCGTTTCCCATGTTCTTCTGGAATATAGAGGTGGATCTACAAAACATGAAGAGCCATGTTGCACCGAAGGCTCTTGAAATGCCTTGATTTGATGCCACCCAACTCCTTCCTTTTACCATTCTGAGTCGGATAACAAAAAATACCGTGATGAGGAATAATGCATTCATCATTATGATGTCTCTGTTTTTAAAAAGTTAGTTTAAAGAGCATAGTTCTTGTTTCTATTTTTCATTCTAAATAACCTCTGGTGGGAATGCACCAGATACTGTGGATATTATGAACTGTGTCTATACCTGACTCATCTTAAACAAAGCTCTGTTTTCGGGAAAGTAGGAGTGTTATCTGAAGGCAAAGTGTTAAACTGGGTCCTTATGTGGATGGTTTCCATATTTCAGTAAAAGCTTAAGAACTTAATGCAAATGTTTGAAAACTGTGAAGCTTGAAATATGCCTGCAGTGGATGCAGATAAGATTCTAAGCCCCAAAGGTAAGAGAGAAGGGACTCAGAGTGTTAAAAGAAAACGTATGTATTGCTGTAAGAGGCAATACTGCTTATGGCAGGCTGATGACCACTTTATCTCTTTTCTGCAGTCTGACTACATTCACTGGTGATTAACTGTTTATTTCCAAATGTGCAGACTTTAACATTTTAAAGGATGTTTTACTATTTTATAAGGTGTTCTCTTACTAACTCATTTTTCTTAATCCCTAAGATAATGAGTAGGACTATATAAAAAACCCAAAACACAGACTCTGGTATTTCAATAGCAGTAAATACAGTAGAATACACGATAAGCTTTCAAGTTTCTGCTATGTGTACAGCACTTCTCAGGCAAGACTTTTTTTTTTTTTTTTCCCAGTAGTGCAATAACTTCTTCACCTTTTCTTTCAAGCAAACTCAGTACACAGTCCTCTTGCTGGACACTGGCATCTACTTTCCATCCTGTGGGACATGTGGAGATCAGAATGATGGTTGCTCTGTTTTTCTGTCATCTGCTTCATTAGAAAGCTGAAGTGCTTTTAACTGTCCTCCAGATTAAAATGTGTTGCTAAATGGAAGGTTGTGCATGAGGAAAAACAAATGAGCAGTGGAAAGGACTCATTCTATTTTTAAAAAGATCAAGCTGTTCTCCTTCCACAAATCCTGTGTTTATCTTAACATTGGTCTTGTACCCGGGTAATGTGTGTCCCTGATTTGCCACAGTGAGGACGAGGAAAATATTCAAAAGAATTTGCATATGGAAAACTAGCTGGATCTCATTGCTGAAGATGAGTGAGCAGTAGAAGGACCAGGAACTAGTATGTGCATTGCAGAAGAATAAATAATTAAGAGGATCTGAATAATTACCATTCCTCCTAATCAATTCAGTGGGACACTGAGGCAGGATGCTGGGTGCAGGCAGTGCATGGGAAGGAAAGCAAGACAGAAATGTGGCTATTTCAGCATAACAGCAACAGACTGGTGCATATGTTGGCTATGCCATATTCAGTGGTGTTCTTAACATGGCAACCTATTTTTTCACTCAGCTACCCTGGCAAGCCTGTCTTTTTCAGCTACCCTGGTAAGTCTGTCTCTCTGAGCAAATACTAGCAGTAGGAAAAAAAAATCCAGAAATGTTCACCTGAATTCTTTGACTGTCTTTAGGCTTCTTTGTTCAAGTTCTAAATGACAAATGTGTCGGGCATGTTCTTTGTAGCAGCCAGTTGCAGCTGAATCCATCTGAAAGAAGGCTTTTAAACCTGTAATGGCAACTTCTGGCCCTTAAAATGCGAGGCTGAGCATTCCCTCACTGAGTCAAGAAAAAAGTATCTTTGAAATATATGTACACCATAAGGATAGCTTATATTTTGAACATTACATATCAGATGCTAAAGTCTGAATCTACTTAAATAAAATTCTGGTTACAAACTGACTACAAACACTTCCTTAAGAGTAGAAGGTAACACCTTAGCACAAATGGGGCGAAAAAGCCATCTTTCATCTTTTTCTAGCTAGGATTTTTTATCATCAGGATTCATAATTTGTCATAAGATTTGCACAGAATCTAACAGACCTATAGAAAAAGTTTTGGAAATAAGCATTCAGATCACTTAAGCAGCTTTGAACACTTCTTTCCCCACAGGACACAAGCTGTGGTAGATCATTGTAACTTTTTATTCAAGGGAACATGGAACCCAAGTCAACACTAGGTTAACTAATGGAAGCTGGTAAATTCTTCCATCATGCTCAAACCCAGTGTAACATCCATGTGGCTAAAAACTTAATCCATTTTTTGTGAGTCACTAATGTTAGCAAAAGGTCCCATTTCAAAATGGGACATAAACTCCTATCCCTGTCTGCTTTTTTAATAATGGAGTATTCTAGAGTTTTTTTCCTTTAAGACCAGCCTGTCACTCTCTCTCCCTTGCTCAGTCTACAGCCTAACCAGGAAAATACCTGCTTTGTTAATGGAAATTCCCTTTAGATGACACCCCGAGAGCTGTATTCTGAGTTAGCCTACAAGGGAGTCCTAGCCTGATTATACATGACAAGTTAAGCCAATGAAAAATGTTGTAATGAATTCTGGTTTTTTGCCAGGCAGATCACCCTGAAGCAGAATGCTGGCTAAAACTGAATTATGTGTTTATCATTGCTATTTAGTATCATTAGTCTAAACTGGGTCCTCGAGGAATAGTCTCATCAAGCAGATATTCCCTAAAGAAAAATCCATTATTCTGGAACATGTAACTGTCCTGTGACACTTTCAAACAAACAAACACGACACAAAAAACCCCAACCAAACAGGCTGATGTTTGGAAGATGTGGTGTTGGAGTGGAATACAGGAGTAAGTTCCTAAACTGTATTGTCTCACTGTATTTCTACTGATGTTCCCTTCCTACCTCAATCAATAGTGAGAAGCAGGATTGGATCCCTGATGGTTTTTTTATGTATCACCCAAGATAGCAAGGTTTGGATTTTCCAAGCTGCTATGTGAGCAGCAAAACCAATGAATTTTGATTTCTCCTGGATTTGCATTCTTTACTTTCCTGAGGCCAAACTGAATGACTAACAGATGAATCTTGTCTGCCTTTCCGTCTGTGAAGATGCCAAGTTGTGTCTCTACCCGCTGCACACCCATTGACTTTCAGGAACTTGTGCAAGGATATAGTTTTCTTTTAGACTTCTTTCAGGATGAGTTTCAAATTGCCCAGCAATCTCAAAAGTTATTCAGGAGAAATAGATGGATAGACCAGGAAACATCATACTAAATAAACATTGCTTTTTAGAAAAAACAAACAAACAAAAAAACCCAAGCCCAAACAAACAAAACAATAAAAAGAAAGGTAAGGCCCCATGCTCTACTTCTCACAAATAACACAGCATTAAGGACTTCTTGGATACTAAGTCCTGCTATCCATGCTGGAGTCTAAAACCACTCGGAATGGCATCTGGCACCAGAGAACACGCAGGCTCAGCCAAGGTAGTACACAGACTATCAGAATCCTTTAGCATTTTTGGTAGGATGGTGAGGAATTGCAGATCTTGCTGTTGGAAATGTGTGTATACTGTTTTGAATCACACCTATGTGTAAAAGCATTCCAGATCTTCAGAGGTGCCAAAACTTTTGCTATCTAACTTGGCAAATATATCTTTTCACTTTTCTCTCCAAAGTAGGCTCTTGGTTTAGTTTGCATATCCTATACAGTGATTTAGCACTTTTTTAAAAAACTGAGGTTTTTAACATCTTGATGTAATTACAAAAGCATATGTGTATCACTTAATCCTTTAAACCTTTCCACTGAACTGAATTACATAGCATTTCTACAGCCAACCATATGATCACTTTAACACTGCATGTATATGAGGGTTACTGCAATAAATCAGATGACTTGTTGGATATTATTCCCTTTGCTTCTGCTTCAAAATAAATTCCTAGTGACTTGGAAAAGGTGACAGTATATGCTTGCAAATGCAATGCATGAAGCAAGCAGCTGTTCTAGTAATACAATTTTTAAAAAAGGTTGCTTCAGGTTAAAGATTACTTTGGTCCTGTTTCTGGTTCAACTTCTGCAGTGTAAGAAAGCTCTGCTTTGAGGCAGAGGAGATTAGTAAGGCAGTGTTTCTTGTGACAAAGGGTATAGGCCTAACTCAAAAACTTTCCACTGTGGCAATGTGTTTAGGTGAAGAAGAGACATTTGGAGCCAAACACTGACAGAAAGTTACTTGTAGAACCTACCCTACTCCTCTGCTTTACAGAGGCACTGGACTGTGACTTCCGACACAGCTCTTACCCTGGCCAAAAAGCAGGGATGAAGTGAAAAGTTAGAATTGCAAGGGAAAGATTTCGAACGCATCAAGGGCCTTAATTTTGACAAATTAATTGTATTTCATGACTTACTGCAACCTTTTCTCCTTCTTCCTTTGATGTTTATGTGTAATGAATGCCACTGTGCAAATAAAACCCCTGTAGGTATATAATGATACCAACAGGATTGTTGGTGCTTGTCTCTCCACTTCTGCTGCTGTTAAGTGCATATGCAATTCCTGCTTTCAATTCTTGCTTCATGGCAGGAGAACCTGCACAATGCTGTGTGTCTTTGCAAGACTAAAGCACTGGCTCATGATGTTTGCAAGGAGCTCCGAGATCTGACATGAAGTTAAATGTTAAGGGCTATTGATAAGCTAGAAGCTGAAATGGCAAATACCTGGGCTCTCAACCTCTGCAGCCTTGCTCAGCTGAACACAGGACAGCAACAGCAATTAATTCTGTTGCCTTTTGCCTTTCTTACAGATGTAATGTCATCAAGAGAAGTGATTGTCTCCCTTTTTTTTTAAGCTGGGTAGCAGAAGAAACATCCTGAACATGGACTAGAAGTGATTGTGAGCTGGACCACAGAAAAGTCTGCTAGCTCAGTTAGTGTTTATTTCCAGATATCCTACTATTATTGCATTTTCAGCCATTTATCTTTTTCTTTTCCAAGATGTGACTCACTGAAGCATGTTTCCTAGCTGCACTGCAATCTTCGTGGTACAAAACAGAAACAGAACATGTCTGGGTTTTACTTCAAACTTCATCTCATAAACATTGTGCAAAGACCCCGTGTAAACACACTAATTGAGTTAGCATTTGAACTTACCATAGATTCATCCTTTAATAAATTTCAGGTCTTACAGATGCCAATACACCAGTCTGTTTCATTTAGCACACTGACGTCTGGGTAGAAATAAATAAATGCTAACATCTTTTAAGTTTCATATCCATAGAAAATGGTGAATGGTGTCCCAACAAATGATGTGAAAACTGTTGTATAATCTGTCCCTATCATATTATGAAGAGGACTTTTGCCTTCTGTCAGGAAGCACATGTCGTAGTGCAACGTTTTGGCTACATTTATAACAGGATATTACCCGAGTATCAAGTAACAGGGTGTTTTGGTTTAAATGCAGAATTTTCTTCACTTTGAAGGGTGGATTGTAACATTGACAGGTTTGTGAATCCCACTGGCATCTGATGGAGGAATAAAGGATGTAGCCTGGAATGTAAAGCCCTTTAGTTCAGAGGTTGCTTTCTTAATATACATTTAAAATGCCATAAAGAAGAACTGATTCAGGACTAAACAGTCAAGTACTGTTGGGTTTGAAATACTTCCTACAATTTTATGCACTAAATTACCTCCTTCATGGATCAGAGTACATGTGTGCTTATGCATAGAAAGTACTTTTACTCCTTTTGTTGTCTTCATAATTATTTCCTGCCTTGTCTTGTATTTAGCAGTGGAGGTAGAAAGACAAGTTTGTTTCCTTTCTGAAGATACTTTTCTTTTTTTTTTTTTTTGTCTGGCAAAGAAGTGACTTAGAGCAAAAATGTGTTGGCAAGTCAGAAATCAGGTGAATCAGCTAAGGAATTAACTGCAGAAATAAATTACAAAATACTAAAGCATCCTCATTGCTGCTTTAGCTGTGTGTCTGCACTGGAATCTTTCTATTAGTTATTCATAAGAAAAGCAGAATCTGAGTTCCCCAACTAAACCAATAAAACAAATGTGAACTAGCACATACAAATTTACATATAGCTTAACAGAAACACTTAATTTGAAATGTTCAATAGACCCTGCCATGGAAGTGGGAACCTGCTTTAGGAAGCCTATCTCCAAAATACAACAACTGTAAAACTTGGATGAAATCATGGGATAAACCCAAAATAGTTTAATAAGGAAAGAAGGAAAGAAAGACAACAACTTAGTTGTGTGAGAACAGGCTTGGAGTTCAGGTCTGTATGTTTTTATTCCTTTAAGTTTTTTAGAGAATTTGCATCCCAAAATATCCTTAAAGAAGAGAAAGCAGTGTATCTGACAAAATATGTCTCCCTGATTTGAGTGCAGTGTTCGTGTAGCATGGACAACACAAAGAGGGAGTCTGAACATCATGCAGTCAAGCACACTGCTATCTGGGGAAATTATTCTGCAGAGACTGATTGTGTTAAACTAAATTCTGTCACTTGTGTCAAACTCACTGGACAAATATTGTACAGCTACATAATGTGTAAGCTTTGGTAAATTACAGAAAGCAGATACAAATTTGAGATGCTCCTTTCCTGTCAAAAAACCCAGGGTTTCTTTTTCTTTTGGAGAAATTGTCTTGACAGCATGAATGGGGGGTGAAACAAGTGGAAACAGTACCTGCTAGTGGTACCGCATATTTATTTTAGCAACTCTTAGGTGGCTGGCAGAGCTTAAGTGTCATATCTGACAGAGAAGGGAGACCAAGTGTTATTAGCCAGTATGTTTGCCTTTTGTAGGAGCTAAAGTCACTGGAATTTTTTCTTAGAGGACTTGACTGTGACCTCCACAATCAAAACTTGCCCTCTGCTCCTCACAGCTAGGTGCTGTCAGCAATCATTCACACCCAAAGAGTGACAGTGGTTTGTGTAGCTGTGTGCAGAGCCGGGAGGGCTGTGGTTTTCACAGCATTGCTAAAATACCTGACCAAGCTCTGCGGGCCGAGCTGGTGCTGCAATGGACAGCTCAAACAGCACTGAGTTTTCATCAGCTTTCATGGCCTCTACTGCTTGCAACAGATTGCACTTCTAGTGGGTTGGGTTCCATGATGTAGAGCAGCTAGAGGAGCTGGGATGAAGCAGCACCCGTGAAATAAATGGCATGGAATATCAACTGAAATTTAAATGGAAATGGTTTATGTCAAGCTGGCTTCTGTTGGAAGATGCATACTAACAACTGCTTAGCCACAAAGGTTTTCAATTGCTCTGCTCCATGTAAAATCCCCAAGGCTTATTAAAGAAGGTGGTTCATGCACATGTAGTCATACAGAGTCATAAAGCTGCCCACAACTGAATTAGAAGTCTCTTGCCTTAAAAGAGTTCTGTCTGGTGAACAGAGATTCTTTTGCAGGAGAAGGGAATGAACCAGCTTGTAATCTCTCTCTGCAGTGAGTCTTTCCAGGAACAACATAACTGCATTATAAAGAAGTTATTTTAGATGTGAAAAAAGTATTATAAACATATTACAGTTTGTTGTATTTACTTGACTGCATCTTCTGCACTGGACTGTTTCAAGGCAATGGCATCACTGAGCTTGGAAGCTGTTGTGAAGTATTTGTGAAGATGCCTGATGTGCTTATTCATGGGAATTTGGACTTAGAAAGCTTTTTTTCCTCTGCTTTCATCAAAATAGTAGCTCAAGCTGTGGAATCATCTGCTCCAGCTAGAGAAGGAAGCACCATCCGTCTCCATTCCAAAGAATAATGAGAGGAGAACAGGAAATGTATCTCAAGGAAACATTCCTCCTGTGTTCTAAAAGATGATGGCTCCTTAAACAGGCTTCATCTGTTTTGCTAGGGTGCAAATCAAATAGCTTTAACCAATGTTATATTGCTCACCCACATCTCTGTTTTATACCTACCTATCAAACTGATTGCAGTGTGTCTGGGGATATGTGCTGTCTAGACGTTTTTTGTGGGGTATTTGGGCTTTTGGATTTTGCTTTTTTTGTTTGTTTTTCTGATGATAAATTCCTAAATGAGCAGATACGCAAGTTCTTTGATTTCTGTGAATTAGGAAAAAAAAACTCCCATTGTGGGTGGGAGTGGAAGTGGTGCAAGTGCCTAAAATTCCTCCTCTTTTCAATTTTATGCACCTTGCACAAGTGCTGGCAAATACCTGATAGTTTTGGTGCTTATATAGGAAAAAAAGCCTGTGAATCTGCTTTCACTTCCCTCTGACTCTTCAGGGGAATTGTGCTTCTTTCAGTAAGTTTTATGACTAACTGTGCATTTGACTGAATAGCTGGAAATCCTACAGATGGTAACTTCCATGCATAGCTCTAAGGAAGAGGGTGTTCTTTTCTTTTCCTTTTTTGCAGTTGCTGTGACTGTTGATTCAATAGAAAGAATTTTTTCTTTCAGTCTCATCACCAATATTGAGTTGATCTTAAGGTCTTTGCAGTGTTACTGTGCTGTCTTTGTCCTGAAACTACTGCCTCGAGCTCAAACAGGAGGCTTGCCCAAGCTGCAATCCTGTCCATAAACATAACCTTCACCAGAGGTGGATGGTTGTTCTTTACTTCACCTCCTGTTGGGGTGCAGATTAAAATTTAGTTTAGGATACCTCATCATTTGCTATCTGTGGCATGGATGAAGCTTGCCCACTAAAATGGGACAAGTTTTCCATTGCTTTCCCAGGAACTGCCTTTCCACAGTTTACTAGGAAAGAATTAATTGAAAACCTGAATTTACCACCAAATGAACACATGTGCCCAGTGGAGTTTCACTGTCCCTTCCCAGGGAGTGCATCACTGAAGCAGGAAGCATTGTGTGCTGGTGGGACCAATGATTACTGTGTTGATAATTAATAATAATTCAGCACTGCAAAACACTCTAAATTATTTTCTCCCCTCTTTTCAAAGCAACAAGTATATATTTTTCTACTCACATCACAATTTAAAAGCCCTTTTTTAGAGGCCAACGTATCTTTTAAAAGAGAAATTGGATGTCAGTTGATGATCATCTAGTTTTTGATGGCTCAGGACAAAAATCGTGCACTTCACAGGACTTTTTTTCTGCTTTTCTCCTTTTTGAATGCTCTTACAGTTCTTCAAATGAAGTATAAAGAGATCTAATTTTTAGCCTGTTTTTTTTTCACTCCAGATTAGCTTATCTTTCTTCTCACTAATTAGCTTTCACTCCTGAAATTAATCCTGCTGAAGTAAGCAGCACCCAAGACAGTTTCAGTAAAAAATAAAAGGAAAGGAAGACACTGATTTAGCTCTCTGAATTTTAATTGAAATAAGGTACTGCTGCACCTTTTCTGGCTCTACTATTTTTCTATGAGAGAAGCAAAAGATTTATTAAAATTACATTGCCTTGTGTAAGTTACAAGTTATAGATACTTTCCAGATTTCCACAAATTACTTGTAGAACTATTTCCTTTTCTCTTTTGGATGCTTTAAACACCTTCAAGAACAGTTACATTAAAAGAGAAAGTTCCTTCACTGTCAAAGGGATTCTGTCAGAGACACTAGAACAAAGGGGGGCTGAGACAGTTTGGAGGAAATAATACTCCAACTTTGCCCTTCCATTTGTAATCGGCATAAATGTGTCAAAACAAAGGACACATCCAAGAATATTTCTATCCCTTCAAAGACACAGACCAAATTACAACCAAATTCTTTCATCATTTTTGTTTTGTATTTGGCCAATCTTTTGAGTTAGGTAATGGAAACTTAATCCTTCCCTGCTGCAAACTGTTTTGCAAGGCCAATGACTATGAAGTCCACCTGCTCAAATCTGAAGAACAAAAAGATATTTAACATTTGTTGTTGTTCTCAGAAAATATCCCCGAGTACTCTGGCAAGGGTCTTTCAAGACAAAGCTAAACCTCTTGTTCAAGAATGACATTTATCATGACCTGTAGTACAACGTTGTCATCAAGGTAGCAAACTTGGACTGCTCAGGTTACAAGGCTGTATTACTCAATCTGATGAGCTTAACACTTCCACTCAGCAAACCACACTTAAATTCCTGTTTTGACCTGACTCTTCAGATGTCTAAAACCCTTAGGCCGTATTTGGCCCGTGGTTCCTTAGGAACCACCAGCTTATGTAGGAACTACAGAGAGACCTCTTCACAAACACACATCAAGATTTCATGGTGCTGAGTCTGCACACAGCCTGCTGAGTGGTAATAAATCTTTTCCCACAACTACTCTGTCAATAACAGAACTGCTTGGAATGAGTTGCTGTGGGCTACTGTGTCTGGAGCATGACTGTGAATATTGTACCTATATGTGATACTCTCCTGAGCACATCCATCCAGTACAGATGGGTTTGTACTCAGTCACCACTGGGCCAACATTTTTCTCCATATTTTTCTGCTTTCTTCAGACCTCTTTCTTATGTCCACTTATTTAAAGGGACAAATCACTAGTGACATAGGACTTATTTTTCACTGCAGGATGTTCATTCAGCAGTCCTTCTAACCTGATCTGAGGCAGTCAACCTTTGGTTTTAACAGATGCTCTCCCCAGAATTCTTACTGTAGAACTGGAAATGTTCCAAGTTGGTTAAGCACCTTTCTGATGCATCCTGGCACACAAGGACCATCCAACAAAAGGAGCCTACTAGAATGTTCTCCTAAAATTGTCTGCTGTAGGTTTTCCACACTGTGGTATATCCTAATCTGGGAATATCTGTTCCTGTAGGCAGTGTCCCCTCTGGATTCCTGAAAGGCCCTGGCACAAAGGAGGAGGAAGAATTCTTGAGTGAAAGATGAAATAAGAAAAGACAGGAAGTGCTTGATTGAAGGGAGCGAGGATAAACCTGCCTGAGAGAGTGTGCCAGTAAGTGTCCAAAAGAAATGCTGGAATCTCCCTTCCCAAGGGACTTCAAAAACTAAGCATTAGAAAATGTACTGCAGGGAACAATACTGCATTGGCAGGAAAATGGGATGGATGATCTAATTATTTTCCATCTTGTCTAAGTCTATGAATAATCCAGATCTCTTTAGCTGCTACTTTTCTTACTAATTTCCAAAATATTGTAAGCTGAGAATTACTTATTTTGAAAGAAATTATATTAATAATTATTTATTTTAATCCACCAGGTCTGAGGGTCAGCATATTCTGTAACCTACTTTCAAAATTTGTAGCTAGGTGTAGTACTAAGCTCAGGCAAATATGCATAGATACAGCCTATTTCTAGAATGTGTATTTGCAGAGTTTTGGGGGCAGTCATACTCCACTGCTTGGTGGTGTGGTATGAGTAATTCTGTGCAAGTAAACATGTAAAGTTTGCATAATCTTTGAAAAGACTCTGAATTTCCTTTGTTCTCCCGCTACTACAGATTTTTCCTGATACAATGACAGCAAGTGTCCCAGAATCTATATGGATGTTAGTTAGCAGGACAAGCATACCCCATCTAGATGTCTCTAGCAGGCTTGGTAGCATTCATCCATTTAATTAGGGAACCGAAATATAAATGATATTTTTGCTGAACTGGAAATTTTAGGGGTTTTGTTGTGCTGTTCACCTACAAGGTTTAAGGTAATTTAGTTGTGCAAAGAGCCTTCATCTTACCTTTCCCTTATTTCTGTAGCCCAAATAAAGTGTAGTTTGTATTGTTTCTATGTGACTTTTGATTTTACTTCCCCGCTAAAAAAATTTTCTATATAAGCACATGTATGCTTGCATAAATATTAAATGAAATATCAGGGAGATACTTAATTCTGTTCTCAGTGCAAAATGTCTTACATTCCTTTAACTCCAACCATTCACAGACTGAGATAGCTGAATCAGATCTCACGACACATACACAGGTTAGATAAGCAATGTGGATGTCTTGGAGTTAAACAGCAAGACTAAGTTCTTTAAGACAGAATTCATATAGCTCTAGCCTTGAGTTCAGGGAGGTGAGCTAAGCAGACTTCAACGTGTCATTATTTCACAAACAGTAACCAGCTTATCATCCGAACCCCTGTATTAAGGAGTGTATCACCAGTGTGTTTTCACACACAGGAACTGAGGCACACAAATAAAAACTGTACTCAGACTTACACAAGCAGCAGGTGGCCTCACTCACCATCAGGGGAAGTATTCAGGGAAAGTTATGTGCCTCAAGAGTGTGGGTACAGATCCTGCATCCAGGTCCTGCACTGAAATGTAGACCTTGGCACGCATGGTAACTTGACCCCAGTAATGTCTTGTTTCATAATTTACTCAGTAAGTAAGATACAGCTCATTCTAAAAGCAAAATACCAGCATTAGCTTTCAGTTAGAAGAAGTAGTATCAAGAAGCTACATCCATCTACCTGTAAAGAAGAGAACTGATTCTCTTTTGGATCCAAGGCATTACAATGACTTGTTTAGGATACACTTTCAAAGTTGCAGTTAATGCTGAGAGCCAGTTACTTTTGCTAAACTCATAAAATTGTTAATCCCTTTGTGAATCTGTTATGGAGAACTTGTATTAGTCATCACTATGAGAAATAAACTTTTTTGAAATGTCCATGCTAGAATTCATGATGCTGTTTAGTAATTTGAGAGAATGGGCTCTCATTTAGCTGCTGCCACAGTGGAACTAGTACAACACCCTCAAAACAAATGCATCCAGCAGTAACACAGTATGTTCTTAATCAGAACAAACTTACTGTGAGCCAGGGGTCAGTCAAAAAAAGGAATAGGAAGCTTCCAGCTCTCTTTGTGAGCTTCAATAAACCTGTCCATCAATATCTGTCCAGCACTTCTCTATGCTGCAACAACGCTTAAATGAAATATCAGTCAATTTAAATTTGGCCTGTAAACTTTTGTCCCATATGCCATAACTGTTCATAATTCAATTATTCTGTATATATTATAACTCTTGAAATAATGTTGTTTTAAATAGATATAGCTGGAAAAAAATCTTGGGTTTAGGACAAGAATGGCTAAACTAATGAATAGTTGGTAAAATGTGAAATAAATGTTAATTCATCATTTACAGTCAGTAATAATAAAGTTGTACCTGTAAGAGCTAAAGGGAAGTAAAATTGCTGAGTCAGTTTCAGTTCTGTCTAATACTTGTCTAAATCACTGAGCTTCTTCTAAGAGACCTGACTGATATTTGAATAGTCCTTTGGGTTGGGGAAGATCCTTCTTTTGAATTGAAAATATTTTCATTCTTTTTAAACTTCCTCCTACTTTCGTGCAGTAGAAGTTTAGCTATCCTGAAGCACTTCAGTAAGAACAACACACTTCTGTCTGGTATCAACATAAATGAATTTGAAAACCTGTGCCTAGTAACCATCACAACAAAATGATATTGGTTTGGGTTTGTTTTTTTTTAAGGTATGATTCTTTCACTAACACAACTTTAAGTTTGAGCATCTGATGGAGTGAGTGATTCTTCTTTTTCTAATAAAAATATTATCTTTGAGGCTAGCCTCACTCTAGAAAGGGGGAGTTTTCTGTGAGTATAGATTCAAGTCCTTTAAAAAGGTATTTACCCTAAAGCATGTGCAGAACCTTTTAAAAAATATGTTAATGATTGCCAAAGTAAGGGACTTTTAATGTATGCATGTGAAATATTCAATAGAAATGAACTACTGCTCCAGCTCTGAAAAAAGACTGTACTGAGAAACTTTGCCAGATGACACCAGGTCGTGAAGTGCTTTGTGAGAAATGTCTTGGCCTGTTCTGGCTACTGATGAAACTTGCTTTCCACTTCAGTGAGGCCAAAATTTCACAGTTGGATGATGCCCTAGAGATTATCAAGAACACTAAGAAAAATTTCCCATCACCTCTGATTAATTACGCAGAGTAACAAGTGTTCCCCTGGGCCACATTTTGTCTCAGCTATAGATAAGCATTGCTATGTGAATTTTAATGAAGTGCAAACCCTGCAGCAAGCAGGATAAATTCACCACTGCGCCATGTGGTCCTGTTGGCAACCTGGTAACATAAATCTAGAGTAACAGTAATTGCTCTCTAATGTAGTAGTGCTAAGAACTTTAAGGTTACTGATTCAAGTGTATTTCGAGGTGGGGAGGATGAAAGGAGGGAAGAAACCCATCTAAAAGAGCTTCAATAGAAACTAATATACAAGTTATTTGTAGAGGAACTCGTAGAATATTGGCAAGAGCGTCAAATCCATGAAAAATCTCCAATAGTTTCTACAGTATGATTACTGATAATTTTTTTTTTAAATACTTCTTCCTTTTAAATATTTCTACCAGTTAGTGCATTTAACTATTTACTAGTGTCCATAAGAATATATAGTAGGTTATCCAAAACAGACGTGGTTTTTTAATGAAAATAAAGTACTCCTTTGTTGTAATCAATAGGTTACAGCATGCAATTAACTCATGAATATCATGATCGTATCAGCTTAGTACACTGAGAATTATTCATAAAGTTAGATCTATTGGTAGATTTGGGATGCATGTCCATCTTCACTTGGTTAAACAAAGTCATTGCCTTTCCCAACATACCTTGCCTTGCTTATATTCTCACAGCAGAAGGAAAAAAAGGTATTTGTTTAGCTATGCCAATGAAAACTCATTTGGGACATACTTTTGTTTTGCCAATTCATGTGTTTCAGTGTCTTTCTCCCTCCTTTTTAGTCCTAAGCTGAAGAACAGCTTTTCTTAAAATTGAAGGGGAGGGTGTATGTGTTTCGAACCTTTTTTCCCCTGTTATTTGTACAGAACACAAGTTTGAAAGAGCTGGAATAATAAAGACGCAAGTGTCTCTTAAAAATCTGCAGAGTTTCAAAATTTTGTGTGGACTTGTCTGTAATCCTCCAAGAAGTCCTCTGTGAGTAGGAAAGCAAAATTTCTCTCATTTTTATAGGTAGTAAACACAGAAGTGGAAAAGCTACACAACTGTAAAAACAGACAGATGGTCCCTAATCTTTGATACAAAAAAGGATCAAGGGTGGTGGTGGAATAAAAGAACAACCCAAGCAAACAAACCAAACCAAACAAAAAGAACCCAACCCAAAACAACTGCCAGAAAACCTATCAGGTTTACTACTGAGTTTATCCAGGGAAAAGCTTTGATGATTCACAAGTGGCTCTCGAGCTGCCAGTCTTTTCACTTTGCTTGCTGTGCATGTAGTGCTGCCCACCACCTGTTGTTAATTATAACATCCTATAAATCTAATGTTAGAAGACTAGCAGTGGGACACAGTGCCTGCCCTGGCTTAATGGACACTCTAGGAAAAAAATAATTTTTCAAGAATTTATTCCTGGACGAGCTTCTATGAACCTGGCATTGTCATGAACTGATACTTCTATTAAGAAAAACACGAGTGAGTGCCTTTAAACAAATAAGGTGCTGGCTTTGTACAATCATTGTGGTTTCAAACACCGTATCAAAAAACACTATGATGGGAAGCTATCATTTAATAAATCAAAATAGCTTGCTTGGTAATAAATATTTTTCTTAGAAACCACAATATTCTCTTTTCTATGGATCATATGACTTTCCAATTCCTGAATTTTTTTACATTACTGGAATAACAAAGGAACGTGGGAAATAACTCTGCATGGTGAAATCATTCATTTAAGCTGTGCCTACACTGTGGTTAGAACAACTTCAAAATGTGTGATTTCAGGTGATCAAATTCTTCCCTTTTTCAGATAGCCACAAGTTGGCTGAATTGGGCAGTACTGCCCTTCTGAGATGAGGAAAGTGTTTTGTTCTGACTAAATCACTTAAATTTCATTTCTCAGCTTCATATTCTACCAAGGGGTGAGCAATATTTCCATCTCCAGTACGGGAAATAGTTTCTTGCCTGTATGGGCTCTGAGCATTAAAAAAACCCCCAACAAACTAAAGAAGGCCATGAATTGCTGCAATTGACTCTGCTCTTTGTTGGCTCCTGTTCGGGTAACTTCCACTTATATTGATAAATCAGCCTTTGTAGTTAGCAGTGAAAAGAAAGCCAGTATTTAAAATAAAAATAAACATGAAGGAAACTGAACAAAGATGTATATTCTGCTGTCAGTGACAGCAGTCTAAATTCAGATTCGGTCTAGACACAAGTCCTGTAAAGACTTGCACATAAACAACATCTATGAGAAATATACTGTTGCATTTACACAGATGTATTCTCACTTGTAGAACAACTTGCTGACATAAAATATCAAGTTGACTGGCACCTATCTATTGATATTACCACAGACTATCAGGTGCTCCTAAATATTTAGCAACAGGCTGTGCTGGAAACATATATGCACTTCCATACTTGCATGTATTTGTATATCAATTCATACATAAGTAAGTTTTACCTAAAGAATACAAGTAAGAAATACTGCTCTATACAAAGTACTTCAAGTTTTCCAATGTCTGCTTAGAAAGGCATAAAAAAAGTTCTTACACAAAGTCTGAAGATTCATCTTGTTTTACTGGAATCCCTTTTATGATGCACTCCTCATGCAAAGACCATCATACTCTTCCAGTTTTTGGCTCCACAATTATTCAGTATTCTGAATTTTTGTGTTCATGGGTGTGAGATTCTTTTTCTAATGAAGTGCAATATGGGTATGAATATATTTGTATAGCTTCAATGACTTACTGGCTCTGCCTGCTGGTAGAAATATGGTTTTGATTATCCTTAAAACTCCTGATTCAACCTGCTTTGGGAAAGTTGAGCTATATTGTTTTTTACTGTTCACATGACATGGTGTGCATTCTAGCTGAGATCCAAGGTACTGTAAAGTGGACTCACATCAAAAGAGAAACTGTTGCAGCAAACCTTGATTGGAAGCTGAAATGTAACTTAAGGAATATTAATAACAGAAAGGTATTGAAATCAGAGTTCTGGCTTTAGGCAAACAATTTCTCACTGGTCCAAAATTCTGGTTTAGGAGACGGATAGGACAAAAATTGCTGAAAATATATAAGAAATATGAAGCCTTGGAAGAAAAATAAAATCGGAGTATCATTTGTTTAACAGACAGGCTTTCAATGACCTCAAAGAACTATGTTCCATGTTGGTTACTGTTCTGTAGTGGAATTCCATTACTTTGAAAGCAGATGTGGAGCCTGTGGCAGCTTTGTTAGATACACTTATAAGAATATATCTATCCTCTAGCTGATCTTCCTGTGTTCCTAGCTCTGCATTTTGTTTCTTTTTGTCTGGAGTGGTGATTTTATGACAATCCATTTAAATCATTAGGATTCATGTTAATATAATATGAATGTTGTGCAATGCTATTAGGGCAATGAACAGAAAACTATCTTGATTACTGATATGCCAAGAAAGGAGGAGCTACTTTCTGAAAATCTTTTTTACATACCTTGGTTCTGAAGTTAATTACATCTCTGCATGCTTATGGGCAAGCCTCAGAGCCACCTGCTTAGTCTGTATTTTTTACTACAGTTCTGCAGCTGAGTGCCTTCCTGTCTGCATCCTAAGCTGTGTGTTCCTGTAACACACTGTGCCTACATCAGCCCTGTGCTGTGTGCAGCTCCTTTCTTGAAGGAAAACGTGACACTGTTGCCCAGTGACCGGTGGGCTTTCAGAAAGGCAGTTTTCCTGCTGAGTGAGTCCCATTTATGAAGTAGGCCACTGTAGGGATGTCCATCCCAATAAGCAGAAACCTATCTCAATTTGTGTCCAAAAAGAAGTTGATGTCCTTGGCAAAGCCTTCCTCTCTCAGAATAATACCCTGACACCTCCTGGCTTTGTGAATGGAGAAGTTCTCATCTCTGGCTAAGGGTTAGCATTCTCATGTAGTTTCTACTGTTTGTCTGTGAAGATTTTTGACAAGATAGATCCTTTTCAATGGCAATAATTTTTCTTAGGAAATGAAACTTTGAAAGACATATTAATCGTGTTGTTTCAGCATTAGACTTTTTCATTAATTATGTCACAAAATTACCTCAATTTAACAGGAGAGTATTTCACTATACCAATTCTGATATCCAGATTCCACATCCAGTAATGAAGATATCACAACAGTGCTGAGTATCAAATTTGAAGGATTTTGACAATCTGCATTTTCTTTTCTAGAAAGAGAAGAAATAATGTATGTTAATAGCCTTCAAAAAGGCAGGAGAGCAAAAAGATTATTTTTACTTTACTTGAATAAATAAGCTACAGAGAGTTTATTTTATTTTCCTGTTTTAATATTTTCTGATATAATCAGATGTTAATACATGAAATAAACATGGAACAGCCCAGGAAAATTGTGTTTAAAACTGTTGCTCAGATTACAAAGGCACCACGAAGGGTTCACATTTTGGGTTGTTCTGTTTTTATGAGTAATATCATCTGTGTTCCTCTGCTCTGCTTTGGTGCAGCTCTACAATTCACAGAAAACTATGTGTTATTTTCTCACTGGACTACTTTGTATATTACAAAGGATCATTATTTCTAGTTGTACACAACTAAGTTTTCTCTCGTCAACAGCAGTCAGTTTCAAGCTTCGTCAGAATTTTGAACAAGCAAAAGCTGGAAAGATGAGAGAGAAAATTGAAATACTTCAGTGTACAGTGTAAACTCTGGTTTATCACAAAATACCAGACAACAAATTGCATCAACCAAAGCCTAAAACCAAAGCAGTTTTTCCCCTGCCTCATAAACGAGTAACAGTCGACAGCTCTGGAATGTGTACTCCTCTCCCATGAAAACATTTTTCCGCTCTGCCTTTTCCAAAACTCAAAACTTCAAAGCTAAACTACTACATGTTATAAAAGAACAAATCTACCATGACACTTAAACAAAGACATGAGTCAGTGTATTCAGATTTCTTGAGGGAGGAAGGAGTTATGTTTCTTGTTAAGGCAAGGTTTGCAGTAAAGAAGTTATTTTTATAGTTTTATATATCTCCTTATAATTATTTATTCACGCAGATGTTCTGTTTTACTGCACAGTTAAAGTTGTAATTCATGCCCTTTTTGTAATGGATATATTAATTGAGGTTTACAACATTTCTCCTCAGAAAGCAAAATATTAACATCCTCATTAAACAGATGGGCAAATGCAACCACAGACATTAGGAAATTTGGTTCACTATTATTTAGGATATCCATGGCAGTTTGGGAACCTCAGCAGTTTCTCTTTGCTCTGAAGAGTGCTACTTGTGTTCCTGGGAATGGCATGAGCAAGGTGACCAGCATTTATGTTAACAACAGAGACAAAATGAGGTGGCTGTGGACTGGTGTGGACAAAACAACCTATATCTGGAATAAAAAGCATGCGATTTTGTGTCCTCTTAAATGTGAGATGTAGAACATAATAGATTAAGCAGCTGAATTGCTGTATTAAGTTTTTAAAACTGTCTAGGAAACTTGGAACACCATTTCCATGTATTTGGAACAAGTGGCTGACTCATTTGTCTGCCTTGAAAAACCTCTACGACTGTTCCTGACTGAAATAAGATGAATATTCTGAAAGTCATTGCTCTTGTGAAACAGGAAAGAAGTACAGAAAGTCAGAGAGCTCCTGTTAATACGGAGCCTCATTGAATGTAATATCAATTTGGAATATGATAAAGGATGCAAAGTTGTCCTAGGTACTGTAGCAGCTTTAATGTGTCCAGTCTTTCAAGCAGATTGATGTGGCCAAACCTTGTCCTTTGTGGATACAAAATTTGGGGTAGCTAGATCAAAGGTTTGCTCTAGATTCAGACGTTTGACATGGAATGTCATATTCAGTAGGATGGAACCAAAATCAGAAAATCCTGGAGCATGGAGAAAGCTGACATATCAAACTGTATCCAACAGCCCATGCACGCCATCAGGATTCAGTTTTCCCTTATTAATATGTAAAGATTTATTAGGTCAGTCTCTAAAAGCTGTGTTTAGCAGCTGTAGAGATAGTATGCTCAAATTGAGGGGGACAATTTTTTTTCCTTCAAATATATATATTTTTTTCCTACCTGGTTGCTTTACCTATAGTAATAAGTTCTCTTTAGCCTTTTTAAAATACTATTATATTTCACAGGGAAGTACAGAGAGGCTTTAATGCAATTAATAAAAAGGGGTTTTAAAACTTTTAACTTTTTAAATGGAAATGTTTTGATGATTTGATTTGTCTGTTTCAGAGGCCTTTAAGCAATGTACCATTGAATTTAATGTTGGTCATGAAGGAGATTGTCTGTGGCAAGTAACATTTCTAGTAAGGGAGAATGTCACAGTCAGTTTTGTTGGATGTAGGCATGTCACACAGGTGACAATAGCTAGAAGCACCAGTCAGCTAAAGAAGGAGAACTTGCATTAAGTGGCCCACTGGGTAGATAAACTGTGTTTTGATAACCTTTGGAATAAAGACAAAAGTGAACTCTGCTTGACAGACATTAAACTCATTTAATTTTCAGTCGTCATGCATTAAACTTGCAAAGTTACTAAGCAAGCAACATGAGGATATAAATGTTATTGAGCAGTAGGGTGCAATTAGGAGGCAGTGCCTTGACAGAAAGAGGGCAGCTGATTAGGAACAGGCCAGTGGTAGCTGTGCAAACACGAGTGAGAAGGGGTTCGCTCCCCTCTTTCCCTGGAGCCAAGCACAGCCCTCACCTATGTGCTGCTTTGTTTGGCTACATGGGCAACACAGGCAGCAATGCCTCACATGTTCTGCACCAGCCAGAACCACAGTCTGGGCAAACTCAGTACCGAACACCGTAATAAGGATCACACGGGGCAAATACGTATTCCCTCGGCCCTCGCTTCCACCTCCCACGTTATGCAAGTGAGCAGGGAGGGGCCTTTCACCAGAGGTTAGGAAAACTGTGATTTATAATGTTGGTGGCAGGTGGAACAGGGGAGACTGTGGGACCAAGGGAGCCAAGTATTTTAAGCATCTGTTATAGGCCTGTGCCAGATGCAGGATACCAGACAAGATGTGCCATTTGTCTGTTCTTGAA
Source organism: Melanocharis versteri (assembly GCA_013397845.1). Classification (NCBI taxonomy): domain Eukaryota; kingdom Metazoa; phylum Chordata; class Aves; order Passeriformes; family Melanocharitidae; genus Melanocharis; species Melanocharis versteri. The sequence continues at coordinate 173,454 of VZTG01008040.1, read as the reverse complement.
TGGAATTTCCTATGTCCCTAATACCAAGCAAACTCTGTTTATTTATAATATAACTACTTCTGGTTTTGTAGAGATGATATACAGCACATTTGATCTTTTTACTTTCACAATGACATTTAAACACTTAAGAAGTTATTTATTTAGCTGTGTAAATTCAGTCAGGAGGCTGTTTTGCTTTGTCATGAGTGAATCTGTAAAGGCTAGAAAACTACTCAGTTTAGGGAGGGTGCCTTGTGTAGTCTCCTGAAGTACAGTTTTCTCTAATGCTTGTCTGGGTTAAAAATGGGACTCAGGTTCTTACAAGACCTGTGTCAGGCAGTGATTTCAAGTGATCGTTTGCATGGGCACAGAGAGAAGAATGATTTGGGAAATGCTGACTGTTCTCTCCTGACAGTGGATTTTCTTCCAATTCTAAGTGATTATAGTTAATAAGTAATTCCAATTATTTCCCAAAGGAATAAGCAGGAATTTCTAAGCAAAACATTTTCTCAGAATATGTAAATTCAAAACTACAGCTTCCTAGTGGAAATGCAAGCATTAGTAGTAGAAGGAAATGTCTCCCATTTCTTGGAGTGCATTTCCTCACAAATTTTGACAGAAACACAGACTTCCCAGAGTAACAGCATCTCATAATGAGACTGATTATCTGGAGTTGATTATCCTACCTTTAAGTCTCTGTTCTACCTTGTTAATACAAAAGACATAAGACACCCATTACATTTAAGACCAGGAGAAAAAGTCAGTGCTGATATATCTATCTCTAAAAGGAAAATGGAACAGCCCTACTGTCCAACACCTGGACTCCAGAGTAAGCCAACTGCACAGAAGGGTCCATCTTCTGCATATCAACCTTGCTTACTGTCAGCACCCTTCCTGTCACCACTGGAATTCCTGTTTGCTCTTGTTCCAATGGCACATCAAGCTGGACTATCAAACTCGCCAGCCTTTTTCATGGATCCTTTCTGGTACCTGTGCTCCAACATCGCATGTCCCAGTCCTTTACCAGCAAGCTGTGTCCTGATTACCTCACTGCTCTCTGAACTAAGACCTTTCTTTGAACTGTTGCTAGATTTTGAGTTTACAGGAGGTGACACCCAGGACAGACTTCTTGACCTGGGCCTTCAGTTGATCCCAGCTTTCTCACTGAAATGCCTTTGTTTCTCTTGGACAGGACAAGAGAATTTAAAATAAACAAAAATCTGCAAGATGGAAGAAGTGAAAAGTTGTAGCGATGAATTTACTAACAAAACCATTAGGCCCACAAAATAGCTAATCATAAACCAAGTTCCTCCAGCGATATTCCCTCTTGCAATTTAGGTCACAAGGTACATCAAAGCATGTGTGGTTAACTGCCTTCACAAATGTGCTTCATGAGCTCATCCCTTCCTGCCTCACTTTTTCTGTTTGTAAAGCTGAGGCTGTATTATTAGACTGAGGCAGTGCTCTGAAGTCTAGCTTCTGACAAGAGTTGTTACAGTAATTACCGCAGCAGATGTCAGAATCAAGTGAAAGCAGCCATTCAACAATCAAAGTACAAACCACAGTCATCACTTGTTTTGTGTGCTATTGCAGGTATAGAACTGACAGAGCAGAAAAATGTTCACACTTGCTTCTAGATGTAATCCTCTGTTAGGAGAGTATCTCCCTCCCCCCAAAAGGTTTTTCCAGTACACTTTGCTGTTTTTAGCTGTAGCAAGAAAAGATACAGCTGCGTTTTTTGGCTTATGCAGCTTGAGCTCAACGTTCAGCAACAGCTTAGTCTGAGCTGTTTTACAAAACTATTTTTCTGTAAACATTTTCATTCAATAGTTACCATGTGATATCTATGCTCCCTTAAAACACACTAGTGACTGGGTGCCTTATCTTCGTATTGCCAGACTGGTCAGATGCTTACTTGGGAGGTGGTCTGAAAGCTGAGGACAGAGGTGAGACAGAGAGCACTTAATGAAAGCTGAATTCTGACATGGAGTCCTGTGATAGACAGTCCAACAAGCTGCTGCTGAGTGACACAGAGAGCAGCATCTCAATTGGCGGCTGAATGAATATAAGTCAGTTTGAAGAAGAATTTTTAAGTTAGCCTTTAGCTCATGGCTTTGGAAACTGTCATTTGCAAATGGACCTCACGCAAACAGGGCACAAAATAGAGGATCCAGGCTGAGGCTTGGGGGTTTTGCACACATTTACACTTTCAGGTACTCAGGTCCTTGCTTGAGGTTCAGGACAATCATAAATGTAGCTAAATCATGCAGTGTACAGAGGCTGCTTTAAGGAGGCTGCTGCTTCCCGCAGAGGTAAAGTCCGGCCAAGAATAGCATGTGTTTCCTCCTCTGCATCTAGCACAACTGCAGCTAAGTGGTTGCTTATGTTCAAAAATGAATGAAATATTCAATGAAAACAAGAATCTTCACTGACACAACCACTGCCTCTTAATCGTTACACAAAATAGCGTTGTCTTGCCCAAGTGTGCCTGGCTCTCTAAGAATAATGGAGACAGGACAGTGTTTGGACAGCTGCTGTTTTTTCTGAAGAGTGGGGAGGGTGTGCCTGTTTTGGGGGCATGTTCACAAAGGTTTTAGCCCAGAAAGAAAGAGGTACATCTGGAAAGAGCATAAACCAGGTTGCCAGACTCTGGCACTGCTACTAGAAGTAATTCTTTCTCAGGAAAGTACCAAAATGTGGCTGTCTGGTTTGCCCACAAGTATCCGGGCATTTTTCTTGGCAGACATGGATACTGGCGGCTGTTTGGCATTTTGATTGCTGCCCCAACTAGTGTCTATTCTTTCTCTGCTGAAGATGGAAGAATACACTTGTGGTTAAATCACTGGCCTAGGGATTAGGCAAAGTGGGTTCTGCTCAGATTTTAGTCTGCATCCTTGGCCAGGTCACTTAAGCAAGAATTTTGAGAAGTGCTCAGCACCCACAAACAGGATCAGATTTTTCAAAAGCTCTCTGCCTCTGCTGAGGCAGTGGCCAGATGATCAAAGGAACTTCTTAGAAAATCTGTCTGCAAGTGTCGTTGTGAGAGCTACTGGGTACTGATCACTCGTGAAAATCTGGTTCTCATTGAGGTGCCCGGATGGGAATCAAACTCTCCATCTAGCTCCCATCATGATGGGAAGACACTTGAGAATCTGGCCAAGAGCAGTCTCTTGAAATGCTACACCAGCAACTTTCTCTGTGCCTCAATTTCCTCTAAAATGAGAGGGATGTTGCCAGGGTGCGTGTAAGGATAAATTTATTAACCTGCTGTGTGTGAGGTTCTTGGATGCTTCTGAAGCCAGGAGAGGGAGGTGAAGCATTTGTAGCACAGTGTCTTTCCAGACATACCAATCATCTGTGTAAACAGGACTGTGTTAAGTGACTGGAGCAAGAGTCTAGGAGTCAGGTTCACTCTGTGTACAATTTATAAGCCTTCAAGTTCAGGAGCTGCTGCTCTTTGTTTGCCTCAAACCCTTAATCATGAATCAGGGCTTCACCATGCTAGGGGGTGTAACATACAGATCAAAAGAACTCAGCCTTAAAAACCTTTGTGCTGAACAAAGCTGGGCCAGGAGAATACATTGTAAAGAAATGATGAAGCTGTTCCGTTCAGCTGTTTGCTTTCTGAACTCCCTGCCTGTTGAGTACAGTAGTTTTATCATTTTCTTTCCTCACATGATACTTCTTTCCTCACATCCCACCCAAGTGTTTGGTATTTTTGGGGGGAGTTCTGAGGGTTTAGAATTTTAACTCTACAAGACTGGTTGCTCTTATACTAGATACCCATATACAGCAGTATCTTTTGCAGGTGGGTTTTTGGATTTTAAGACCCAAGAACATTAACTTCAAAATGGACTTTTTTTTTTTTTCCTCTTTTTTTAAACTTACAGTGGTTTCAGTTTTGCCTCCAGATGTGGAAATCTGGAAGGTCCTGAACCTCCTGTGGTGCATGCTGGAGCAGCCTTCCTTCTCTTTCTAAGCAGCCTCCCCTCACATGATACGACATTTTCTTTCCAGCTGAGAGTGGAGCCCCCTCTGCAGCCCCCCTCATTTTTGGCGTTCCAGCACTGTCGGCATCTTTGCGAGCTAATGCTGCCCAGATCCTTCTCCAGGGGCACCGAGGGCTGGCACGCAGAAGCAAAGCCCCGGGGCTGTATCGCCGAAACCCAAGAAACCTCAAATGCATTGTGTTTCCATAAATGCTCCTCAGCTGACTGGGCTGCGGGGAGTTTCTGCTCTCCTCAACCCTTGCCTCTCCTTTGGCAATGGGAGGCGCAGGTTGTAAATGAGTTTTCTGACTGCCCCCGTGCAGAAATGGCGCTGGCGTCGGAGCGTGAGGGAACCACAACCACCGCACGAGGCGGGAGTGCTCCAGGGCCAGGGGCCCGGCCTGACTGACAGGGGCCCCGAGCCAGGGCCGTGCTCGGCCTGGCCCTGCCCTCACCACAGCCCGGTGAGGGCGAGCCGTCACCACAGCCCGGTGGGGGCGAGAGGGCACCACAG